>BSAI01000005.1:15395302-15472107 GCA_036245035.1 Adrianichthys oophorus | reverse complement strand
AATAGAATAGAATAGAATAGAATAGAATAGAATAGAATAGAATAGAATAGAATGGAATAGAAGTGTAGCAAAGCCAGAATGTTTATGAGATGTGACCAGAAAAGGGGAAAGGACTGTCTCGTAATTTAGCAACAGCTGCTCACTTACCTCTGTAGGTGAGGTGACACTAATATCAGGAGTTGCGGCAGCATCAAACAGGTTGATGATGTTCTCTGTTTTTAATTCCTTTGATGGGGTCACCTTTGGTGGAGGAGGCACTGCTGGTTTCAACTAAAATCCAGACAAAAATGAGTATTTTGAAATTATGTTACAAGCAAATAGGCAGCATTTACATTTTTCACCCAGAAATGTAACTGACAGATTAATACAAAGGAATTAAAATCACACCCCAACTATATTTGTATCTATTTTTAAAGTGTTCCCAGTAGTATTTTAATTAGATGATGCCGTTTTGAGCCAAAATGAAAAAGGCTGTGTTGTTTGCTAAGACATATTTTCTGCAGAGCAGAAATTTGCCTCTGAGTTGTGGACGGAACTGTTGGCACGGAAGTAACCCTCCACTGATATCCCAGCATTTTTTTTTTACATTCTCTCCTGCTAGCTTCCACCCCAACACAACCCAAAACTAACAGCGTAGCAAAGAAAACAGCGAGCAAAATCTGAGCCATGCAGCTGTACAGTTTTGAGCCAGATGGAATGAGCTTTTTCAAACTGCATGCTTTTATCTGCTCCTGATCCATCACTATTGGAATAAAGAAATATAAAGAAATTGAGTTTTCACCCTAAATTGTTTTGTATATGTCCACCATCATGAGAAAAATACATGCTAAACATGCTAAAAATACCTAAACCACCATTTTAATTGGAGTGAGTCTTTCAAACAACATTTTTTTTTTCATTTAAGCAATTTTTCCATGAATACAAATAATAAATCAGAACAACTTTCTGAGCATTATTAATCAATTTCTCACACAAATAAGAAAATGTAGTGACACTTCATTTTGAGAGTGTCTACCTTGGATGGTGATTTTGGGATTGGAGGTGGTCCTCCTGGTCTGAGGGTGTGGTTAGTTGCTTCTTTCCCACTGAATAAAGAAAAAAGACACAAAGGGAAAAAAAGTGCAATTTGTGAAAAATGCAATTACAATTTTAAAAAAGTATGTGAAAAAAGAGAAAACATGTTAATGTGGTTACCCACAAGTTAAAAGTTCAATTAGGAAATGTTACAGAAGCGTGCGCTACAATTCACCAAGCAGAATTTGCTTTGCAAGAGCTATCATGCAACAAAAGCCTACCACTCCTATTTTTATTCATCTCCTCTCATGCAAACAGGCTTTGTTGGTGCCTTCAGTAAAACCCGATAATTGAGCATAGAAAAAAACAACATTCATAGCTACAGAAGAGACAGGAGTAAAAGTCAGAGCTGTAGCTATCTAAGAAGTCAACAACAGATGCACATTCCTGCTGCCACGGGCCATTTTTTGGAATTAGGAAGTCTTTAATTGCCCAATAGATGCATGCTTTGGTAAAAAAACAAAGAACTTCTACACATTAGATTACCAATAAATCATGCGTGTGTTCAACATTTTAAGCACTAAGACAAGTAGCCCCAGACATTTTCTTCACCCACCAAGGAAGAAGATATCAACTATGTCAACTCCTATGCAGCTTCAGCTCTGATTAATCCAGAAATGTGTTAGTGTAATCACTTCACACAATCAAACACTGGTTCCAGTGGCAGCTCCCACGCCCGCAGACTGACTTGACACATTGAAACTGGACAGACAGAAAGGAGTCATATCCCCAGCCTTGCCACAGACTCCACCAATTACCTCATGCTTGGTCCCGATGTCGAGATGTTGCGGTTACCTGCTTTGCTGAAAGAGGAAGTTCAGGAGTGGCTTCAGGTTCATTCTTGTTTGTTTCTTTAGCATGCACTTTTTGATTGCATCAAAATTGATTGCATCTACTCAACTACACAACTAATGTTCTAGAAAAGTAGGACTACGTGTTTCAGAAACTTTTGGTCACCTGAGGTTCAAAGGCAAAGCCTTTATGAGGATTTACAGAAAGATTTATAGTTTTAACAATATCGTTTTTTCAAAAGTAACACAAAGAAGTTTTAACCAGAAATTAAACATTTAAAATTAGAATAAAGTTGTGTGGCCTGAAGAAAATCCAAATATGATGCAGTTTCTTAATTGCAAGAGAACAATTTGAAGTAAAACATGCAAACATGAATCCATGTTAACATTCAAAAGTAATTATACCACATTTCAAATGACCAAAATCACATGTTATGCTTAATTTGACCTTAAGCTGTTTTCTGTGATGCTTGAAATCTAAATATATTGACTGATTGATTCTAATCAATTACAAACATCTAATGATATATATGTCAGGCAAATGACAGTAACAATTGTTGAGGCTGCAGTTTTTTTTGCCACACTAGACCAAGAAGACATACATCAATCATTAATATTATAACATAACATATAACATAACAGTTTTTTTAATGACTTTCAAAATAAAACTTAGAAAAGTTTTTTTACTTTAAAAAGAAAATGTAGATCTTGTAGATTTTTGTTAGAGAAAGTAATAATTCTGTGGGTCACGTTTGCCTTAAGCCTCTCAGGGCCAAATTAAGTTTTAGTAGAAGAGGGTTAAAAGAAAAAATAAAATTGCTAAAATGAGTAAATTAAAAGACATTACACATTATTGTTAACTGCGTTTTCACACATAGGACTACTGGATTGTTAAATCATCATGAAATTAAAAATGCTTCAAATGCAAAAAGTAAACCCTTTTAAAGGGTGAAATAGCTTCTTTTGTTTCTTAAAAGATACACTTTTTCTGCCTTTTAGGACGTTGTGTAAATACTGCAGATATTTATTTTGCTGAGTAAACCTTTCAGTAGTTAATTCAAAGGTTGATCATTTTTTTTCTATATTTTTTCACATTGATCCAAAAGATTTCAAACATGTCTATAAATCTAGATGGCACTAAGATGTGCCATCTAGATTTATCTTGGTATATTATTAAAGAAATATTTTTAAAAATAGCTGAACTTTTGGTGTCAAAAGGACACAGTTGTGTTTAGAACGTTTATATTCTCTTTTTTTTGCTTTAAAAAGGGCTCATTACTAATGCAGTCGTGTCATTGCTCACTAACCTGGTTGTGTCTGTTGTCTCCAGTTTTACCAAGACATCATACAAATCTGAATCCAGCTGCAAAGAGGAGAATAGATTATGAGAAATTATACCACAGAAAACATCCATTTATAGTTTTTCTGAAACAATGTTTAAAATCTACAAAAGAATCTCCATGCTTCTGTAGTGACTATTTATTTCCTTTCCTTTTTGCCTTAAGATTACCGCATTAGCTTTTTTATTTTTCTTTTTTATCATATAAACTAGACAGTGGAAGGACTGGAAGTGTGCAGAATATCCTTACCCGACTCATTTCTTTATGAAACTTCTCCTCGAACCCCGCCAAGCTCTGGAAGGTGCTGATGTAAAACCCAACACGGCTAGATGCAGCAGAGGGCGCAGAGACTTAGAATGATTGAATCTTGTTCATCCATGGTAAAAAAAAAAAACCCTGAAAGGACTTTTTCTGCACAGACTGCACACCTGTTCCAGAGGGAAGGTAACTCCTCTTGCAAGTCAAGATTAATCTCCTCAAACACCTTTTGGGCTCTTTCCAACTCCTCCTCAGCCTAAAATATGCACAAAGTACACAAACGGACAGTGTGTTGACATGCTGCATTAGTGTTTGCGTGAGCTAGAAGCTTGAAATATACATAAGCTATTATTTAGTCAGCAGTTTATCAGTTTTAATTTGCATTTTATTACATTTTCCTTGTTTTGAGGGATGACAAACCTTAGAATTATTTAAAAAAAAGTCTCAGAGAAATACAACAACGGGATGAAAAACACTGACCCATTCACAATTTTAACTGACACCTTTAAAAAAAGCACATGGAACTTTACACCATGGGCATCTTTTCCCATCATATTCCCTCTCTCCTACAGTGAAAGCCACTATCAATTGGGTGATTATCAACAAGCAAAGGCTTGGATGAAGTGCTCTCACTCTGGACTATGCTATAACACCTTACCACCACTAGGGGGAAAGTGAACAGACACTTTTATAGAAGATCATCAAATTAAAAGTTGCACACTGACAGCTGTTGTTTCTGGATGATCCTGTAGATCAAAAAATTGTGCAGTTCCCCCCTGATTAATCTGTCAATGTCTGAACAGTGACTTTGCTGGGTAACTTAAAGGGCCTATATCATGCAAAATCAACTTTATTGAGCATTTAGGTTTATTATAATGTTAAATTCCTCACAAAAAGCATCCCAAAGCAGTATTTTGCCCCATTCATGCATCTTTGAGAATTCCTCTAAAACCCTGGTCTCTCAGCACCAGCCCCTCCCAACCCATGAATATGAGTGGGTTCTCACATTGTGACGGCACAAAGTGGGTAGGAAGCGTCTCCGCTGCCAGCACTACCACACACACTTTTTTTTCCCCATAGAAATGCTTTAATTTTATCTGCACAATAAGCACATCCATCTATGCAAAAGTTTGGATGTTGTTTGTGTGCAAAACACAGAAATTCTCCCAAGGCCAACTCTAGGTTGGCATCATGAGTGACAAGGAGTGAAAGGTGGTGCCTCAGGGATCAAGTTGTCTTAGTTTCGATTAAGAAAAGGAACTTGCAAAAATAACTCATATTTCATTAATAATTCATTTTTTTGTGTGCCAAAAGAAATATATAATTAAATATATGGAAATAGTTTACTCTGAGAAGTTTAAGAATGGTATGATATAGAACCTGTAAAGGTTGCTTTTAAATATGTTAGTGCTAACAGGGCCTGAAGGAGGTACCTGGCTCCTGGAGAGACTGCTCTGAGCAACATTGTGTGCAGAAAGGATTCCCTGAGCCCACCCCGGTGTGGCTCTTTCCAGCAAGCTGGAAGGCTAAAAGAAAATAAAACTCAGTAAAAACCTTGATGAAAAGAAAAAAAACAAACATTGACAGACAATATCTTCTTTTATTGTTTTTACCTTGGTAATTTTAATGCCACCGTCCTTTTTCTTGGTCTTGTGTGTTGTACCGTAGTTATGTCTGGCACTGTCATAATCCACCAGCTTCCGGTCTCTCTTAGCAATGCGAGCCTGAAAACAGAATAAAAGAACAGATTTTCAACAAAATCATATTAAGAATAAGGACACAATGCAACATTTCAGATTCAGAGATTAAGATGTCACTCTTGATGCTAATTCTTGACAGAAGTTATGATTACCTTTATATCGGGGAACTGGCCCAGGTAAGTATCCATGGAGATCAGAGCGTGGTCAACCAACTTCTGGTGATAATCGGTCCAAAGCACATCACAGTCCTGGAACATTGGTGAACAAACATTAAATGTACACAACTAGGAAAAACAATAACAACAACAAAAAAGCTGCTCTGTTGCTTTTTTTAAGGTTATAAAATCAACTGCTCTAACTTTTTGTGACATGTGCTTTGACTTTAAAAATCTTAAATGTACACCTCACTGTAATGGATTTACTCAGGCTGGCATATCCACTTTAGTAACATATAGTATTTGTCTAAAAAAATATTCAATTTTCTATTGTTTTTGCTATTTGTCAGGCTCTTTATTGTATGTCACCGGTACAATCACTGATTGACATTACACTAAAATTATTTAAAAACTGAAAACACTGTCAAAAATGTAGTAAATACATGCAGTTATGGTCCTGAACCCTCTCATGCTACCAACATCTTTTAATTTAAGCTCATGTGGCATGTGTGAAATATCTAACTTTATCTAAAATACATGTGAGCTGAGATTTCTCCTTGTTAATGTTTTTTTTTTTCACAAATGATTGTTTTCTTTTTTGACCTCAAAATCATAAGTAGGTGGGTACAGATGATGAGAGACTGAAAGGTAGAAAAATAAGTTGAATAGAGACAAATGGTAAAGTCTGACAGTTTATCAAATAAAATCTTTTAAGCAAAACTAAGCAAAGACAGGATACATACAGAGATGGGCATCAGTGCTGAAGTACTAAATTGATTTTGAAACACAAGATTAGTCATTGATTTGTGATTTAATTAAAAATTAATACTTTTTCACATTTCCATTGCAAAGACTTTTAAATCACATTAAACAAAATAAAAATGTTTTTTTTTTGTTTAATGTAAGTTTTACACAATAACTAACAAAAAACATTCAAGAAACAGCTTTATGCAAAAATCTTTAATTTAGAAATCGATAATGCAATTTTAAATGAAACTTTGCCTTTATTGATAAAGAAACTAACTTAAAGACACACACAGATCATCTTTTGATCTATTGTAAAAGTGTTCCAAGTGGTCTTTAAAGTAGGTTTATGCTGCTTTTAGCCAAAATAATAAAAAAAAAAAAACTTTTGGCGTTTTCTAGGACATAGTATCTGTAGAGCTGCAAAAGCTCATCCATCGCTAGGGAGTTGTGGTCGGACTGTTAGCGTTGAGTGAGCTTGCTGAATTTCCTATTATCTCTGTGTTTACACTCACCCCTGCTAGCATACAGCCACTCATAACCCCAACCCACCATTAGTGCAGCAAAAATGGCAAGATTTATTGGAACTATCCAGTCGTACAGTTTGAGCCAGATGCCAGCTCAAACAAAGAAAACAAAGACGTGCATGAATCTATTTGTCTGCAAGTGGATACATCAGTATAGAGCAGAGCAGGGAGCTTGTGGCCTTCAAGTTTGTTTTTTTACGTAATAAGTAAACTTTTTTAAATTGTATTTTTCATCTGCTTCTGAATCACAATGATTTGAAAAATACTCAGAAACGCCATTTTAGTTTTAATGATTTATTAATGTCCTCAATCGTGGAAAAAAAAAAAGCTTTAAGAACACCAGAAAAACAATTTTCATTAGAGTGGGTTTTTAAGCAAACTGGTCAAGAAATAAACAGCAGGCCAATGCAAATAATTCCGAAACCCACACCACAGCAAAAGAGAACCTTAATAAAACTCATCAAACTAAAGATTATTTAAAGTCCCACTCCAAATATCCATCCACCCATCCGTCTTCCTCAGCTCATCCAGAACAAGATTGCGGGGGCAGCAGTCTGAGCAAAGATGCTCAGTCTTCCCTCTCCCGGCCACTTCCTCCAGCTCCTCTAGTGGGGACCCCGAGGTGTTCCCAGGCCAGCCGAGAGGCGTAGTCTCTCCAGCATGTCCTGGGTCTTTCTCTGGGCCTCCATCCAGTGGGACATGCTCGGAACACCTCCCCAGGGAGGCATCCAAGAGGCATCCAATCCAGATGCCTGAGCCACCTAAACTGGCCCCTTTCGATGTGAAGGAGCAGCAGCTCTACTCCGAGCTCCTCTCAGGTGGCCGAGCTTCTCACTTTATCTCTAAGTGAGTGCCCAGCCACTCTACAGAGGAAGCTCATTTCAGCTGCTTGTATGCAGGACCTTGTTCTTTCGGTCATGACCCAGAACTCATGATCATAGGTGAGTATTGGAACGAAGATCGACCTGTAAATTGAGAGCTTTGCTTCCCGGCTCAGATCTCTCTTCACCACAACGGACCAGTACAGCAACCGCATAACGGTGGACGCTGCACCAATTCTACTGTCGATCTCGCGCGCCAATCTTCCCTTACTCTTGAACAAGACCCCAAGATACTTAAACTCCTCCACTTGGGGAAGGAGTACTCCACCCACTCAGAGAGAAGGCAAACCACTTTTCTCAAGGTTGAGAACCATGGCCTCAGACTTAGTAGTGCTGACCCTCATCCCAGCCGCTTCACTCTTGGCTGCAAACCGTTCCAATGCATGCTGAAGGTCCTGGCTCGATGAAGCCAACAGGACAACATCATCTGCAAAGAGCAGAGAGGAAATCCTGTGGTTCCAAACCAGATCCCCTCTGGCCCCTGGCTGAACCTAGAAACTCTGTCCATAAAGACTATGAACAGAACCAGTGATGAAGGGCACCTCTGCTGGAGTCCAACATGCACTGGGAACACGTTAGACTTACTGCCAGCTATGTGAACCAAGCTCCTTCTCTGGTCATACAGAGACCAGACAGCCCTCATTAAGGATCCCCGGTCTCCATACTCCCAGAGGACCCTCCAAAGGACACTATGGGCGATGCGGTCTCCAAATCCACAAAACACATATGGACTGGATGAGCGAACTCGCACTAACCCTTCAGCACCCAAAATAGGGTGCAGAGCTGGTCCATAGTTCCACGACCAGAACAGAAACCGCACTATTGTTCCTGGATATGAAATTCGACTATTGGCCAGACTTCCCTCTCCAGTACCCTGACACAGACTTTCCCAGGGAGGCTGAGGAGTGTGATTGGAACACACCCTCCAGTCCCCCTTCTTGAAAAGGGGAACCACCTCCCCTGTCTGCGAGTCTGGTAGTACAGTGGACTGCCCCGCAATGCTGCAAAAACATGTCAGCCAAGACCACTCCAAATATATGTTTTTCTATTGTAAAATCATCAGTGAATTTTAAATGCAGTTAAATAATCTTAAATTATTTTATACATGTCCTCCATTGTGGGAAAAATGCTACAAGAACAAGTTAAAAATATCAAAAACAAAATTTTCATTGGAGTGGATCAACAGTTTCTCATGTCTGTTGTTTCCTCTTTTCAAAAACGGTGTCCAACCAATGCAAAAGCCACAATTTTTCCTTAGTTAAAACTAAAATGTAGTTAAAGGACAGCAGTTCTAACTTTCTCCAGAGCCACAAGAGAGCTTGAGCTGTCCCACTTCTCTGTCAGGTGTGAAGACACGGAGACAAACATCCGTTCACACTCACATCTCAAGGTTATTTAGGATCCCCTGCTAGTCTCTTTGCTATAGCGATGCTCACCAATGCCATCACCATCATTATGATTTAGAACTATGTATAAGCGAATGACCTTTTTCCTTGAATTTATTAAATAACTTTAATGATATCCAAATAAGCAGCATCACCTCTCTCACACACAAAAATACACAATACAAGGAGCCATTGTGATGTCTAAGCTGAACACGATGCGCCTCTTTAATCAACTATTGTTGCTGCTTTTGACCTCGAAAAAAAAAGAATATCCCTGTCACTCCAATACATGAAGGTAATCTTTGTATTTTCAGCATTTCCTGGGAATAAACAATATTTTCTGACCTCTGCGATGGAATCCACCTCATTCTTTCCGTACCAGTCTTGCTCATACATGTCGACAAGACACGACTGCAGGTTCTTGGAGGACTCATGCATTGCTAAAATAATAATAACAACAATAATAAAGCCTATTAAATTATTACTTATATGTTTTGAATGTAGCTGTCCTTTTTCAGCACGTGTGTTACCTTTGACTGCCTCCAGGTATGCCCGTAAATCCCTTTGGAGTTTGCTGCCTTCAGTCTGCAGGTGAAACACAATATATGAGGCCCATCAAAGTGCAATACAGTAGGCTGGAGGTTTGTATAAAATAGTCAGGCAAGCTAAAGAATATCTTGAGGTCAACAGCTGCTCAATGGCCTGATGGATTTCTTGGTAATTAGAAATATGAGGAGCTGCATCACTATAGGCTCACATATTGTTTGTTGAAGTTGATGACTCCTTCCTCAAAGGCTACATCTTTGGTCTCGTCGGCTTTGCCCAGCTTCTGTAGAACCTGTCCGCAAAAAAACAGAACCATGTAAATGTATTCTTGTACTGATTTCCTGCTTTTAGATTTGGCTCTCCTTCATTTTACACATTAAGCCTTTATGTGACAGAACATGATACATGGTGTTGGTATACAATGACACAAAAAGGGAAGTAGTTTAGGGCTACAAAAAAGTAAAATTGACAGAATAAAAACAATGACAATACTGGTTTTGAGTCACATTGATACACATTTTTCATAAACTGTTCTTCTTATTATTACTATTATTTGTAGTCACTTTAAAATGCTAACATTATGCAGCACATTTCCAAATTATTTGTTAAAAGGGCGCCCTCTAGCGTTTATTTAGGGTAAGTTGCATATGCTTGAACGCACAGGCCTTCTTTTTTCACTTATGGCAGGATGTTCCATTGATCAGTAGTTCATAACTGTATTCTATGAAGGTTATTTTGTCAGCGCATGCGTAAAAATCGAGGATTTAATCGTTTATAAGTTTTTATGTGATGACGAACAGCCCTAGAAATGCAGGCTCAGTATTAGGCCGTATCCTGTGTCATTGCAGTGGGGACGCGTGTGCTGTGCAGAAAGAAACATTTCAAATGCAGGTGTTATCTGAACTGGACACTGAGTGTCCTCTAATGTGTTTGTGGTGTCGTGATGCGACACTGCGCCCCGGCGGTGGATGCTGCACTGCCATTTGCGCCGTGAAGAGGCCTGAAACCGGAATTTCCCCGTGAGCTCACATGCATGCAGATCCGATCTTACCTTTTCCTGAGCTCTGGTCAGCTTCTTCTGAACATTACTGGCCACTTTCCCCGCGGTTAGTCCCTTCCCCAAATTCAGCTCAGCCATCTTGTATCGCTGGTTTGGATGCGGGAAGGATGGAAATTAAAGCAATAACGATCTACAGGGACCGCTACAGTGTCCGCGGATGCAAATGCATCAATGTCCAATGAGCTGGTGATCGGAAATGAACCCAGACGCTATTATGCTCTCGTGCATCTACTACAGGAGGACGTGTGTGTGTGTGTGTGTGTGTGTGTGGTGGGGGAACTAGAATGTGTTCTCTAGTACTGCGCTAGATGTGTGCGCGCAAGTCCCTGTCAGAGAAGGAGGATGCTGCGAGATGGTATTAAAGGCACAGATGCTCTCGCTTTCACCCGTCCAAATCAGAAGCTGAATTTTAAAGAGGGAATTCCAAAAATGTAAAGCATAATAGCTGTTAGTTTGCAGTTTAATTTTAACAGAAAACCTCACATTTTAGAAGTCAAATATCTAAGAAACTAGGAAGTTTGGTTTATTTATTTTTTTGTTTTATTGAAAACAAACGTAGAAAAATCTGATTTAAATCAATAAAGTCTCAATCTCGAAGTATTTATTATTTTCTGTATTTTACAAACTAATGTGACCACATCAGTTTCGAAATAGTTCTTGCCTTTCTGCAGGAAATTCCGCAATCAGTAGGGGGCGCCATATGCATGTTCCATTTGTAAAACCAACCCATTAACGTCCCTGAATATGTTTATGGTTTTATTAAATGTTTCTAATGGACTTAAAAAAAATAGCAGGAATTTAAATAACAACCAAACATATTGTAGAAGAAAAGATGTTTGCTAAGTAATACATGTTTTAAAAAATAAAATTTGTTTTCTAGAAATTCCAAAAATCTAGCATACGTTTTAAGATTTTTTAAAAATATATTTGGGAAACGTAATATAATTTATGGGAAACTTTAGATACAGGTGGTTGTTACTAAAAGGAGCTCTCCGAGGTGCTGAACTGACAATCACAGGAAGCTGAAAATAAGAGGGAAGCTAAATAAATCTGCATCAAAAACAGCGGATTTACAGGATGGGATGTCTTGTGTTTTGTGTTGAACTGATCATTTATGTCTTCCATCCACATCCTTTGAAATTAGCCTTTTTACGCGTTTCATCCATCCACAAATATGACCCTCCTCTCTCGCCTTCCCTCTTCCCCTCCCTTATCCGCTTCTTTTCCATCTCATCTCTCATCCTCCCAATCTCTCAGTCCCTTTATCCCCGACAATAACAACATTTGGCCACGAGTCACAAAACGCATTCGTTCCCATGTAGTCACTCGAACAGCTCTCATCCTTCTTCTCCTCCCCCTCTGGAACCGCGCGAATGGTTTAACCCGCGGAGAGGGCGAGAGACGGGCAGCACAAAGGAAGGGCGCATTCGCGTCGCTTAGGAGGGAGATAGTTAGGTGCATGATGTAAACATGGAATAAAAATCGCAAGGCGGCATTATTCCCCTCCATCACACTCCTCCATTAGTGCCGTTTAATAATACATGAGGTATTAGCCAGCAGTTACGCGCCTGTCTGTTAAAGGGAAGGCGCGCAGTGAGTGCGAATTAAATCCCATAGTGTGGGAGAGCGGAGAGGAGTTCAGCTTTGTTTCATCCTCGTTTAGGGGGATTCTGGAGTTGCTTCTGGGTTTTGCAGCGAGTCTGGTTCGTTGAGACGTGATGTTGGGTTTTTCGGATTGACCACATCGTTTTCTTTCAAATGCTTTAGGATTGGATGATGGCAAAGAGAGAACAATATGTTGCATTTCAGAGGTGAGTGACTTTTCTTTGTCCCCCACTCCTCCTCATTTTTTTACATTTATTGCACGTGAATGGCGCATACAGTTTTAAATATATATATATATATATACCCCCCCCCCCCATCCCCATCTCATCCTCTCCAGTCCAACTGACCAATGACAGAACCATCCGAAAATAAAATCTGCTCCGTCCAAATGCTTCGGAACACCGGCAGCTTCAGCCCTGCCATTGTTTTCCCTCTTTTGTTTTCAAACCATAGCCCCAGGGAACATTTGGTGCTTCTTTCAGTACAAAAGACACGAGTACTTTGAGAGCACTCATAGGTCTGGTATCAGTGACAGGCAGATGAATCCTGCACTGTGTGCTGGAATAAATAATGCACAAGAGTAAATGCTGAATCTGACACCTCTGACATGATAGTAGAAGGGATGTAAACAATGAAAATCTCTCTCTCTATCTATCTATCTATCTATCTATCTATCTATCTACGCTTGCCTCATGTTTATATTTAGAGTGATTTATTGTTGAGCTTGTCGGCTGCAGGCTTGTAATCTATTAAATCCTTTAATTAGATCTCCCTTTTCAGTCTAGCATTTTTATCTGAATTTTGTCTAAAAGAAAAAAAAAGAACTGCTCTAGGAATCAGTGATGAAACATGCTGTTGCTTTTGTGGTTGGGTCCTATTTTTCTTTTGTTTAGTTTTTCAGAGTTCAGCTTCGATTTTGCCACTACAGTACAATACACGCAGCTTGAATTTTATTGTTCGTAACTTCAAAGTGATCCTAAATTTTTCCCTACAAGTTCAAATGTTCACAAATCCATCGTCCTCCATGCTTGAATCTGTCGCATTGTCAATGATGCCAAGATCCATCTTTCTTTGTAAGGTAATAACATTAAGTGGTACACGGATCGTGAGAAGGAAGAGAGGGAACAAGCATTGAGATTCATACTCATATCTTCGTGCCCACTGGGATCCCCATGTGTTTCTTTGCTGATGGTTATGTAACCATAAGAAAGAGCCAACCAGTCTTCAGACCTGGGATTTTGGCCAAAGGGACAGGCTCAATTCTTTAAGAGTCTAGCCAGAAGAGAAAATCTCAGCATCCTCATGGTATCGCTGCTTTTCACAAGTGACAAATCTGGTTGGGGTTTCTTTGCACAGAGCAACACCTTTGTTTTTAGTAGGGGCCTCTCCAGTGTCTGGTGAGATTCTTTTCAATGTCTGAAGGCAGCTTGGTACACAAACACAGAAAAATGAAATAAGAGAAAGTGAGTGAGAGAAATGTCATTCATTTAGAAACTATTTAAGGCCCATTAGTGATTCTGAGCTCTGTGTGGTTTTAGTTATGCAAGTGAAGTTGTTCATGGGCGAAAAGATTCAGCAGAACTCTGTCAGTAACAGTTTTACTGATTTAATGATTTCAGAACAATTAAAAAGTAATAAAACAATAAAATTGCATGAAAGTGATATAACATTTTCCTATGAATGTGGACATTTCATAACAAAAAAATTGAGACAGATCCGGAGGGATCCAAAGAATCAGAAGGATGAGAATAGAGGGGAGGGAAAGGGTAAAGTCAATCCTAATCCCATTAGCACACAACACTGCTGTCTTTTTTGCTGCCTTTTCCCCCCAAACACTCACATCACATACAATTGTGCAAAGTGCTCGTGTTATGTTCATTATGTTACCACTGCAGGCCTTTTCAAACAATGCAAGCACCTCTGGCAGACAAAAAAAATAAAAATGACTGGTCGATGTCCATCAACGTGATGTCGAAAGTGTCACAAAAGAAGCCTGTAGTTTCACATGGATTGTTCGACTCATTTGTGAGAGCCTCTGGCAATGTGGCGTGTTATGTGCATGCATATAGCTGTAACATTGTGGCTGCAATAGTCCTTGCCTGTCATCAAAGCTGACACTTCAGTTCCATCAGCCCTTTCGTGCGTTTTGGTGCAAAGAACCGTTCTTTTATATGCAGACATAGCTGTCCTTGCTCGGATTTATCCTGTTTTCTTTGCTGGGAGGTGATTGGCCGTCCCTCATCTGTGCTGCATGCAAACACGTGCTGTTGCTCGTGCCGCCACAGGAAACATCAACACGCAGAGCGAAGAGGCAGTTACTGTTAAATGCAATCATTCATGACGGGCACGCAGAGACACAAAAATATGACTAGCATCATCAACATCAACTAAAGGCAAAGATTGTTTAATATGTGTTACTCAGCGGTGCAATATGTCCCCCCAGACTGCAGTTTTTCACCCCTTTGAGACTAAACAAGCTGTTTCTATTTCATTCCTGGAAGAAAAAGAAATTCTTTCACTCACTCAGGATCACTATGTGTGTGTATGTGTGTTGCAGACTTTAATCAATACTTCTAGAAATGGAAAAAGGATTTTGTGTTATCGTTGAACTGCTGTATACTTCCCTTCCGCTCTTTAACATCTTTCAGCTAATTGGTTGGGATTTACAGCACCACAACTTTTCTGTTCAGCCTCAGTCCCTCTAATCTCATCATCCAAATTGCAGCAGCAGATGCATGTTTTCAACATATGAGCATTCCTGTGTAAACCATCACATTCAGCACTGGAGTTATTACTTAGGAGAAAAGGGGCTGATGAAAGAGTTACCAGACCTAAAAAAAGAGACCGAATATTGATTGTGTTTGGTGATCAGATGCTCGACTCTAAATGCTAATGTGTTTCTGACTCTGCTGGGTGTCTAAATAGGCTGTGTGATGGCGTGTTCGGCACATCAGCCTAGTCAGTTGATAATATATCAGTGTCATAAGCAGCTTGCTTGAACCCTGCAAATTTATTCACTGGTGGAAAAAGTGAAAAAGACAAAACTACAAAAATGGCAGAGTTAAAAAGTTACATGAAAAAAAAAAAAAAAAAAACTGAAAGCATCATACTTTATCAAATACACTAGCAAAACAAGTCATTTAGACCTTGCTTCCACTGTGTAGTACGGTATGGTACGGTTTAAAATGGTCCAGGCTTTTGGTACTTCATGTTTGAAAAAAAAAAATGTTGTTTTTAGGGTTTTTAACATGTTCTTGTGGCATTTTTCTGATTTTTTTTTATTTTATGGATGACGGGAATAGCGGGGGGAGGGTTGTTCCACGCCAACGGTCCCGCCCACAACTCTGAGGCAAATTTTTAATTAACTATTTCCACTTTGCAGAAAGATGTCCTAAAAAAACACAGCATAATCATATATATTAGACCACTGGGAGCGCTTTTAAAATAGATTAAAAGATGCTCAGAGCTGACCTTTAAAACAATTATTTAATTTTACAAAAAAAAAAAAGCCTCACAAAGTCACAAATAATTAAGATTTTAGTTAAAATCTTGTAAATTATGTTGGATTCTATATAAATGCTTTTTCTTATGTTTCCTGTGATAATGCTCTTAAAGGATTTCTGGTTACTTTTTTAAAAGCTATTTTGATACAGATATTCACAGGTATTGATTAGATATTCATGTATTTAAATTAAACTTGTTTATAATAATTTTCTATCACATCTGCAGAGGCACATTATATTTACCCTAAAACCAAACAAACACAGCTCAGAACACAAAAAAGTTTTTGAAAATAACTTCAAATGCCTCTCCTTTTCTATCGCCTCTTTTAGACTTTTGGGAAAAGACAAATTAATTTTTGCAGAACTGGAGACAACTTTAACACTGCGGCTTTAACACTGTTGAGCGAGGGAAAAAAAAGAAATGTAGCAAAGCAGTTTGAAGCAGCAAAGAGACAGATACGCTGCTAAAAAGGGAGCCAGTGAAAGACAGAGAGAGCAATAATCTGATGAAAGCCTCTTTACTTCCCTGTCACCTCACCTTCAGGCCACGAGCAATAATCAAGGCTTACACAGGCATCAGCGCTAAGGCCAGCCTCATATGTGCTCACATGCAGTAGCACACAGGCAGTTACCTTTCCATCACATTAGGGGAGATCACAGTGGTTTATTAACTTTATATTTACCTCTGTCATAACCTTCAGATCACATATTAAAAAAAAGAATAAAACTAGCTAGTTATTACAGATATTTACATTCTATAGTACATACTCTTTAAAAGTATCAGTTAGGATCCTCCTACACATAAAAATGTGCGTTTTTGAAAAGCTGCAGGGTGGTGTAGTGGTTAAAAATCCCAGCTGGGCCCTTTCTGTGTGCATGTTCACATCATGCCATGTGTGGGTTTTCCCTGGGCGCTCCAGCTTCCTCCCACTGTCCAGTAACATGCTTAATGGGTTAATATGTTAACGGATGACTAAATTGTCCCTCAGGTGTGAATACATGTGTGGTCGCCTGTTTGTGTGCATATGAACTGGAAAATGGTGTAAGGTGCACCCCACCTTCATCTGACAGGAGCTGTATAGGCCTCAGCAACTTTGACCCTTAGCAGGAAAAAGGGTTATAAACATGGAGTGATGGTTTAAGAACAGAATAGACATACCGAGGCATGGGAGAGAAGACCTCCTAAAACACAAGAACCTAGGTCTTACAGGGAGAACAGCTGGTGGAGGTGTCATTCAGTAGATTACTCAGGCGTTTCTCCAGGCCTTTTGCAGAGGTGGAGGAACCTTAAGTTTATATTCTTAAATATTTAAAGGTTATTTTTTTAAAACTCAATGAAAATTGTGTTTTTTAACATGTTTTTGTAACATTTTTCTCATGATAATGATAATCGATATTGCTTTCCACTTTTGTTGCACTGGTAACGTTAGGTTGGGGTTGTGAGGGGCTGTAAGCTAGCAGGAGAGTGTGTAAACAAAGGGATAATGGGAAATGAGAGAAGGCTTACTCTGCAGCAACAGTCCTGCCCACACTCAGAGGCAAATTTTCGATGAACTCCTGCTGCCCTGTAGAAACTATGTCCTAGAAAAATGACACAGGTTTTTACATTTTTAGCTAAAATAGGCATTATTCTGATAAAAAGACTACTGTGAACGATTTTACAATAGATCAAAAAGGATCTGAGTGGATCTTGAATTGTCTCACACTCAAATGGTGTCTAACTATGTGGCATTTTATGCATTTTCCTTTAAAGATTTGTCAGTCAAAGTGTCTAATAGGGTAGAAATTTTGGATTGAAATTTGGAAGAAGAGAAATCCCACCACAACCACCACCACAACACACAATAATTCAAAGATTAACACAATGTCTGTCGTGAAAACTACATTATGAATAATTTTGGGGTCAAAATGTATGCTTTTTTAATTTAACAGTCTGGGTTGTAAAAAGCTACAGCCTAAACTTAATTTATCAAACAGTAAAAAAGAAAAAACATTGTATTAGGCAATTTGTTTAAAAAGGCCAACAAGTTAATCTCAACTCAAACTAAAGCTTATTCTTGGACGAAAAACTTGAAAATATTCTGTTAGCATTAGAAATTTTACAATATTGCAAAACTGAAAACAAAAAAAAAAGTTTCAACATTTTGCTTTTTTAAAATTTGTGCATAGGGAATCACACTTGACCCAATTAGATATCTACTATTGTTAAAAAGAAATCCCAATTTATACGGTAGATGAAAGGTTGTCTGTCAACTATTGGAAAAAATCCATACTTGTAAATAAGATCTTTTTTTTCTTACAAAAAGAGACATCATTCTAAACTACATCATATTTGGAGTATTATGAGTAACATGTTTGTGTCTCATAGTGGTTCTCCAAGTTTGTCGTTTCTTTTTAAGAACTGCGTTTAAAAGTAGGGCTTTAAAATATGATCCGCTATTTTTTTGTTACCATTGATTTATTAGTGTGCCATGACCAAATCAAAGTGTCCTAACTGAATCCAATTCTTTTACTTCTTCTCAACACTGCTTACACCACAATACAAGTAAGTGGTAATTGGTGCACAAGTGTCACACTTGTTATCTGAGAGGAAGCCCTCCTCTGGTTAGCAAAGGTCACCAGCGCTCATGTACTGTTGTTTATTTAAACACTGCACTCACTGTGCTGTCATGTTGCTGCAAGGCTTATTACTAAGAATAAAAACCATCATCTTTTGTGGTGTGATGCTTGATTCCAATAATTTATGAGGTGTCAGGAATGAAACATCAGAACAAGATTTTGTTAAAGTTAAGCTGTTTTTTTAAATTTTATTTTACTTAATCCACTCACAAATGCTCATAGGCTTTAACAGCCCTCCTTGCTAAAAAAAGAATTATCTGTATGGAACTTAACCCCAACTAACTTTAATTTGGCTTTGTTTTCCAATTGGGTTAAAACATGACTTAAATTTGCAGCGTAGCTCCAAACCTCATCGTCACTGTTCTAACTCAAACAGACAAAAACCTAAGTAGTTTTTGTCATTTCATAAGGAAACGTCTTTGGTCTTTGCAAAAACTATTGTCCAAACAAGCTCAGTGATTGTGCAGGAAATGGTCATTATGTACACACACATTGGTGGTATTTTGTGTGGTGGCAGATGGATTGGACAGAAGCACAGGCAACCTGTTTGTAATCATGGAATGAAAATTGCTTGCCTTTTTCGTTGCACTGCTAATGTTATCTTAGAGTTGAGAGGGGTTGTAAGCTGGCGAGAGAGCGTGCAAACAAAGACATGATGGGACGTAGGGGGAGGTTGACTCTGCACCGACGGTCCCACCCAAAACTTATAGGCAAATTTCAAATGAACTTTGGCCGCTCTGCAGAAACTGTCCAAAAAAACGACACAATTTTTATGATTTTGGCTAAAAGCAGCATGAACATATCTGAAAATATCTCAAAGATGATTGGAGTGGGGCTTTAAAGACATGACTTGGTTTGGTTTGACTCAAACATGCAGAAATCATTGAGACTTTTCCCTCTGTCTACTCTCCGCTGTAGTATCTTGTTAACCTGATTAGACAAACGCTTCCTGACATGTCCGTATTGGCTTTAATGGCATTAGCAAAAGGGCATTAGTAAGTAAAACGTGGAGCCATTTCACTTAAGACTAACTTAAGGTTGCTTATCCATTGAGCTCTAGTTCACTGACCTCCACTGTGAAACAGATACAACCAAAATCCTGCAGAGCTTAAGTCGGTCTGTGGGGACAGCAAGACATATGAAAGTTCACACTACAGCCATTTAATTATTGACATGTTTTTAGATTGAACTGTTCAGGGTGTACCGCGCCTTTACCCTTCAGGGTTCCAGTCGCCCTGTGACCCCAGACGGAAATCTAATAGGTTAAGAAGATTGATGTTTAAAAATAAATTTAATGGAGTTCTATGGCATTAAAAATACAAACATTTTTTATAAGATAAGTTTTATTTTTGTAAGTGCACATTTTAATTCTAGGATTCACAGCTTTTCACATGTGCACTACATTGTACTCCTGCAGAAGTGTCATTGCTCTATTTCTCCTCCTTTAGCTGCCTGTCCATCTCCATAAATCCTCTCCCAAAAGATCAGTGTGTCCTCATTCTTGTAATGCTTGACTGCAGACAGTCAGTGAGGCACTTCTGAAATATTCATGCTGACACACAACACAAACACCTTCAGACACACACAGACACTGTCAATCCCGTCCTGTTTTTTTTCCCCTTCGCAGCATCCCTATATCAGTTGAAAATTAAAAAATGTAATTTGTTTCACAGCAGGGTAAAGGGAGGGAAAATAAACATGTGCCCACATTCATGTCACAAGACATCACAGTAAATGAGGAGAGCACTTCACTGTCACTTTGAGTTTCTGCACAGCAAAGCATGATCAGTGTTCTGTTTCAGGTTTTCATCCTGGGTGCAAATGCAAAAGGAAGTACGTTTATTTTCATTTATTGAAAAACTACCCTTTTTGAACTATTCGTGTCAGTTATGCAGAATGCAAAAATTGTGTCAACTAAGATGCTCTCTCATGATCAGGATAAAGTAGACAGCCAGAGATATTACAACTTCAGAGCAAGAAGCAAAAGTACCTTTAAGACTATTATGCAAAGCCAGCCAAGCTCAGATCTGTGCTATTAAACTATCTACTCATTTGGAGGAAGACAGGAAAATAGACAAGAGTCCATCAGCATGCAGGAAGCTCATTATGCTGCTAGCACTTTTGATGTGTGTCCTATCATTATAGGGTGGTTATTATTGGATAGGATTGCAAGAACATTGCTTAAGAAATCATCATGTGAACTTTGATTTGTGTCAGGAGCACTGCTGGTGTTACGCCGGGCTCTGTGTTTCTCTATAACAAAGTGAGCCTGTGAGTCATCATTTAGAGTTTGATGCCACTGCAGAGTTCAGACACTCCAGAGCTGGTAAGTGGAGTCGAGGGAAAGCGAGTCATTTTGAGCTTGATGTACACAAATGATGGCGTGATGGTCACATTTTTGTTACTACTTTTACAAGAAACATTTGATGAAAAGGAAGCATATCACATATTTCAGTGATATTTGATTGAAGTTACTCACACTTAGAAAATGCATGACTTATATGAATTTAAACCATAGATTAATAAAATAAATACAAACATTATATAATTTTGTGATAAAAACATGATAATTGTTTTATTTTATAAAACAAAAAAATAATTATAATAATAATTCTTATCGACTTTAGTAAAAAAATATATATAACACACTCTAAAAATAGGGGATGCAATTATTTGACTGTTAATTGATAACATTACGTTATAGTGAATTAATGCATTACTCATAAGACATTCATCAACATTTACCAAAATTATAGGACAGCTTCCACGACAAATATTTTTCTTATTTATTGATATTTTTAATATTAAGATTTTTACATTTAAAACATTTTATTCAGCGGCATTAAAGAACAAGTATTTCGTGGAAAACTTTTTATTTTGAAGTGCTGTAATTTATGTTTCTGGTGTACAATCCTAAATTTCTATATGGTCACTTATTCTTAATTAAACTTATTTTTCTGGTCCTACTACACATAAAAAGCTCGTAAAATCGCTAACGTTTTTATTAATGTTCAGTGGTTGTGTGCTGATTGTTTATAAGATTACAAATGACAAACGTCCAGTTTGTAAATCGTAAAAAATAAAAACATAATTTAGTTTAGCTGGTTTGCATGAAGGTAAAACACTATAAAATGAATAATTGTGATTTGTAATCTATTTACTTTAAAGCAAAGCATTAATTTGGTGCATACGTTAACATTTAGGTGTCTTCATTGAAAAGATAAGTCAAGTTTTTCCTTTATAAATGATTCTTAAGAGCTAGCGGGAGAAAAAAAATCCAGAACCAGAGTTTTTGCAGCATACTTTTGCTAGTGGTAATGCAGTTCCTGCAAATGAAGGGGAAACCTTGTCGTGTGAACAAACTCTAAAGAGGAGCTAGTTGAATAGGGTCAAAGGTCAGGGCCATCTGCAGCCAGGAGTCTCAAAGAAGCTGTCATGGATTGGCTCTTAGCATGCGCATTCCCATGGAGACGAGTTCCACGTCTTATTTGCGTGGTCTTACTACCACTGCTGGTTGTTATAGCAACAGACAAGACGTGACATTGTTGCATAATATGCTGTTTTTAACTCCTCCTTGTTCTGACCGTTTTCAAACCTCGATCTCTCTCTGAAGATGGAGCTGGGGGCATTACAGTGCTGAAAATAACAAATAAATGTGACCAAATATTGAACTTAAAGAGTCAGAGTGTGATGACTGTAAATGCAGCTTCTTTTATCGTAGCTACCTACATATATTTGATTGGCTGTTGTGCATATCAATCGTCTTTTCAATTAAACTCAATCATTAGTTATTTTCCAGTTTTTAATCCAATAGGCGGTTTGTAAAATAGATTTTTACCCAAAGGATAAATTAAAAAGTTTTCTGAGATTCAAACTGAATTTTTGTACATTTCTACACTTGAATTTTGATCCCCCTTTTTATGTCATTGTTGTCCAACTTACCAGGATAATTGCATGACTCTCTTTTTCTTTCTTTGAATGTAAAGCAGCCAATCATTCCAAGCCTAGCATGGACCGGGGCTCACTTGTTAGTACATACGGCGTATCTAAGCAACCCACCCCTACATCCAAGAATTTTTGACTTCCCCCTCTACAGAATTTCCCTATTATGTTTGAGGGCTAATATCAGATGCAAGAAGAAGAATTTTTTCATTTTTGAAGAATTTAATTTAAAAGTAAGGATTTTCATCGTGTTATCTGGCAAAGCGGTACATAACACAAAGCAACAGTCCTCATGAGTCTTCATGAGTCCTATTGCAGCTCAGATAGGATTGAAGTCTGGATAACCATATGGTAAATGGTATGCACTTATATGGCACTTTTTCTTTATTAAGCCTCTAAGTGCTTATAGTCAGAATCCCATGCACAAACATACACACACTGATACACACAGAGCTGCTATGCAAGGCACCAGCCAGACCACCAGGGGTAACGTGGGGTTCAGTGTCTTGCCCAAGGACACTTTGACACAGCCATAACTGAACAAAAGATTCTGTTTCTTTTTAGAGCCTAACTTGGGGTTTTTATTTGAACCTCACAAGTAGTGCGGTAAGATGTAACAACACGGTCATGGTCAGGCAAGAAGGGTGGAACCCAGTTGCAGGAAGAATCACAAGTGAGGGTGTAGCAAAATCCCAAGGATTTATTTACATCTTAAGGAGCACAGACACAGAAGTCTAGATTATACACAAAATGTGCCAACTCTCCCTCTGAAGACAGAGGGAGAGCCCTTTAAATACTGTGTGGCTAATTGCTCAAGTGCAGGCAGCTATGACAGCTCATAAGGATCCACAGGTGAATGGGTGGAGTTTGCACAGTTAGCCTGCACAGAAGCACAAAATAATATTCAAACAAGCAAGTCATGATGTGTTCAGAAAGATATAGGCTTTAACCTTTATGACCATTAGCTTCATCATCATGTGATTGTTGCTGATACCTATTCAGGTGTTGTCTAAGGCACAACTGATTCAGAAAATCACAACTTTTTTTTTTTTTTTTTTACAAAATTCAATTTTAATTCATGGTGGTGCTCTCTGCAAAGATCAGAGGCCATTTGTTTGGTAGAGTTCCTAATAATGAATTCTCTAAAACACTGGATTAAATATGGAGTTTATGCAAGTTTGACAGTTTGTCAGTCACAAGGTTTATTTCTTCTCTGGTGAATTTTCACAGATATCCTTTGATTTTGAGTGAAAGTCTAAGCAATTAAACATGAACCTCCAATCTATGTCTTTTAACATATCACTTATGAACTCAGGAAAAAAAGCACTGAATGTCACAATTTGGTAGAATATTTAAAAACCCTTAATAAAAAACAAATTAAAAAATAAATACAATACAATCAGTATAGGTATAACAATGCAATTTCATATTAGTTAGATAAAGGAGAACTGTCATATTCAGCTGTTGTTGAGGACAGAAATATTATCCTGTCTAATTCTTCTTTTTCTTCACAATCTTCCTGTTTCAGAGAAAAGCTTTTCCCTTTTTTCCGTGAAGTTGCAGGTTTGCATGGTCAGGCACTTTCAGGAATGTTTTTAAATAAACAGCCTTTCTTCCAGGAGCTCAGCCTGCAGGAATTTTGATTAAAAACATTTGTGATAAAGTATACAGCATGCATAATTACATAATTACAGTATTTGTCAATTTTAATTCATGATTCGGATAACTTCCTCACGTTCTATGAGCTATATTCTTTTGCTTATTTAAAATTATATTTCTGTACTGTGCATATATTGAAGTTGCTTTGCTTTGTAAAAAAATTTCAAAACATTTTAAAATCCTAAAATAACACATTATTAACCTAATCAAAACCAATCTTTTGGTCATGCTTCTACTTGGTTTATTTTCTGTAGAGGGAAAATACACTCACTGAATATTATCGGATGCCCCGATAATATATAAAAAAAGTCTAAATACGGTATTCATCTTTACCACATTCAACACTAAAGTTTCTTGGCTGCACGTTCCCTGCCAGCACCTTTGGCTAGACCTCCTCTCCGAGCACTGGTTCCCAGTCACGGCAAAAGCAATGGCAGTGTGAGGTCCTCCTGCCAAAGCCGGTGCTATGTAGGGCTGACCCACTAGGCTCCCTGGGTGTGGAGAAAGATCTGGTGCTGCCCACTATCGCCCTGACTGGGGACCAGCGCTCCAGCAAGAGGTCTGTGCTTTCACTGTATAAGGGGGTGCTGGCATTTTTAAAACATCCAGCAATTTTTTAAATCTTCCAGGAAGCATCGTTCCCTCACGGCATCACCTCCCTAGTTTTATGCTGCAAGTTACAGACAAAGAATTACTCACACACAAATCCAGTGAGTCTATTTTCTCTTCTTAAGTTTTGGATGTCTGTTGTGTGAGTGTGTGCTTGAGGCCTCAGGTGCTGAGATAGCTTATGTGTAATCAAGATTACAGGCAAGATGGAGCAAAGAAAGGAAACACATATTCATAGGTCATCATGAAAAGTGCATTGACCCAAAGAAAAAAAATAGAACATAGCAAATCCAGAAAAACAGTAACATTTACACCACAAAACCCTGCTGACAATTAAAAAAAAAGGTGCTCTATGTACAGTTTGTAACAAGAAACTGATTCTTTTCTTTTTTTTTATTATTTTTTGTCGTGCTTTTGTCAATGCCGGCACCTGCAGAGAATAATCATGTGATGTAAATTTGGTAAAGATGAGAGTGTCTGAATCTTGTCACAATCTACTGTTTGAACAGAGTCCTTTTAACAAAACTAAAACTGATGAAGGAGAATTTCAGATGTTTTATTTCCATTTTCCAAGCATATACCCATGACTCAAGATGGTAGAGAAAAAGAGTTTATAGGGAAGACTTTGCATGGTAGAGGTGCTTGAAAAACTTTCGATGCATTCAGTGTGCCTTTCAACAGATCCAGCCAAGCAACTGATACAGTATTAATGCACTGATGTTTTCATTTAAGTGAATCCACCGTGCGTGTCTGCTGACTAAAAGGACCTAATTTGTGTCACAGCGAGGAATGAGACCACTGGGATTTAGTGCGTAATGAATGTGGAGATGTGTGGGCGTTTGCCTGATACCATAAAGGCTGTGGTACAGTAATACTGATGCAGTGCAGTTGTGTAGCTTTGGCAAGGTTTAGTTTTAACAAATGTACAATGTTTTTATTTTATTTTTTGCAATTTTATGTATTACTACAATGTTGCTAAATTAGTTTCTCTGAGAGTCCTTTTAGGTTTTTCCCTTTACAAAGATAGTTACAATTTTTGATGATTTATTTAAAAAAAAAAGCAAGCATATCTCATTTACATAGCTTTTACTGAATAGTTGCACAGTTTCTCCGGATCAATAGATCGTCATTTTTCCAGCATTTTTGCTTAAAAGGTATTTATGTAAAGTGAACACATTTTTAAAGTTTTGCAATAAGTTGGTTCGCTGAAATAAAAAATAAGGCTCACAAAAAGGAGTTCATCCAGAGTGAACCGCTTGTCTCGAGTTTTATAAGCTAGACTGAGATTTACATTTTTTAGAAGAAGAAAATGACACAAGTGTACCTTTTAGATTCGAAATGAGGTAAGCACTCGAGGATCTCACAGTGGCAGTTTTTCGTGCAATTTGATTCAGAACCAACTTTCTTCCCTTTGCCATTTTCCTTCCTGTGTGATGCACATTTTAGGCAATACCAATCCCAAGGGTCAGAGTTAGAAGCAGTTACAGTAACTGTGGGATGTTCTGCTACCACTTTGATCCACTTTTGAAAGTAAAATCCAACCTTTTTATTTTTAAGAACAATAAATTGTAGCAAAAATGCAAAACAATTAGTTACAAAATATAAACTTTTTCCACAAAATCTGCAAAAACAAACTATTGTCGTGGCAGCAGCTTTTAATTTTTCCTTTGTAGGTGGTGCAACACTTCCAAACTTTTGCCATGTATTTGTGGCAACCTTCCTTTTTCAAGTTCTTATGAGTTAAAGTTGCTGCATCACTTTTAGTCTGCAGCAACACGCCTGTTTCTTGTAGCACGCTTATTGCACCATCAGCACTCACAGCCGAAGTACTCACAAAGACCAATCAATATCACTCTGTTTCCTTCTTACCTCGCCGCTGTCCTCTTCATCAGTCTTTTCCTCTTGTTTTGCAGGCAAACTTGTCTCCATGGGTGAGGCCTGCTGATCCAGAAATCTCTAGAGATCCTCTTCCCCCCTGTCTTCTTCTTCCATCAGAGTCTGGCCCCCTCCACTTTAGTCACCATGACCTCCACTAACAAGCTGTTGGGTTTGGCTGAGGTCGGGCTGAAGTGTGACCAGGAGATCGAGAGGAGATATGAGATCGTGCCCTCCGTGGTCTGCTCCATGTGTTGCCTTTTTGGAATCATTTACTGCTTTTTTGGTAAGTTTAACTAAAAGAGAACTTTTTTCAGAAAGTGTGCTTATATTATTGCAGAGTAAATACAATTACATTAACCATAAAAAAAGATAAAGAAAGCAAAGAGAAAGCAGACAAACATTTAAGAGTTTGAGTGAGTTCATTAAAACTCCCAAACTCTCATTAACGCTTTTGTACTTTAATAGCATCATAAGCAGTAATTAAGGCATATCCCTAATTTCTTGTAGAAAAGTGAGTATAAAACATAATAACCAAGAAGTACTCAGATAATAGACAATCAAATGTGCAGAGCTTTTTATCCATACTTTCAAAAAAGAGGTTAAAACTTTATATCTGCATTTCGAAAAATGTTGTTTTTAAAATTATTATAGTTTTCGGTGAGGTGAAACATGAAGTCTTTGAGTTTCACTGGGAGTTTAAATGGTAAAAAATATTTCTCTGCTTGTGTGTAAAAAATAGATGTGCCCAAATGAGCTGCTAAAGAGAAGTCCTGAAAAGCATGGGCTTTTCTAACATTACTCCTGCAGATGCTTTTACTGCCAATGCAAGAAATAACCACAGATTCAGCTGGTTTATTATTGTTTTACCTGTGCTGCCTCTGAAATAGTAACATTGTATATAAAAAAAGAGTATTTCTTACATATTGGAGCACAAAAAGAGCCCTACTTCTAGTCATTTAAGTCCGGAGAGGTTTTAATTGATCAAAAATGCCACAAACAAGTTCTTGTTTTGACTTTGAAAAATTACATTTAAAACAATTCCTTAAAGTCCCACTTTAATCAGCTTTCGATCTATTTCAAAAGTGTTTCCAGTGGTCTTTTATTTATGATTTTTAGGCAAAATCAAAAATCCTGTGCCATTTTCTAGGACATTTTCTAGGAGCGGCAGAACTTCGCTTCTGGGTAGTGGCATGGAAGTAAGCCAGTTCTAATTTCCCATAATGCCTTTGTTTACACTCTCTCCCGCTTGCTTACAGCCCCTCACAACTCCAACCTAACTTTATCGGTGCAACAAAAATGGCTAGCAATATTGGAGCTATTCAGGCATACAGGTTTGAGCCAGATGCCATTCGGACAAGGAAAACAAAGACATGCATGGATCTAATTTTCTACAAGTGGATGCATCGGAATGGAGCAGAGCAGGGAGCTAGTAGCCCGCCGCTTGTAGTTTTACGTTACAAGCTTTTTCAAACGGCATTTTTTTCATCTGCTTTTGATTCAGCCCAATTTGAATAACTAAATACTCAGAAATGCTATTTTAAGCTTCTTTTTCCGAGAAGCTTCTTTTTCATGAGAAAAATGCTACAAAACCATTAAAAACACCATAAACACAATTTTCATTAGAGTGGGTCTTTAAAAAGCAAACAGGCAATAACAGTAGAACTTGATTGGCTTTTCATGTTGATATTTCAACAGGGAAGTCTCACAAAATAAACAACACATTACTATAATTGCTAAAATACAAGTAAACCTGAAATACACGCCAAATGTCCACTACAGACTACAATATTCTTGAAAGAAAATCTGAAACTGATGAAAGGATGAGAGATGAAAAACGAGTCAGTTAAGGAAAAGTAAGATATTTCTGAAATCGTTGTTAGAACGATGGATATGATCAAATTTGACGGAACAAGGATGGAGAATTGCTGCAGCAGCTGCTGCAAAGAGACAATCATCTGCTCAGAGTGGGGGTAGAAACTACAGAAAGGCTGCGGTGGCCACATCAGACTTGTTCCCCTTCAGGCATTCTGTCACAGAGGGGCAAGCAGCAGTGAAGAGCACAACAGCTGTTTCCACCCTCCACATCCTCGCTGGAAGATGTAAAGAAGAGCACACAAGACTGAAAAGAAGGAACAGCGAAAGCTACAAAAAGGAACATCAATTAAACGAGTTATGGTCACAAGGGAGGAGCGTAGACAGTTGCTTAGATGAGAGGAAAAGAATTCTGCGGCTACGCTGTGCAATGCCCGATTACACAAAGATAATAATCTGATGTCAGGCCCCCTCGAGACAGTCCATTCAGAGGGAGAAAGACGACACAAACATTAATAAACATGGAAGCAAAGGCCACAGAGATTTGAACTTTCGATAGGATTATTTTTAATACAGTGACTCAGTTGTTCCATTTGTGTTTCATTAAAATTAAATGTGTTGATTCAGTGAAAAAAAGTATATTACAGAAAGAAAAGGACTGGAAGGAAAGCAGCTGTTTTCCCTTCTATCAAGGCTGCTGACTAATCTTTTTTTTCCCTTTTTTATGCGATGATTCACACACAGTATATTAAAGCTGCTCCTAAAAGGTTTTGAGTCAGTTTGTTTGTTCATATTATTCTCCAGCAATCTAAAAGTCTTCATTTTCATTTCCACTAAGTAAATATGTGCACACATCATTTTTAATTACTGCTGATCTTTCATTTGGAAAGTGATAAAACATTTTGAGTTTCAAGAGCTGTCTGCAAAACCACCAAGAAAGCTACAAATCAAAGCTGAAAGTCAGTTGAGAGAGGAAGTGAAATTATGTTAATTTCTTAATTAAAAAACAGAAAAACAAAAATCAGTCTAGATTTTTTTTCTGTATGTACTGTATTTCTTAAAAGAAAACTATACTGTGTGTAGAAAATCTAAATCTAAATTAAGAGGATATGAACTTTAAAAGACCTACTCCAATGAAAATCTTGCTTTTTGTGTTTTTAACATGTTCTTAATGCATTTTTCTCATAATGGAGGACATATATAGAGAAAATTAAGCTTATTGACTACTTCTTTTTTAAAATTGTGGTGAATCAGGAGCAAATAAAAACAATGCAGTTTGAAAAAGCTCTCCAAAGTCCCACTGCTCTCCTCCATTCTATTTAGTTTGAGTATTTCATCTCTGCCTAATGTGTCCTAATCTGTATCATTTGGTGATGTGTGCCTGACATTACACCACCATGGCTGATTGGACCTGAATTGCTTCAGTTTCTGGTTGTTTTGTGTGGTGATGTGAACACTCACCTATGCTGTATGTGTTCTGCAGGTTATCGATGCTTCAAGGCCGTGTTGTTCCTCACTGGCTTGATGTTTGGCTCTGTGGTTATCTTCATGCTGTGCTACAAAGAGAGGGTGATGGACACCCAGCTGAGCGTGGAGGCATCTGTGGGCATCGGCCTTGGCATTGGGACCCTGTGTGGCCTGGTGACCATGTTGGTCCGCAGTGTGGGACTGTTTATGGTGGGTCTGCTGTTGGGCCTGCTGACTGGAGTTGCATCATTGGTGGTAAATATATATATACTTTTCTCTTTTTTTACGACATTTTTACTTTGTTAAACAAAATAAGCCTCATTTGTAAAAAAAAAAAGTTGAATTATTTTAATGATCGCACTTCTGGCTTTTAAGAGCAGAGACAGAAAATATGTGTTTGCTCCTGATGTACTTGCGGTTCAGTTTCTGCTGGCCTATGTATATTTGGAGCAAAATGATTACTTTAAATACTTGGGAACAGAAATCCACAGTGACTATTTTCAAGAAGACTTTCAAACTGACATTTAAACTGTTGCTTACAGGTCACTCACTGAGTTTGTTCACATATTCAAATAAGCATTGTGACAATATTCATTAAAGCATCGTGAAAGGCACATTTCTATCTCAGCCGGAGATGAGCAATAAAGATTTACTTAGAATTTTATGGAAAGACATATTAAGACAAGATCATGATTGCATAACGTTTCCATACAAGCTTTTAACTGGCCATGTTAATAACTTTAAAGCTAAAATCATTTTTAATAAACTACGTGTAAGAAGTTTTAATAAGTAAATGGTTTCCTTTTTTCTTTCTTTTTGCTCTCAGGTCATGGAGGAGTTCTATCATCCCAAAACTGTGTGGGTTCCTGTGGGGATCCTCCTGGGCTCTGGAACCTTGTTTGCTGTTCTGACTCTGCAGTGGCAACGCTGCTTCGTCACCTTGTCCACAGCCACATTTGGCTCTGCAATCATCACTATCACCGTGGATTATTTTATAGAGCTCTTTGCTTTAGTGAACTACATCTACGAGAGACTCAAGGTGAGGAAGAGGTTGTGTTTCACGGAAGCAGATGACAAAGACATAGCACAGAAGTTGCACTATTATCTGTAACTTTTTTTTGGTAATCCTAATAGGTGGCACCAAAGAATCCATTGTGCTGGTTTACATGGGTCATCATGGGGGTCTGGCCTGTTCTGGCCCTCCTTGGAGTTCTGATCCAATGGAAAGTAACTGCAGAGGGATTTTCCCACACAGAGGGTGAGTGTGGAGAAGGAACACTAGATTCAACGTGCCATCTTATCGCCAACATATGATTTTTTTTTCAGGCTGAGATGTCACAAATGTTTCTTTTCTTAAATGATTGCTGAGTCTTTCCTTCCTTGTAATGTGTAACAAAGAGCTGACTGTGCATCTATCACACAATGCTGGCTCCGCCTCGTTCACTAAAATAGTGGTTAAGCTACTATGTCAAAGTGACTATTTTTATTAAACAACTGCTTAGTTAAACATTCAGGAAATGCGAAAGAAATAAAGAAATTGTACATATTGAACAAGAGCCTCCCCACACTTTTGTTTTAATCTCATTGTATTTATGTTTGAAGTAATTTACATCAACTCAGCATAGAGAATGTATTTGTTAAATCTTGCACTTAAATCATTTGTGTGTGTCTATATTTGTGCTTGTAATTGAAGGATTGTGTGAGAAAAGGTTGAAAATATATCAGCATTAGTGTTTTCAGTAAAATATGTTATTGACGGAAAAAGCCTCCTCCTGTTCTGAAAGCAGCCATAACACAGATGGTGATTCAAACACACAAATGCTCGCACAAACAAAAAACATTCTGGACACAAACACATTCCTTCTAGTTAGATAAAGTGGGCAGGAAATATATCAAAGCATGATCTTTTACTTTGGTCTTCACTCCAGAGGCAGAAATCTTTTGCACAAATGCTCTATCTAGTAATGATCTGGGTAAAACTGTCGACAGAAAAGGTCACACATGGTGTCCGATATTAGGTTTAAAGATCAGCTCTGGTGAAAACTGTGTTTTTTTTAACATGGTCTTGTGGCTTATATATCTATATATATATGTGTGTGTGTATATGTAGATATATTTACATATATATATATATCTATATCTATATATACATATATAGTTATATATATAGATATATAACCCAACAACTCAGAGAAAATTTTCTGATGAACTACTGCTGCTCTGCAGAAACTATGTCCTAAAAAGCTGAATAATCATAATAATAAGACCACTGCAAATGTTTTTACAATTGATCAAAGATGTTTAGAGTGGGTATTTTACAACGGAAGATATCATTGACAACTGACAGGGGGTGAATTAAAGTTTTTATTAATAGTTTTTTTACCTCTTTAAATGAATGTGCATTTGTAATTATGGCAATCAAGAGGCCTAATTCTAAACAGTGAAATAAACTTGAATATAAATAAATTAAGTAGTCGGATTATGACGACTGGAAAAATATTTGCGTATGCTATTTTGTTTCCTATAAATAGTGCGTTATGCTGATTACGCCTGATTGCTGAATAGGCCTGATGCTGTTTAAAAGAACACTGTAGAAATGAGTTTTTGCTATTGGCTATTAACTGTTAGAGCTGTTCTTTAATGTTGGCAAGCAGCAGTGAAATAACAAAGGAGGGATTAACAGATAGATGTGGAAGCGAGGAGCAGGTGTTTGGAAAAGGCTGTGGGTGCGGGTAATGAAGTGGGGCACAGTGGGTAAGCAGGGCGCTCAAGTGGAGCAGCAAGGAAAATCAGCTGTCAGCTGATTGAGCATCAGACGAGACAGGCATGAATAAATTAAGACGAGTCTAATCAAACAAGTCAAGTCCATTATCGAAAATTCCCTCTATCTTTATCCTTAAATTCACAAACAGAATATTAAATACATTCTTAAGGGCTGCAATGTCCTTAATGGAGTAACAAGAGCTAATATTAGACATAGAGCTAACACACACATCACTGGAGGGGCCCAAGGTAGGGGTAACCGAGGAAGAGAAAATGGGAGGGGGGTGGTTGTTACACAATCTCAATGGCAGATGGTGCCTAATATCCCCATCACAAAGACACAATAAGAGGCTTTAATAAAACACCCACACCAAGCATCCTCAAAATGACAAGAAAATAGGACACATACAGCCTGTGCAGAAATGTAAACATTATATCCATCTCTCAAAGTTTAAATTTAAAGATCTCTCGAGCTGCTTCAATAAACCTCCACTTTGAAATTCTGTTAAGCAAACAGTAATCATTTAGATCGTCAGATGCAGACAGAAGAATAGATATAGAGCATTCGCTGAAGAGGGTGTGAAAATAGCAGGAACACATTCATGGTAAATCAAAGTATGTTCAGAAAGAGAAAAAAGAACACAAAGTAACTGACTTAAAGTGAAAATACTTGAAGTCCCACGCTGATCATCTTTTGATCTATTGCAAAGTGGTTTTTTTTATTATGATTTTGCTGTTTTCTAGAACATAGTTTCTACAGAGCTGCACTAGTTCATTTGAAATTTGCTCCTGAGCTGTGGGCAACTCCACTCCCACTTCCCTCCCCGTTGCTGGGAGCTCGGAGAAGAGGATTCGTGACCCGTGCAGCATATTTTCTACGTCACAAATAAGCTCTTTTTTATTCAATTTTTCGTCTGCTCCTGATTCACAGCGATTGAATAAAGAAAGACTCAGAAATGCAATTGTGAGCTTAATTTTCTTTAAATATGTCTTCCATCACCAGAAAAATGCCACAAGAACATGTTAGAAAACATCATTTTCATCAGATAGTCTTTCAAACTCTTGCCTGATTACCCATCATTCTCTTTCTGCTTTGTTTTTGCCCGTCCTGTTTCAGTGGTTCTGAGTCGACAACAAAGGAGAATCCAACTCATGCGGCTCAAACAAAAGGAAGAGAAGCTGAAAAAGGAAAAGGAGAACAAGAAGAAGAAGAAACGGCAAAACCAGAAGAGCGTCTTCAAGCAAAAATCTCACACCCATCACCACCACCACCAGCAGTACCACCACCCAGCGGCATCACATCTTCACCACCAAAGTCAGAGCTCTCAGCCTCCTAAAGTTCCTCCACTTCCATCACAGACAGAGCCTGGCTACCATCGCAAGCCTAATCCAAAAAGACGTTTTGACGGAGATGTGCTGTCACCGGTAAGATGACAGAAATTCAAAATTAAACTGAGATTTTGTAAATGTAAGCTGCAGTTCAATCTGTCCATATTCTAGTTTGGAATTTAAAACACCTTTGAAGTCTCTGCTTTGATTTAGTTGGATTTACATAATTGTCTGGAGCAAAAACTTCACTGGATGTAATCCACACCTGGAAATAGAAATGTTACAAAAAGAACAAAAGTTGAACAGGCACTGTGAATCCAGCATCTGCCATAGTTAGTCTGTTCAAACGCCAGTCCTGCTGCCTGTGAGCAGAACTGCAGAACTGTCCCCGCCCTCTTCAGCTGTTTCTGTAGATTTGTATTGACGGTCTGTTTTTTCTCTGCCTTTGTTTTGAACAGAACAATATAGCTATCCCTTAAAAAAACACAACTGCTGCTTTCTAATTGTCTTTTCTAAAAAGGTTAAATTGGATGAAACAATGCCTTGCAACGTCTCCCTGGATGAGAATATTGACCACACAATATCGCTTAATTTTTAAGAGAAATCCTCCCTAAAGTCACACTTCAGGAGGGTTTTTTAGAGAAGAGATTTAAAAATTGCGACTGTTATAGTCCTTGGAGCTGTGATACATGCATTTATAGATATTGAACTGGAAGTATGCAGTCAGTTATCTTTGTATTTAGACTGAACACTGATATGGGAACATTGCCTCTGGGCAGACCCTTGTGTGGTGCTCATTTATCCTGCAGTATGCTAATGCAGGTTAAGGTTTTAAAAGAGTACCTTGGATAATTTGTATTGTTTTTTTTTGTATTCCCTATAGATGAATAAGCACTCTTGAAAAGCTTGAGTAGACATTTCCTACATTTCTGTTCTGTACTTGGGCTTTAAAGCTCTGTTGATTTAAAGGTCAGTGGTTCCAGCAGCAAATTGAATGCAGTTAGTGCAGGTTAAAGTGTCTGTAGACTGAGCAAAGTAAAAATATTTGCTTTACTGCCCTCTATTTGTTTATCACTTGCAACATTATGCAACTGGTGAAAATTCGATTTATTTTAGATTTCGTCCTTTACGTCTGAAGTTACATTCACTCTGTCCGCGTCGACTCGCATTCATGTGGCCACTTTCAATAATAAAGTCTATTTGGACCCTCATAAACTCTCGTTTCAGGCTTCCACGTTCACAAATTTCATGTTCACTCGTTGGTTTTTAAGACCTATGAACGGTCGTTCATAGGTCACGTGCTGGAAACTCGACCATTTGAATTTTTGGCTGCTAAATTGCAAAAACACTGAACTTTGATCAATCAGAGACTCCGACTTGGTAGTGACGTGTGGGTAGCGCCCTTTTCAAAACATGGAAGTGCTAACAGTTGTAAACATGATCACGAAGGAGAAATTGCATGGAATTATATGACACCAAGTCTTTAATAAATCAGAGTAGAGCTGTGAAAGTAAAAGCCTGGAGCAAGTTTTGCGGAATTAGCACCACTTTGACTTATCGCAGCAAACCTTTACCAATTGTAGATAACAGACAAGCGTTAGTAAACAGAATAAAAAATTTTTAAAAAAGAATCTACGCAGTGCCTCTTCCTGCTTGTCTGGTGTGTGAACATCATGTGTTCATGAAACAGTGTGTAGCCTTTATGAACATGCAGCGCATGCCCAGTGTGAATGTCGCTTTATGGTACGTTCACACGAGGCTCGACAACACACTTTCAAGCCTCCATTTCTAATGAAAAGGCTATATAATTGTGTGTTCCCATATTCAAAACAATTGTGCGTTTCTACGTTTTTAAGTCCATTTTCGGGCTCTACACACAAAACAAGCAGCCACTGCACGTACATTGAAAGTTGAACTTTGACTAATATGGAACTCGGCTTTTGTAGTGACATACTGATGGCGTCCTTTTTAATTGATCAGGGAGTAAAAACGTTTAATTTGTATCCGTCCGAAATGATATGACACCAAGTCTTTCATTACTTGGAATAGAGCTGTGAAAAAATAAACCTGGAGCAAGATTCCCGAAAATTGCACCGCTTCAACGCCAATTCTCTCCCAACTGCAAGTATATGCACTAGTGTCAGGCAACGACAGTACAGTGTGAACACTATAAGCTAAAGCATGTTCAAGAACCCATACTCTGCACAGTCAAGAACGTGCATCAGACAAACATAGCATCAGTGACATTATGCTAATCCTAAATGTAATTTTTAATTAGTATTTAAGCAAAAACTCATTAAATATTAACGATTCATAGCAGTTGCATATGAATGTAGAAAAATTACTACATGCAGGCAAAGATTTATGTTTTGATGTCTTTCCTAATGTCACGTGTATTTTTGAAAACATTATCCCTGTTTGTCTGCAGAGTTACATCAGGAGTTTCAGGGACAGACACACGGACAAACGGGCTTACTCGCACAGTCGAATCAGTCGATCTCGGATGGCTGAACTGGACTACGACTGTGGCTCTCAAGTGCCCCTCACCGCCTCCAGTGGACCTGCAGTTCGCATCTGAGGCAATGAATTCTCCAAATTCAAACAAAAGCACACAATTACAGCTTACTTCAAACCCTCACCCTGCTACTCTAATATATTCCAATGCCTGTTAACTAGCAGGAGCTCGGTTGGTCCTAATGAGGGTGGGACATAACCTGCAACGGATTTCTCCTTTTAAAATTGCTGACGGTGGTGTTTCTACTTATTTGATCATTTTGATCCTTGTTCTTGTTAACGAAGGAAAGTCAGAACACAATTTGTTTTTTTTAAGCTTGGACTTTCTGCATTTCTTGCTTGCCAAGTTTATGTTTGTCTCTTAAGGACACACAAAAAACAATGAACTTGTTTTTGTGTAATAAGGTGAACTGTTACAGCCATGAGAAATCATTTCCTGTGGGAGTTTCTCGGAAGAGAAAAATGATTAAAACACTGCACTTCAAAACCATTTCAGAGAAAGAACTGCATTACATTGTTCCCACGCTGAATATTGCGACATTTAATATTTTAGCTTTGAAGAAATTGCAAACACTTGATGCAGTTTGCTTCGATAAAGAATAAAAAATAGCGAAAAGGCAGCTCTTCCATGTTTTACTCCTAAAGTGACAGTGTACCTCTTAGAGATGGACCTGCCAGATAAAAAAGAGGGACCAACTTTGAATGGAATCCAATTTAACAGGAGTGTTTTTTATTTCCACTGCTTTCATTGTTGCCATTTCCAAGGAGAGCTTGTTTACTCCTCATTACTTTTCCATTCTGTTCCAATGACTCAATGTTCTAATTTTACTTCTCCTCTTTAAATATTTGTAAGCTGTGAAGGTACAGCACATGTTGACATGTCATCAAGTGCTTTCATGACCCTTTTCTGCCTGTTATTACAAAGCAACTTTACTATGTGGGAATTAACTGCACGAGGAATATCTAGGATGTTTTATTTGACACTTTTAATATGTTTGAAATAATAATATTGTCTGGTTTGTGTTACTTTGATGTCATAAAGAGAGGGCATTACAAAACAACATGGAGAAAAGATAAGGGTGTTTAACAAATGGCGCCCTCTAATGTTTACCGCTGTCTTTTGAACTTCTGGTTTGTGTGCACAAGCATCAGGGTGTTACTCTCTTTTAAATTCAAGGAGGAGGTGCGTTTTGCTGTGAGACATCCAAAAAATGGAATCTGGTCCTGACTTTGTTTTGTTTTTATAAGAGAAGAAGAACTGTTTTCTACTCGAACAGTGCTGGGAAGGAAATGTCCTACGTGTGCTCCATCCATGCAAAATATGACCATTTAGTCACAAATGACTTGGCCAAGAATCAAGAACACGGCAATAGTCGTCATATTCTACTTCAGGATGGCCACTTTGTTTGTGTGATATATTTACCTTTTGTATTTTCAGGACAGAGGAAAACAATCCTGCTTCACCTACATAATGATACGTACTTGGACTCAGCAGAACTTGAGATTCTCAGTGTTTTGAGGACCAGTGTACTCCATAGCTGCATGATAATTTCTGTATATCTGTGTCCAATGTTTCGTGTCATGGTTGTCATGTGCCAAACTCCAACTTGGTTTGGTCTGTTGTCCATCTCTTCTCTAACCCTTTGTTCAAAGGGCTTGAAAGAGACGTGTTCTGTCATCCGCCTGTTCTGTGTCTGTACTGTACTATTCTGACCATCCATTGCAGTAAGGGCTGGGCAGCCCTTGTTCTGCATTCACCTCAGCCCTGTTCTGCTCTTTTTTGTGCATTTATACTGTTTTAATAATATTTTTGGGGATAAAGGGGGGACTAAAATGTGATCATTGCCTCATTTGTTGTTTGTAATCTCGGTGTAAAAGCTAACATTTTTTTTCATCCCTGTTGTTTTTTTCCTCTGTATTTTTGTTACTGCCTGTCTCTACATAGTCTTTGTGGTGGAAACTCTTGACTGTAGATATTTCGATGTAAATAATCTTTTATTGTACAACTATTTGGATTCATCTTCATGTTTACGCCGTGACCATAACCATTCATGCAGTTGGTTATTTTACAATGGAATAGATCTGTTCTGTTGTGGTTTTACTGTATGTGTTTCCTTTGGCTGGTTGAAGAGACACTTCTCATACTGATGTTTAAACATTTGATTATAAAAAAATAAAATAAAGTAACTGAACATTGATTGTTATTTGACTGATTCACTTCCCTCTACATGTTAAATTTGATTGATTTAATAAGTCAGTGTCAGAAAAAAACTAAAGTGTACAAAAGATTGAGGTGAGAGGAGGCATGTTGTTGATTTAGAGCAGGAGTCTGCAGCCTGAGGCTTCGGAGCTGCACTCTTTTACCCCTCCGTTGTTACTCTGTAGTTAAAGAAAAACAAAACAATGGTAGTTTTTTTAAAGTAAGGATTACTTTACTTGCATGTATTTTGATTTAGATTAAAATTTAATTTAATTTAGATTAAATTAAAATACAAGTCCAGTCAAGTTTAATGAAGTTTATAGGCTTAGGTGCACCTAGAAGTCAAATAAAAACAACTAATGTAGAAATGTTGACATTGTTGAGCATTGAACAAAAAATAAGCGACATCTACTTATTGGTAAGACTATGGAAGATTAAATTTTTAAAACGCAGATCACTTATGGAAACATTTTTATTCAGGAAACAATGCAAAAAAACTGAATAGCATCACAATTTTTGTTCTATCATTTAGCACAGTTTTTTCTTCTCAAAGATGTATGCATAATTTAATGCTGGTGGCAAAAAAATGTACTTATAATGATCTTTTTTGGTAGTTTTCCATCTGATCTTGATGAATATCTACTCGTTTATTGTCAGTTCTATTCATTCTTTGCCTGCAACCCCTCACCCTCTATTTTTTTCATCTCTGTTGACATTTTCACTCCGGTGGCTTTAGAAGCAAACTGCAGACTATAAACTAAAGTTTTGTTAGTCTTCTAATCAACTTTCTGCCAGAGACAAAGCCTGGGACAGCTCATTAACCAGACCCTATTCACTCTCCTCTGCACTACAATCAGCCTGGATGCTGATTATTTCCTACTCTTTGTACTGAAGTGAGTCAAATAATGAGAGAGGAGTTTTGGGTGATTTAAGATAGTTTAAGGCCACAAAACATGAATAAACTCGTCCACATGTCATTTGATAGTAAAGATTGTTTTATTAGAGTATTATAGTCACAGTGAAACAGGATTCCATGGTAGCACATACTATCAAACACCCAGCAGATGCTTCACAGCTCCAACTTCAAACATGACTGAGTTCTCTCCTTCAGTTTCTTTCACTTTTAGATAATTGTTTTCATGACCACCTTTTCACATTCTGTAAATGAGCAACTTGAAAAAAAACCCACCTCACCTGTTTACATTTTTACAAAGAAATTGGCAAAAATTTGCATTGAGTGCGTTCTTTTGCCATGGTATTTCAAGCTTATTGATCTGCTTTCGATGTTTACATTTTCCCCAACAGTCATTAACAACACAGCTGTTTATTTTTTTCTAAGAATTATATCTGAAGAAAAGATTTAACAAGGTTGGATGAAACATGGAAAGTGACACAATTTAAATGAATATTTCCTGGAATGCCCTTTGGAACTAGATGAAAGGCATTGTGCCTGTGCAGTGGATTTTATCGGGAACATAAGAGTTTAGAATCGGATTTCTTTCATGAAACGTCTTCCAGCCTTTGCGGAAACCTTTTTTTTTTTATTCACTTGATTCGAAAACCTCTTGTTTTTTTGTTGCTTTTTTACATGATGTCTTGCTGATGCTGTGTGGATTCACTGACAACCTGGAGAGAAAAGAGAAAGTAAGAATTTTAGAATAAAAGAAACATCTGCTGTGAACATTTGTGAGCAAATAACCATAAATCAGGTCAAACAGGAAAGAGCAGTATTGGAAACTGCTAGCTTGTGACTGTCAGTGTTTCACTACAATACAGAGTTCCTGCAAAATACAGCAACCCATAACCTACTGGAATCTAAAACACTAGCTGTACTAAAAAAAGAAAAAAAAAAAGTACATGCACTGAAAAATAGATGCTTTACATTATTTTCTCCTTCTTTCGGGTATTTTTCAGTCACTATAACGTAGGAATATAAAAGAACACTTGGCTCTACAGTAGTTTGTCGCGAAGAAAATAAGAATCCAATACCAGAAATTGTTTGTACTTTGAAAAGCACCAATGAACGTCCCTTCCTTAAAGGAGTTCTGCACTTTGACCTGCTCTTCAAAGCGTGTTTTTGTGGAGATTTGCTGGTGTGAAGATGTTTGTGAGCTCAAACCTCGCCGTCTCGGGTCTCGATGGTCTTAATGAGGACAGTCTTTTTGGAGTGAACTTCTGATCCACGCTGATGCTGGGAATCAGGGCTAGTCTCTGAAAAAAAATGTGTGATTGCAATTTTTCATAATTACAGCCATCAAACTGAATCTAAAAGTGACACGTTTATTATAGTTTGACAGGGTTCTTTTGGTTAAAGAAATGGGCAATTCCCACTACAGTTACAAACAGAAATCACGTCTTTCAAGCTGCTCAGCTTTTTGTTTCACTAGGTAGTTAAACTGTATAAAACTTCTTAAAAATGTTGAGTATGCATTTACTTGACAAGAGTGTAATTATTATTATTTATTCTTTTTTTGGTTTATGATGTTGGGTTTCAGGATCAGAATTGTGAGCTAAGATTACCATTCTGATCACCAAGTTGGCCTGAAAGGTGTTTCATATTCACACACCTCCACATGGTGGTCAGAATGTGTTACTGCACACGGAAGAACAGTTACTTTTAATGTGAATTTAATCCCCGATTATGTAACAAATACATGACACTGATTGTAAAGACTTTTCTTTTTTTAATGCAGAGAAAGAGAGCATTTATTTCCCCTTACCTCTGAATCCAATGGAGGAATAAGCAGACTGGAGAGGCACAGAACTAGTTATCCTGCAGCGAAAAGAAGCACAAAATCAATAGAAAGTTGAGTACAAAGACTTTAGATTTTTTCAAAGAGAACACCTCATGCAGACCTGCTCTCCTCTCCTTCCAGCAGTTTGCGGTATGTGGCGATTTCAATATCCAGGGCCATCTTCACATTCAGGAGGTCCTGGTACTCCCTCAGGTGGCGAGCCATGTCATCCTTAGAACCGATATTTCAAATGTTATCATTGCTTACACTTATGAATTATTACTATTATTATTTTTTAAGTTTATTTTTGTGTGTGTTTGTGTGTGTGTGTGTGGGGGGGGGGCTTAGGTGGCTCAGTGGTTAGCTCGCCTTCCTCACAGCAAGAAGGCCCCCGGTTGAAGTTCCTGAAACAGTGTCACCAATGGGGGACCTTTCTGTGTGGAGTTTGCATGTTCTCCCCGTGCATGCTTGGGTTTTCTCTGGGTACTCCGGCTTCCTCCCACCATCCAAAAACATGCTTCATAGGTTAATTGGTTACTATAAAAATATTCCCTAGGTGTGGATGTGAGTGTGCATGGGTGTGTGATTGTGGCCCCTGCGACAGTCTGGCGACCGGTCCAGGGGTGTCACCTGCCTTTGCCCATGAGTAGCCGTGTTTTAGGTTCCGGCAACCCTGTGACCCCGAAAGGGACAAAACTGTATAGAAGATGAAGGAACGAACAATTTCTTTTTTCACTACGATTAAGGCTAAGAAGAAAATCCTTTCTTAAAAATCTTGTGTGAAGTGTCTGCATAAAAACAAATGACTCCATCAAACATTTTACCTTCATCTTTGCAATGTCTTCCTCCAGCCGTGCAATTGTTTCTTGGTAACCAGAAGCCTCACGGCCCACGCGGTCCTCCATTTCTCTCATCTGGCGCAGCAAAGACTCATTCTGAAACAAAAAGAATAAGAGACTGTTTGAAAAAAATCTGCAAGCCTAAAATCTAATGGCATCAGAAGGAGAGGAAAGAGATAGCTTGAGTGTAAAGCACAGTAAATTAACATAGTAAAAGCAAGTGAGTAAGAAAATAGGATTTGAATAACCGAGGTAGGAAAACACCTACGGTGCCTTTGAGGGAGTCGATCTCACAGGTGTAAGACTGAATCTGGTGTCTGTACTCCATGGTCTCCTGCTTGGCCTGGCGCAGGGCATCGTTGTTCTTGTTCACAGCTTGGTTCAGATCAGAAACCTGCAGAAACACCAGATGAACTTTGAAATATCTCAAAGGATAATTACACATGGGTTTGGTGTAACTTTTAGCACCTGATGTACCTTGGACTTGTACCACTCTTCAGCCTCTGCAATGTTTTTTGCGGCTATGGCTTCGTACTGAACGCGGATGTCCCTCAGAGCTGCTGTCAGGTCAGGCTTGGACATGTCCATCTGGATCTGCACCTGGGTGTCCTGCATCTGGTTCTGGAGCTCTCGGATCTCCTGCGACACAAAAAGATTCATTAGTGATAAAAAATTATATAGAACCAGAAACTGTGATGTGGACTTAAAAAGAGTTAATCAGCCCAATGAGTTCTCACTGTAGCCAAAAATCTGTAAAACAATTCGCTAACTAATCGAATTAAAAGCAGGAAAAAAACTACAAATGAAATAGTAAAGCAGTAACTTTTCAGTTGGGTTGTAATTTTTTTTTCTTAGATGGAGGAACTTTGTTTGTTTCCCACCCATCTGTCGTGTGATCAAATTAAATGTTTAAAATAATATTGCATCTGTCCACTGGCATAAACTTTTCCTGTCTCATGCAACAGCTGATCTGCTCTTTTAACCAATCAGCAGCTCAGCATTTCTGAGAGGTCAAAGTTGACACAAAAAAGGCCAAATGGTCGAGGGAGATCAGACAGGAGCTCAGCTGTTCTCACATGTGTTTGAGCTGGCACTTCACTCAAGTTTCGAATCTTTGCAAGTCTATGAGCACAAGTGTTCTCTGGCTTGGATTTCCTCCCTCTATAAAAACATATTAAAAAAATACTTTTTTTTTTGTATCAATGTTTAAGAATATGCATAACGGGTGGAGAGGGTGTGTTCAAGTGTGAAACACTTGAACCAATGAAGTGCTGTAAACTGAAACCACTGCAATGCATGGAATCACAAAGAGGTCACAGGCAGGAGCGCACAGACATGCAAAGGGGATCATTAGACCTACGGACCTCCTCATGGATCTTTTTGAGGAAGGCGATCTCTTCCTGGAGGCTCTCAATGCGCCTCTCCAGGTCCAGCCTGGCCAGAGTGGCACTGTCAACATCCTGAATACACGTAAAATACAAGAAGACAATTAAATGCAAATGCAAAATTTAATTTCCACATTGTGGAAAAGAGACATACGGCTCTGAAAGCAGTCAGGTTGTTCTCAGCCTCTTCCTTCTGGTGAATCTCTTCTTGTAGTCTGATTGAAGAAAACAACAAAAACTTTGATCAAACTTTGAAAGAAATGAATTTCATTTGGGTTCATTTTGTCCCTTCAGCTTCCACCAGGTGGATTGATACTGAAATGCCACATATTGTATTCTATTAAGCTCCCATTGTGTTGAGACGCTCAGACCTCTTTACTTAGTTGTTTGGCCCTGAAGCTCCAATGCAGCTGCTGCCATAATGTCAGAGTCAGAAGGGTGACAGTAAAAAAAGATCAGGGGCTTGTCCTTGGCTGGCGTTGTTTCCAGATTTAGAATTTTACTGCAGATTTTTATCAAGTGGAAAATATTTTTAGCAAGCAAAGGTTAAAATGTTCTTGGGTTTGAGTACTTCAACCGAGATATTTAAAGAAAAAAAAGGGCACAGGGGTGCCTGAAGCATAATGTTTGTTACCAAGCAGGAGGTTCCTGTTTATTCTGATCTGAACGGCTTCGCACTCCTCACTCTCTGCTTCAGGCGGCACCTTGAAACGCCGCTAAACAGCAGCAAGCAGTCAAAATGCGTGCTCTGTGCTGAGCTGAAAGCCGAAAGTGTTGCATGTGCACATTTGGGTCTTGTCACTTACAGTTTAGAGCATGTTTCTTTCTGCTGCTGTGACATTATTCTAAATTCACATTTGACCTAGAAACTACAAATAGACTGAGATGCGCCCATATTTCCGTCTTTTCTTCACAGCAACAAACACACACACACAGCTTCACAAAACTCTATTTTTTTATAGTCATGGTGGAAATCTTGAGATTTCTGATCACTGTGAAATTTGAGATTTTGGAAAGTTTTGCACAAACAGACTGTATGGAAGCATCTTGTAAACTCCATCAACCTCATTTTCTCCCTGAGAGTCAAAAACCTTTTCTGACAGTCCAACTTTTTCAGTAAATTTTGCATTCTGTTCCTATCTCCTCTCGTGAATAGATTATAAAAACATCTTGAAAGAAGCCACATAGACTGAAGTACATTAGCTCTTGAATTTGTCATTGGCTGCTTTGTTGCTTGTTTCTTTTTTTTCTAAAAGAAAAAAAATCATCAATTTCTGCTTTCATTTTCCTTTTCCTTCTTGCAAAACTTACTGTAAATTCTAAAATAAATGCTTTTTTAATTTATCGATGTTGACTTTTCCTCATTGATTTAATTGAAAGATTAAATAGAAATTAAATTGAGATCAAATAAATTATTTCAAAAAACATTTTTCTTGTTCCAATACTTTTTTATGCTGTAAAAGAAGTGCATTCTGGGAAGTTCTTTTCTCCTTTTTTCATTTTACCCTCCTATTCACCAAAGCTCACCTGAGCTTCAGTTTCTGCAGATCATCGGCCAGGTTGTCTCTTTCCACTTCCACCCTGGTGCGTTGGTTGGAGAGGGCTTCAATCTGCCTCCTCAGCTCCCTCATCTCCTCCTCGTACATCTCAGCCACGCGCCCCGGCCCCTCACGGACCCTCAGCTTCTCGATCTCCACCGACAGCGCCGCATTCTGCTGCTCCAGGAAGCGCACCTTCTCGATGTAACTTGCGAAGCGGTCGTTGAGGTGCTGGAGCTCGGCCTTCTCGTTGGTCCTTGTGTTGAGGAAGTCTTGGTTCATGGCATCTGCCAGGTTGAAGTCAAGCTTCTCTCCAGCATAGGTGCGCATGGCGGTAGAGGAGCTAAAGCCAGCTCCGCCAACACCAGATGCTCTGAAGCTGGAGTAGGAAGGAACACCACGACTCTTGACCTCATAGACGCTGGATGACATGTGGCTGGAGGAAGACCTATTGCCTCCTCCGAGAGAGGAGAAGAGGGATGTCATTGGTGAAGCACCAACTCCAGAGCCAAAGGTGCGCCGGTATGAGGAGGCAGTCTGGGCTGAGGAGGAGTATGACTTGCTCATGGCTGGTTGTTTGCTGGCTGAGTGGCTTGTAGATCGGAAGGGCTGAGACTCAACTGTCCCACTGCGATAAAAACTACATGAAGAACTTGGGGGGGCAACTATTTGTAGACCTACCACACCCACTCCTGATTTTAGCTCCTCCTCTGTGTCCTCCTCATGTCTCCATGCACCCTGTCCTCCCTTTCCCACCCCTGCAGGGTTTCCCGTTTGTTCCCTTCATTGACATCTCAGAAATTCAGTTTTTATTTCTCTTTGTTTCTGTTCCTTCATTAAGCCGCCCGTTCTTACTATAACAAGAACTTTAAATGCCAGTTTTTTGCCACAAAGACAAAAACTCGTGATGTTTGTTTTACTATCAGATATTTGGATGAGAAATTCTCTTTATATCTGTAAATCCTCATCTCTCTGGTCCCCCCCCATCACTCCTGACATGTCTCTTCTGTTGACCTGCGGTTCAGCTGTTGAAGGGTCCCGGTTTCAGCTGCTGGTAAAGAATGCCATCTCCATGCCTGCATATGTCTGCATGTTTTTGACTGTGTGTGTCAATGGAAGTCATGGCTCAAGAGTGACTAACAAAGTGAATGAGTCAGTAACTACATTCGTGATCAAAATGTTATAGGAGAAATTATTTTTGAGACTTGCGTCAGTGTCATATTTAGAACAACAAATGACTAGATCCTTGCACTCATGAGAAAAATAAAACTCATCCATGGCTCTTCATATTCTTCTGAAAATGTTTACTTTCTTAAAATCAAAGGTTTTAACTAATTATTTTATACAATAAATAAATGGAAAACATAATTTAATGTTGTGCAATTTAATTAAATTGTATTTTCTTTTAATCATTAATTTTTAAACAAAAAATAATTCATAATTCATTCATTTCAATAAGGAGAGATCTAAGGAATGTGAACAATACATATTTTTTTGTGATACAAAGTATGTCTAAAATATTCCATAGTCTTTTAGCTCTGATAACGTATTTATTTTGGTGGGAAAAGCTCGTACCACTAATCGATAAACCTCAGAACCTGGCCGCTGATGGTGGTTGAGGGCAGGTCCACGACATAGCATTGGTCCAGGAGGAGAACGGGGCCGAGGAGGGCTGGTAAAACCATCTAGAATGTAGAGATAGACATCCATGAATTTAAAAGAAGAATTATTATTGTGATTGGATGAGAGTAACAGGCGGGGATTTAGCTATTGATTGAGAGCATTAACGGTACATTAGGCAACAGGACAGATGTGTCAGATGAGTGACTGGTGTGATGTCACCCAGGAAAACGCCTTACCTCTTTCCTTATTGGGGGAAAACTCTAAAATGAATAGGAAACCATGTTTAAACTGTTTAAAAAAAACTTGATTAATTGGTTATTTTTGTGATTTTTTTTATTTATTACCAATTCATCAAAATGATTAACACGAGCATTTCTGTTGAATTAGGTTTCAGTCTACAAGGATAGCAATTTGAACAACTACCATTCTGAAATGTGATTTGTCACTTCTGATACACCCTGAATGAATGAAGAAGTCCAGAAGCTTCTGTCTGCAGTTACATATCTATCCTTGGTTACATGAGAAGCAGCACAGTTTGACTGATAGAGCTCCTGCCAGGAAGGTCAAACTCTCTAATTTGTCATCAGGGTTCTGATTTGGACTCGTTTACACGAAACATTCATGATTAAACAGTTTGAGCATCTGCCGTGTCAAGAGGTGAGTTTTGGATGAATCAATAAACTTGGAGAATAAAAGCAAAAGCTAATTCAATCCAACAGCTTATAGTCCTCATTATACAGTATCTGCTTTGTGTTTTTAACTGTGTAAGCAAAATGTGTGTACAGGTGTGTGTGTATGTTGGAGTGAGTGTGTGTGTGGTCGTGCACGTTTTTGTGTTTTACGCAGCGCTGGACATGTCAGCTGCTGGTGGTGTCAGCTCTATTTTTAGCTTTCCCGTCTGTGGTCAGCTGTCTGGCTTCGTTCCGAAAGAATGCTGGACTGAAGATAGAAGCCGACAACTTAAAGAAAAAAGAAAAGGGTGCAAGCTAACACACATGTGGTGAAGAATTTATGCTTATTTGTGAACAAGTCTGAACGCAGTTTCCTTTCAGTCAAGTTTTCTCTGGAGGTTCAAAATCAGTCTTGAAAAAATTAACAGACATTTGGGATTTTAGAAATGTTTACATGAAAAATGTGCTCATGATAGAAAAGACAGTCACAGATCTTTGAGGATGAGCAACATCTCTAAATGAACAAATGTGAAAAGCAGGTTTTTTTTATTTTCGTTTCTTTGTCTCTAAAAAAAACTAGAAACTAGAAACTAGAAACCTTGATTAAATTGAAAAGAACATGATTTTAATTTTAGGGTTTTCACCAAAAAGAACTTTTCAAAGGACAGACAGAAGAGTTGCATTTAAAAAAAAAAAAAAAAAGCAAGTAAAATTACCAATACACAATGGTGAAGTCTAATTATTCTCAAATAAAAAGTAAAAAAGAAAAAGAAAATCTGATTTTTCCTTTTTACCACGTAACAAGCTTTTTCCTTGTAGCTTCAAGTAATTTTGCTGTCAGGCCTCTATTATGTGCTTCTAGTTTTCCATCTACTTTTGCTTTTTAAAGCATTCGATTATTTGGTTCTGTACCGGTGTGACTTCTGATTGCAATTACTCAGCCTGACCAAAAGCAGATTATGTTTCAAAATCACATAAAATAACTGAACACAAGTCCTAAAATCTTTACATTCCATTAGTCTTTAGGTCACCAGAAATAATTATACGGCATTTCCCCTTCAGAGACTAAAATAATCTGACACACACGAGATATACTCTAAGTGTAATCGGTTGATACAAGAAGAAAGACACCCTATTGGTTTTCATTTGAAGAGGTCCCCATCCGCTTCCTGGTGTGACTGTCAGGGTTGCCTAACAACCACTGTAACCCAATAAATCTTGAACCAGAAGCCTAGAATAGGGATCTCCCAAATTAGCTTCTAAATCCTTGGTCAACAGGGAAAAGAGTTTCATAAAGGCCACAAGATTCCAAATAGCGTCCACGCATAGCAGACAGAGAGAGGCCAAGCAATCTCATGACCAAACCCCTGATATAGAATCAAAGTCAAACTATCAATGCATTTCTGAATAAATAACATTTTCATTATATAATGCACTTTTGTTACAGGAAATGGAAAAAAATAAATGAGAATCACAAAAAAGTATTACTGCTTTCACATCTTCTGAGTCAGAATAGTCTTAAGGTCACGTGGGTGGTCCTCCTTTGTGCAAAGTTGAATGCATAACCAGGCAGAACGTCTGTTGCCCTCCATCACAACAACTATAAACAAGCTCAAAATGCTAAACTTATAAATGCCAAGACAACAACAAAAACGAGATGTCCTGACTGCACACTTTCAGTGGCACCATTCCACTTCCAACCCCCTCCTAAGTCAGTCTGTGATTACATGTGGACCAGGGGTAAAGGTGACAGGCAGGGTCAAAAGAATTTGAGAGACACAAAACAGTTTGACAATGATTAAATGCAGGGTATATTTAATTACAATCACTAACTTTAAAATTATATAAAAATGTTGTTGCGTTTCTTCCTGCCAAAAGGAAATAGAAAAACCTTTGGTGCAATGTTTCAAAAAGACTTGAAAAAGGTCTGTAGCTGTGGAGGGCCGCAGCACTTTCATCATTCACACTTTCAGAGTTCCTGTTGCCAAGCAACAACCCAAACTTGCATACACACATACCAAAGATTTGACCAGCTGTACCAGTGATCTTAGCTCTAAAATAGGAGAGCAACATTTCCCTCAATGCATTTAAGCGTGCTTTTTAAAATCAAACCAAATGAGGTGTACAGAAACTAGAACAATAAGATGCATGTTTCAGAAACACCTCTGTTTTTTGTTCTGGACTCAGTTTTGGTTTAAATTGGCGATATCTTATCAATATCCAGAAGTAGCACAATGTGACTGAAATAGAGAGCAGTCGACTTTAAATCAAACCATGTGACGATTCATGAGTCATGCCGTCTGAGGGATTGAAGGACTATTTCATCAGACTCCTGTTCTCTATGCAGGAGGTCTATGCTGGACATTTAGAAAACTCAGTAAAGTCAACTGAAGGAAAGAAAAACTGACTGGAAACTTTCACTAAAAAAACTATTGAATCTGTAAAGAAGAATGTTTAGAAAACTGTTGCAGAATTATCAGTTACAGTGGTCTACATGCGATCATTATCATTAATATTTTCGTTGGCTAAAAAAAAATATCCAAACTGTTTTCTTGTGTTGATGTTCAGGATTAAAAAGATGAAATCTGCACCTTAGCAATCTAACCAGACATTTTTGATGCCAGATGCCAGCTCGGAGGAAAACAAAACATGGTTTTGGTCGTCTACAAGTGGATGCATCAGAATGGAGCAGAGTATGGAACTTATGGTCTGCCGTTGTGGTTCTACTTCACACATACAAGCTTTTTCAATCTGCTTTTTTTCATCTGCTCCTGATCCACATCAATTTGAAATGGAATGTTCAGTGTCATTTTCTGGAAACATCTGGATTCATTTTGGAATTTCCCCGTTGTGGGAAGGATACAGGATTATCTTATTTTTTTAAGTCTTTCCTCATCAGAAAAAAATGCCACAAGAACATGCTGAAAACACCAAACACACCATTTTGATCAAAGCTGGTCTTTAAAGAGTCAGGCTACACCTTGGAGAGGTGGCCTCTCCATTAAAACAAACATAAACTGATTCTAATGTCTGCCTGACCGGAAATGGGCTGCAGAACTGATTTGGTTTATTTAAGGGGAAAAAAATGATCTGCTACTCGTCTGCTAGCAGATGTAAAGTAATGTTTTATGTTATAATTATATCTGATTCATCTCAGGTGTGTTTTTCCTGAGCAGTCAATGTGTTTTTCCTGAGCATGCGAGGGTTTTCTCCAGGATCTCCAGCTTCCTAGCACCGTCCATAAACATGCTTCATAGGCTAATTGGTAACTCTAACTTGACTCTATGAATGTGTGTATGAGTGTGTGATTGTGGCCCTGCGACAGACAGGGGACATGTCCAAGGGGTACCCTGCCTTTGCCCACTGGCAGCCCTGTGACCCCAAAAGGGACAAAATGAGTATAAAAAATGGATGGATGGATGGATGGATGGATTTGTTTCAAATTTTACTTCAAAATACCTTTGCTCAACAGCTAAAAAAATAATACATTCAATAAATAAATGCGAGGTGAACATACTAAATATCATCCCACTATTTTGCGTAAAAAATGCCTTTGCTATGCAAACAATATATACATATATATATATATATATGTATAGGTAACTAGGTAAGATGTATAACTAAATTTAAAACTATTTGACTCTCTTGAAATTACACCCTTCAAAACCTTTTTTTTTTTTACTGTGATAGTCTGCAAAGTCAGGTAAAAAAAAAAACTGGACGGCACAGTCCCTCGTTCGTCTGTCCTCACTGGACACAAGGGGGCGCAAGAGCGTTGAAGTTGATAAGTTGCTCCAAATGTTTTGAAGATCTAATTTCAGGTTAAAGTGTGGCACGTCTACAAAGTAAAAAAGAAGACTATCCGAATGCTGTTTGTAAAAACAAAAGTGTTTTCATGGTTTTGGGCAAAGTTACTTTTACAGAATCATAAAGTCAGGTGAAAATTATGTTTGCCTAAATTAGAAATTAATAGTTAAATTTACAGGATAATATGAAAAAAATGATATTATAATCTTTTTTTTTATTATTTTTCCCCATCTGTCTTACTGATTTTATTGTACACACATGACGTTCATTGATCCGATAGGTGGGTTACCTCCGTGATTCTCCTCCTCCCGTGCGCGTGCGCCGGTGACGTGGTGCAGGTCGTTACCTTCTCGCTCCTGCAGACTGTGCGTTGCGCGCGCAGAAACCATACCTTCAATCGATCCGCGCAGTTTTCCACAGTCTGCCACCCCCCCTCTCTCCATCACCCGCCTCGGTTGGTCACTGGGAGGATTTTCCTCCTGCTGCAGACGTTTCCCTCTCCTTCTTCATATTTGTTTTCTTTCTTTTTTTTAAATGGGTGATTTATTGCGAGATTTCGACTCTGCAGCTGTTTTTTCCATCATGACAGAAATTTAAAGACTGCATCTATCTGTCTCCATCCCCGCGGTAAAACCTGGGAGGAACATGCAACATCTGAAGCCATGGCGAGCTCTGCTCCTTCTTGCCGTGCTGTACCAGCCAACAATCTCGGAGAAATACGGTGAGATGCGAAGCGTTACTGCATTTTCTGTGATGGCCTGAATTGACTATGCAAGGTACAGAAGATTGTAAAATACTCCTGACACTTTGCAAACGTATTCATTTTGCTGAAGAAGGTCTTGACGTCCTTTATGGTATAACTTTTTGCACGATTGATTTAGATGTTTCTTGGTAAACAAAACAGGAAAAGCAGCAATCAGGGAAATGATGGAGAATAAATTCAAAATAGGGAGTGGGCTATCTTCATCCTGCCTCTGGTGGATGATCAACAGTGGAAACCTCACACCAGGCATTATGCTTTTTCTCCTATTTTTGCTGGAATATGGATCTGTATCAAAATATGACATTATTATCCAGCTGAAACTGTATCACTTTGTTGTAAACTATGCAAGAGTGTGTGAGACAAAGCAAAATAAATAAATAGTATCGAGGGAATTGTTGTTGACTGATTTTGTCAAATGCTCATCAATTGAATTGCTGAAAAGCAATATTAGAAGAAAGTATTTTAAGCAGGTTTTTACAGATTAAACTCTACTTTAAAACTTATATTTAAAGTGTTTCCTAATTTGTTTTCAATATTTATTGATAAATACTTAAGTGGATACTGTACACTCAATGAGAGACAACGGGCTGTTTTGTCTGCAAAGAAAATAATATCAATTATTTGTAATACTTAATAATGACTCGGACTTCTGGCACAACTTCCCTTCCATCATGACTGAAGTTGACATGATTCCTGATAAAATTATATTCAGGTCTTTCTCAGGCATGCTTTGAGTTCCAGATATTGATCGAGCATGTCTAGAATCTGGCTTTTGGGTTTCAACTTGTTGTTTTGCTTGTTGACACGTTAGCATCAAATGTTGCGTCTGATTACAATCAATCAGTGCTGGATCTCTGTCGGATTGATTCCATCCCCTTGGAAAGCCTGGGTGGACTTGCACATCAATCTGTCTGCAAGCGCCTGTGGGATATTGGTCAGCTGTTTTGCCTTTCTGATGCACGTTTAGGGCATTGACAGAAGTCTGCTTCTTTTGAGGCCACATTTCTGGAGTTTTTATTGTCTATAATATGCTTGTCCTTTTAGCATTTTAGCTTTTTTTATTTTGAGGATGATTCTGATAAAAACAAGGAAGCTTAAAAGGACACGTTGAGCTCCATGTGGCTTCTGACTGAAGATATGAGTCACGGTTGCGTCTTTTCATTGAGGCAGAGAAAATAGTCCACAGCCTTGTTTGTTCTTTCTGTAAGTCCATCCCAGGTTTCAGGCATGCAGCCGAAACACTGCACCTAAATTCAGTTTTGCTTTGGCCTGCCAAGAAAATCCACGCTCACCGGGTTGTTTTTGTTTACTTGTTTTGCCTCCAATAATGCAAAGGACATCTGTAAAAAAAAGAGATCTTAGCTGCAGCATGAGAAAGCATGGCAGATCGGTGGACAGACAAACCGGGCAGCCTGTGCATATTCCTATCTACTGTCAGCCACCTGCTCCTTCCCACACGGCTGAACACTCCAAGGTCCACTCACCACACTAAAATAAGACACAGTTCAAACAGTCTAAGCTAAACAAAGAGTGGTGCCCTCATGCACAATTTTATCAGATATGCTTGACAAATCGAATCTGTGACTGAAGGAATACACAGATGATAGAAAAGTTTTTCAGTAAAGTTAATTTTATTACTGTCTAATTAAGGTCAGAGCTGCTTCTTTGGATGAGGTTTTATTTTTCTAAGTGTTTTTATGAAAGGGCTTCATTAGACTAACACAAAAAATCATTGTCTTTTATCTATTAAAATTACTTAAGGTGGAATTTTAGTGGTCAAGGCAGAATAAACTTTGCTCATATCTGGATTTGGATTTTGCTGTGTGCAGTATTTAGTGTTGCAAGAACAGGTAAACCTGGGTTAAGTCTGCCATCATTGCCACCTCAAAAATGTAACTTAAATCAGGTGTTGCTATGGAAATGACGAACATAGATTTTAATCTGTCAGTCCTTTTTTTATCTTTCTTTCTGACTCAGGTTGCCTTTTTGAGAGAAAACTGTGCACAAGGGATCAGTTCTGCATGGATGGTAAGTAAACTGTTGGTTTGAGTCTTTTTTAAGACAGTTTGAAGGCTCTTTTTTTTATATTATTAGGGCATAATGGAACCCTGCACATATTTTTACACACGCTAAAAAAACATTAGAAAATACTGTGTAAAAAAGTAGGAACTACTTTGTGCTCCCATTCCATCGTTTCTTTGTCACCTGCCTCTCCTTTTCCTCATCTTCACCCAAGCCCCTCCTCCGCCCCCCACTGTCTCCATGGCAACACTGACATCACTGAGAGGTCTACACCCCCATGGCTGTTGTGCTAATACAGTGATGAGTCACTGACGCATACTCGCGTCCTCCCTGGAAACTGCACTTACGCACATCAGGTTATTGAGCAGAATGCTAAAATGGTCTGGTGTAGTTGCTGTGCAGAAGCGCCTAATGGGACACATAACGGGGAGATCAAGGATGCAACAAAGCTGAAGAATTATATACAGTAGTGGAGATCTATGCTTGTTTAACGCTTGTAAAAGCAATATAGGGGGAAAAATCTAAAGAAGGTGCAATAATCAGCATGTGTGTCAGGCACCATCGGAGACTTAATGCAAGAGACATGGTGGCTGTATTATTTTGAAAAAAAAGTGTCAGCCCTCACAGAGCTCCTGTGGTGACTAACACTCCATGAAGAGATGAATTCTGCTATGAAGTGTTTGCCTACAAGAGACAACAAAGAGCAGTTTATTATACAGCGTTGTTTTCTGTTTGTACTCAGCGTAAATTCACTCTGAAGGAATAAATACTTCCTATGTTTGACAACCTTCTGCCAATGAAATATCTGGTGTTTCACGTACATTCTACAGAAATGTTTGCACTTTTTATTTGTGTTTTCATTCAGTTGTGATAGTTGGCAGAAAAAAAGGAAATCATAAGAGACACAAGCAGTAATGCCACTACATTCACTTTCTGAGTGTTGAATCTGGTTATGCTGCCTTGAGTTCTGCTCTCACATGATTAATATGGTTTGGTATTTAAAGTAAAGAAATTAGAAAAGCAATTGGTTGAATAATTTGGATTTTATTTTTTACATTTTTCTAACGTTAGCATTCTAAATACTAGTATAATTACTACCCACAAAATAGCAAAAAACAAATAGGAAAATTGTCAGAAAAAAAGTAACATTTTAAATGGCAAGACTAACACTGATGTCTGCATGAATTTAACTGTAAATATGTACTTATGCTATGATTGCAAATATGAAGAATAAGTATGCATCGTGCTGCGTCTTAGCATTTTGTAGGAGTTTGAGAACCACGCTCATGTTTCATTCAGAGCCCTTTCACAACAGTTACTTTTCAGTTTTGCTTGTTTGGGCACTTATACAGTTCTAATAAAAGTATTTCCCCCTTGCTTTGTCTGACACATCGTCATGCAGCATTAGTCACTCCTAAATGTTTCAGAGTTCACTACATCACGCCAAGATCAAAATAAAATACAAACTTATAAAATAACTTTACAAATTAAAAATATAATTGGGTGTAACTGTCTGTATGAAAATGCTTCCCCAGTTTGAGTTTTTGGAAAAACTACCACTCTGCCATCTCCCTATCACTGAGAGACAGATGAGAGGTTCTACCAATATATGACGTTATTATCCAGCTGAAACTGTATCTTGGTGTCAGGCTCCAAGCTCTTTCTTTAATTAACTCTAACTGGAATCTCAGACATTTTCCATATTGGACCATTTATTTAGAAAGCATCTTTTAAGACATAAAAATGAGGAAAAAATAATCTTGCTTTTCATTAAACAATGTTAAATTAGGGATTAAATCAAATAGTTCATACATTTCTTTAAGTGCTTTTGCTCCATTTTCACATTTACCAATCCTAAGAAAAATATTGAGATGTTCTGTTCTAGATACACGCTTAGTAAGAACTTTTAGTTTTTGTGAGGATTTTTTCAAATGTCAAATTGTACTGATTAAGGTAATGAAGAAGACCAATCAAAAGTGTTTTTTATGGACTAAAGAGGTTGTGGCTTCACGTCTTGCATTAATATAGCTGGAAATGAGCACAAGCTGATATGAATCATAAATATCTTGAAGTGTGGCTCCTCACTTCTTTAATTACTTTTTAATTTGTACTATACAAACAACATAATCCCTTCTAATCTGCTCAGTGTAACAGTAATGCACTTCAATCTCACATTTGCAGAGAGTGTTATTAACGAGTGACTAATTAATGCACCAAAAAAAAAAAAAAAAAAACTGACTCCACTGTGGTTTTTAACCTCAGTTGCTGGTTTGTTTAGTATCATACAAATCACTTAATCCAGAGGGTGATTTTCTTTTTGCAAATACAGCTTCTTCATCTAAACCTACAGATAGAAGAATCAAGTAAATCCAAATACTAGTCAATTTCATCTATATTTGGTTGCCAGAAAAAGGTTTAAAAGTGTTGGTCGAAAGAAAAAGTACACCTTGGGAAAAAAGAACAAACAATGACACACAGTCTATTTAAGGTAGGTTATTCTTAATTAGTCATTAACTACCGGAAAAAAAACTAACCATAACAAATCTCGTCCACATTCGTTTGTTGTATCCAAATAAACCAAACACAAGCCATTGACCAAAAATAATGAAAATAATAATTTATCAGCATGAAGGAAGTGTGGAAATTGAAAAGTCAGTTTGAAATCACCACTAGCAGAAAACTACAGTATAAATGCACCATTGTAAATGCACATTTTACATTTAAAAAAGTAATGTGATGCCACAAAAAAAATCATAGAATTCCTGCAAAGAAAATTTGATTCTTTTTAAAATCAACATTAGATTGATCCAATAAGCAATAAGAGAGTTAAATTCAATTCAAAACTAAACAGACTAAGCTAAACTGGCATCCCTGCCCTTACGTGGACCCTCCTTCATGGTGAGGAAAAACTCAATAAAACCCTTAACCACCTTGCCTTCTACCATCAGGTCCTGTATGTGGCCATCTTCTGTTCATAAATCCTTTTGTGCCACTCCCTTTCCTCCCAGTAAGCCCCTGGTCATAGAAACACAAAATACTCACAATTTTTTACAAGTGCACAAAAGAATGTTCAAACTAAATAGAAATATAGTTTTCCCTTTCTCTTTACTTCACAGCCACTCCTACAACAAATTCCCTCTTGCACACATACAACTTTGTATTTATCAAAATAACAGGATCAGTTTGCAGGTGTATGCTTATCAAGCTTAGACTAACATATTATTCTGATCAAAAAAGCAATAGCTGGCTTTGTCATAATGTGAGAACTTTCTATATTTCTTCTTGAATTGTTTACTGTTAAAGATGAAAACAAAGCAAAAACTTGGTTTTGTGTATATTGCAATGAGTCAGCTAAAAGGTTAGAAAATGTTCAAGGACTGTTGAAAGTTTTTCCACAGCTTCACACCAACTGGAAGGTTAGACCCTCTGCTAAGGGAGCATAACAAACAGCAAGTGTGTGGGCTGTACTTGAAAACTATGACTCACTGTTGAGCAGCATTGTTAGAGACCATGAGAATTTGAGTTCTTGTAATCGACTTTAGAGTCTGCGTCACTGAAACATTTCATGTACATTTTGGGCACTAATTAAGAAAGACTGATGATATTACATAAAGGCTCTAAGAGGTCAGTCTAAGTAACCAATTCTATTGATTTCCTTATAAAAATGTTGTTACTGTAGTAAAGTATAAATATGTTTCAGATAGGGCAGAAGGCATAACAAATCAGATGGATTTTTGAATTATTGGGGACATTTTTCTTTACAGATGGGCTTTTCGGTCAGTGTGGAAGCTCCAAGCAGGACCTGGTCCAGTACCAAGTATCCACTCCAGTACTGAAGAGGATGCAGGAAGTTCTCAAGCAGCTCATGTTAGAAGGTGAGAAGAGAAATTCAAAACATCAAGTCCATCTTTACATTTTAAAGTGGAATCAATGTGATTCATAAATGAGTCATTCTGATTTTTAAACAAAAAGAAAGAAAAGTATTACAAATGTGAAAATACAGACCAAGTTAAGCCATGTCAGAAAATATCCACTTCATAAACTGCAATTTTGACTCATCATTTTATTTTGTTTTTTCTTTACTGTTGTTTATTCTGTCTGGGCTATGTGTTTACAGGGCTGTCGTGGCAGGATGATATCACCCAATCTTTTTTATCCAAGGAGCTGAAGAGAGTTCCCCACACCACCCTTCCATCAAAGCCAAACTCCTCTTCCTCGTCTCATCATTCATCTCAGTGAGATTTTTTTTCTGTTTATTTGTATTTATTAATATCCAACCTAAACTCATCTATAATTCTGTCTTCAATAACAGATCCAAACATTACACTCCCCACCATCAGAGCTCAAAGCAGGGGTCCCTGCCTCCGCGTGGAAAGTATGTGGACTACATGATTGTTGAGCCTCCTCAGTCTCAGATGCACATGCAGGCTGCAGCCTTGGACCCATACACTTACCACCAGGTATATGACCACAAACAAATCAGAACTGGCAGAATCATACACATCAGTCGATTACATACTCTGAACAATTGTGTGCTCTGTGTGTCAATCCCAGCACAGGTACCAAGATGAGGTACAGCGACCTCTCATGGCAGCAGGAGGGGGTTATGCCCGCCCCCCTTCTAGATACCAGGCTGGTCAGCAAGAGCGCGACAGGCAGCTGCTACAGCAAGCTCTGTCTCTCTATCTGGCGTCTGCCCAGCCTTCTCATCGCCACAGAGGGGCAGCCTCCATGGCCCCTGCAGGTAACAAGAGATTTTCTGTTTAATCATTTTTTCTGTATCTTCAAAATCTGATCCTATGTTTGTTGTTTGCAGTTTGTAATGGAATAGGTTGATTTACTAGCAAATACCTTTGAGAGCATTGTGTGAAATAGTTGAATTCCTTGGATGAGGAATAAAAACCTTGGATATTTCACGAAAACTTAAGCCTGATCATCGTACTATTGAGAGATTTGTGGTTGATTCAGAGCACACACACAAGTTCATGCAGATAAAGGCAGAATGAGGAAGGTTTCTGCCAGACGTAAATACTATTACAAAGCAGCAAGCACATACAGTATTTGTAGATGCTGATGTCTCTGGAGTCCCACCAACATCAAACAGTCGTGTTCACTGATGAGGGCTGTTCAACCCTTGACGGTCCAGATAAATAGAGTAGTGGGTGGTTGGTGGATGGTCACCATGTCCCAGCAAGGCTGTGACACCAGCAAAAGAGGTGGTAGAGTCATGTTTTGGACAGAATCATGGGGAGAGAGCTGGTCAGGCCTTTCAGGGTCCCTGAAGGTATTTCTGACAAACCACTTTCTTCCGTGATACAAAAAGAAGAACCGTTCTTTCCATGAATCATCTTCATGCATGACAATGCTCCATTTCATGCTGCAAGGAATACCTCTGCATCATTGGCTGCTATGAGCATAATAAGGAGATAAACTGATGGTGTGACAAAGTACTGTTATCTTTAGGAGGTTTGTTCAAATATATTTACTATATACTCTGTTAGTGACTTTAAAATAATGCTGTCATTTGCACTGAGTATTTAGAAAAATCATAGAAAAATATCATTTGCATAATAATTTGAAATGCGCTGTAGTATATGTATAATATATAACATATGTGTATAATCTATGTAATATATATATATATATATATGTGTGTGTGTGTACATGGTAGTGTTTATACAAGAATGTATGTATTATTTCTTGTCGGACCTCTTGTATACACAATATCAAGTTGAGATTTTTAACGTGACAAAAAGACACTGTTAAATAAATAGGGAAACCACTACTTATTTGAAACTAGCAATACATACAACACAATCATTTTAACCATCAACATGCTATTTCATCACCAGGCCTGCCTTATTATGAGGACTTTGAGTTGGAGATACCAGTTGGTGTGGAGGACTACAGTTTAGAGAAAAAACTCACTACTGCAGGTTTGCATCAAAGTCTGCCGAACAGGAAAACATCTCAAGACTTTAACCCCCGATCAGGAAGCAATGGTAAGATTAGAAGTTCACTAAAAATAATCTATGCAGTTTGGTGTTTGCACTGCAAAGGGACCTAAAATATGCATTCATGAATGTGTTGCTCTCTGTGTTAGATGACTTGCTTCAGAGGATGTCATTAGCCCTGCAGAGGTACAACATTGATCCCAGGGAGCTCAGTCAGGAGCAGCTCTACAAGCTGGCTCTCATTCTGCAGCTGGCGCAAGGCCAGGAAAAAACAGGTAACATTTCAATGTTTGTCAACTGAGCAAATGGTAAAAAACATGCTCTCCCTGAAAAATTTTTTTTATTACATATCTGAAACTCTTTGTCCTTAGATCCAGCCGAGAAAGACCTCATTGCTATCAAAGAGGTATGCCATTCCCTGCTGTCAGCAGCGATTATGGTTCATTCCATGTATTCTGACAGACTTCTTGTCATCCCCTGTAGTTGCAGCTGTTGAAAAAGCAAAGTCTTTCAAAGCCCGAAAAGACTCCTCATCTCGACGGGGTTCAGCATCCCTTTTCGGCTTCCATCCCAGCCTCACCTCCACCCAAAAGCCCCGGTTCTCACCCCACGCCCCCTCAGGTTGCTCCTGCTGAAACCGAACATAGCTTTAAGGAGCCAATTGTTGAAGGATCAGGTCCCAAAGAGGAGTATGGGTACATCTACACAAACCGGAGGTCAGCACTTCAATTCTCAAATAAATCTAAAGATATTAAATCAGTTTCCTAAAAAAAAAAAACAATCTTTTTTTATGTGTTAGTCCTCTCAGTCTCTATGATGGAGTGAAGTTATTGGAGCTGCTGGCTGATAAAATACACCTGACAACTAGCAGCTTCATCAACATCAGGTAACACTGTCACGGTGTGTGTGTCAGGCAGATTCCCGTTTCTTTCTAAAACAACTAGCAAGTTTGTTTCTATGTCTGCAGCGTGATCGGTCCAGCACTGACCTTTCGCATTCGTCAGAATGAGCACAACATGACGGCTGCAGACGTCGCAGCAAAAGCTGGTCAGCACATCGACACCTAAATTTCATTCTTACAAAATAGTCTGCATGATGTGATGATCTTTCTTTTCTTTTATGCCTTGACAGTGTCGGAGAAAATTTTCCTGGAGTCTGAGGTTGGCCTGAAAATTGTCCAGACTGGTGTGGGAGAGGTAATTGAAACCTCTCATTTTTGTATTTTTGTTCTTATCTCCACTGTAGGTTGTTAACAGGTAACAAGGTTGTCTTGACCTCGCCACGTTCAAAAGACAGTATAAAGGTAAAGTTAAAGTCAGTAAAAAGATTTTCAGTTTTGGAAATGACATGACAAATTATACATTTTTATTTAAACAAACACGTTTTTCCATGTTTCATTTATTCCTTTTTGTTGATTTTTTTTCCCCCACACAAGTTTTTAGCACTGGAAATGACATCATGAGGCACCTATTTTAGATATGATTTACAATGAATTTCATTCACATGTTCACTCACAGAGATGATGGTGACTAACTGAGTCACATTAGTTCCGCATCCTTTTTTTTAATTATCTATTTATCTAAATATGATTAATAAATGGATATTTTTTAAGGGATTCAGTGAAGTAATAATCATACAAATTTAAAGGTTGCTTTTAATTGAATGTTTTTTTTAAAGTCTGCTGCTCTGCTGTCAAAACTCAGAAAAATTGAGTTTTTTGCGTTAAATTACAGTACTTAGTCATCTCTTAGTCCTCTTACAAATACAGTATCTCATCTTCAAGTCTTGTTTTCTTTCCACCCGTGCAAATGATGCTGTAATCTCAGGAAACACAATCATCATGTTTCTTGCTTGACTGTGTGTCTTTGTTTGCGTGACTGCAGCTAATAAGCAAGATGACACTTTGCAACCACCGCTGTCACTTGTTGCCATGGCATTCCAACTCCCCCTTCCCCCTCCCTTTCATGTGGATCCAAGATTGCAGGTGCTATGACAACAAGTGCTGCTGACCTCATAGTCGGCTTTTCACACAGCGCCCTCCCTGCATCAGTTGTGTCTTTCGCATTTCTGCATAGCAGAGGAAACAATTCCGACATACATCTTCTCTTATGATTAGATGCCGGGGGGGGGGGGTATGAATGCAGAACTAAACGTATATTTTATGGCTTAGATTATGCTGAGGAGCCTCCTAATTATTTTTTTCTGTCTTTTTTAATAAGTTTTTCAAAATAAAATCTATTTTGAAATATTGTGTTTAATCTGAAAACAGTAAAATGTAATTAAAAACATATGAAATTATGCATGTCCTATGGTTAGCTAATCTTTATAAGGCACCAGCTGTCTTATTAGTGGCTCTGCAAAGCACGCTACACTAACCCTTCAGACTTCCATCTGCAGGGCTCATCCTCAGCTGCTTGCCCAGCACACACTGCTGTCTTGTGCAGTTACACAGAAATCTGCCGCTGGAATAAAATGTTTGACCTTTGAGTTGGAGCGATGAGAGCTCATCCCCTGAAGCAGCACAGATCGAGTTTGATGACCGATCTGCACGTTCAGAAAGGGAAACAGCGCTTTTGCTGCGTCACATTCTGCTCTGTTTGTCTTCCTCACCACCTTCCTCTGGTTTTTGCAGAGAACAGATGCTCGAGGGCTTCCTCAAGTAGCCAAGGTTCCTCAGGAATCCAATGGGACAGTTATCACCCTTGTTTCCATGGCAGTGGTAGGAGGTGTGCTGGTTCTGGCCATAGCTGTGGCTTGTTTCAAGCACTATTCTCATCATGTGGCCAATGGCAAGCTTGGTTTGGGTCCAGAGGGAGGAGCAGAAACCCACTTTGATTACCAGGTAAAGTGGTACTCCTAGCAGGTTTAAAATGTAACGTTAAATCAAAACTTCATAATATTTCAGGATTTTAGTTGCTATTTCTAAAGAAGTGTAAATATAATATGAAGAAAGTTGGTTTGCGCTGTTTATTACAGTGTTTTTTAAAGTCTTAATTGGACTTAATTGGTGTTATCATGAAGTGAATGATGTCTTTTCCTCACTTAGGAGCTATGTAGACAGCACATGGCATCTAAATCCTCCCTGTGCCGCCAGGAGTGCATGGGAGGCGTGAGCGGAGGCATGGCAGGGTCTGCCATAGGAACCGGTGCTGGCGGAAGGAGGGGTACAGACACATCCCGCGTCAGCAGTGTGTCCTCCCAGTTCAGCGATGGACCTCAACACAGTCCATCATCCACCCACAGCTCCACTCCATCCTGGAGCGAAGAACCAGCCCAGTCCAACATGGACATCTCCACTGGGCACATGATCCTGGTGAGGGTTGACCAAAGTTAATGTCCATCTTTCCATCTTTTTTTTTGTCTATATAATTTGCGTTGAGTAATTTTTTTCCTTTTCTTGTGTGCTGCAGGCATACATGGAGGACCACCTGCGCAATAAGGATCGGCTCCAGAAGGAATGGGAGGCTCTGTGTTCCTATCAAGCTGAGCCCTGTTCGGTAGCTGTGGCTCAGACCCCCAACAACATTGAGAAAAACAGACATGCCGAAGCCCTACCATGTTAGTTCCACTATGTGTCACATCTTTCTCATCCTTTCTGTTATTTTTGATGATCTTACAGATGTATCATGAATGTAAAAATAATAAAAGCAGCAGATTTTGTGCAAAAAGTTGCTAAATTGAACCTCATTTCACCAAGTTGCAGTAGTTATTTATAGACAACTTATTTTTGTTTGTGGAACTAAATGTGCTTTCTGTCTTAGATGATCACTCTCGTGTGAAGCTGAAGACTGAAGTAAACCCAAATAAGCAAGATTACATCAATGCCAGTTTCATTGTAAGACTTTATGACAATCCAGTTGTAATCTGATGTAAAAATGGTTAAACTGCATCTTTAGTTACAAATTATAATAAAAAATTAGATTATCAATTAATTTTTTTTTCTTTTCTTTTTTTAAATTTTAATGTAAATTAGCCATATTAGAGCACTTTACAAATGATGCAGGACAGCATAAATCACTTTATGTATTCTTGCTGGTTACGTCTTTTAAATCTTTTTTCTCTGTGACCAACAGTTTGATCATGACCCTCGCCAGCCTTCTTATATTGCTACGCAGGGACCTCTGCCCCACACGGTGGCAGATTTCTGGCAGGTCAGTTTTATTCTTTTTTTTGTTGTATTTATTTATTCAGTCGTTCATTTATTTGTTTAAAAATTCAAGCCTTCCTAAGTTTTTAATGAGAATTATACAGTTTATAGTTTCACTATACTCTAAAATAAAAATCAACTTGTTGTATATATTAGCTAAAATATTAGAGAAATGTAAAAAACGTGTTTTTAAAAGTACACATAGAAACATTTCCAACAGAGCACACATTACCTTTGTACCTTCCTAATCTATTTATAAGACCTGAACTTCAAAATAAAAACGTGAACAAAATCTTTTGCCTGAAGGTGTTTCTGAATCTGTTTTATAAATCAAAACAATAAAAAGAGGAAATTTCATTTATTTAAATTGAAAACCAATGACTTTTGAATATTTGAAAAGCCTTTGTTTTGGAAGCTAAAGTGTGCAGATGGAAAAAGGTTCCTTTTTACCTTAAACTATCATGTCACTTTAATGCTAAAATATGAAAAGAATTGAGATGTTTTAGTGTTTTAATGTGTGTGTCTGTTTTTTTTCCTTTTTTCCCCACAGATGGTGTGGGAAAACGGCTGCACGGTGATAGTAATGATGACTGCTTTGGTGGAAGATGGAGAGAAGCAGTGTGAACGATACTGGCCTGATGAGGGCTCCTCACTCTACCACATCTACGAGGTTCATGGCTGTTGTTGTGACTTCTAAACAAAGGACCTGTTTTCAAGAACAGCCTCCACCTTTCCTGTCTGCTGTTTTCACATCTGACTTTTTGTCTATCAGGTGAATCTGGTATCTGAGCACATCTGGTGTAAGGACTTCCTGGTGCGAAGCTTCTACTTGAAGAATGTCCAGACACAGGAGACCAGGACCTTGACTCAGTTTCACCTGCTCAGCTGGCCAGGTGACGGTATCCCCACCTCCACAAGACCACTGCTTGACTTCCGCAGGTAAACAAAAAAAAAAAAGGACAATGATGCACTTTCACACACAGAAAGACTGTCCCTACTTGCATTTGTGCCAGAGGATTGTATTTCATTTTGTTAATAGCACAAATTCTAAAGCTTTTTGTTTTTATTGGCACATCCGTTTCAATTCTCCCATTTATTGATTTATTTTTCCATCCATTACTGCATCCATTCTCCTTGTTTTATATTATGCCTCCTCTTTTCATCATTTTGGCTCCCTTTCCCTCTCTCCCAGTGTGCAGGTTGATAGGTTTGTCTTTTAACATCTCCCAGTGTCATTTTTGTGGTTTGCAGCTAGTACTCTGGCTCCAGTTGCATAGTCACAAAAATGAGCATTGGCAGGTGTGACTGGCTGCTGCAAGAGGGACAGTGAATCTGTGCTTTCATCTCGGCTCTTCTTTTGTCCTGTAAGCTCATAGAGCTGTCCTACACAACCCCATTTCTGTGTGTCTCTCTTCTCAAAGAGTCCCTCAGTGCAAATCCTGTTCCTTTGATCTGTCCTCCATCCCATTTCAGCATTTACATTCCTCATTCTTGTCCAGTGTTGGTCCTGAATCTTTCATTTAACTACAGCACAGAATTGATTGACACTGAAAGCTTGCAATTCATTCATGCGTAACCTTTGCAAAGGTCAGAAGTCTGTAACAACTGGATCGTAATAAAGCATTTGTTTGTCCTTTGCTCTTCTTTTCTTTGCTGCCCTTTGTTTCTGCTTTTCAGAAAGGTGAACAAATGTTACAAGGGTAGATCCTGCCCGATCATCGTTCACTGCAGGTAAAATTCACATATTTTTATCACAGTGATGTGCAATCCTATTAAACAAAACGAAATGTACAAAAAAAATTCTGCACATTTTTTACATTTGTTTTTATTGCAGTGATGGCACCAGTCGTAGTGGCACATACATTCTCATTGACATGGTGCTGAACCGAATGGCTAAAGGTGAGACTCACTCACATTATGTCACACAAATGATGTATCGAAATAGTTACACTGATTGTAAGTGAATTGCTACACTTAAATCCAGAATTTTTAAAAAGAAAATGTTTGTGGGGTGACACTGTGGTTAATACTCTATTTAATATAAGTTTACATTTTTTTTGTTTTGATGTGGATGTTTTCTGGTTCTCAGGCTTCCTAACTATGCCAAAAACGTACACGGTTCAATTCAGGATTCAATTTAAGGTTGTTTTCAGACTGGACACATTTGGTTGGCTGAAAGTGAATCAGAGTTCCTTCCCCCCTTTAATCCGGAACAAAGTTTCAGTCTTATTACTCGTAAGGGAACCCTGGTCCGGTACCAGGAACCACTCTCGGACCCATCTTTTGAGGTGGTCTAGGTTCGTTTCCAGCCAGACTGAACCTCGGTTCGCTCTGAAATTCCTGTCTTTGGTCCTGAACAGAAATTGAGACTAGAACTAGACTCAGTCCGGAACAAATCATGTCTTTCCAGTATAAAAACATGCAAAGATTGATTTCCTGCCTGATTTCTGACTCTAATCTTGTCAAAGTAGTAACACATGTGACCAGCAGAGGGTGCCATTCTCAATTCCTGATCAGAAGTCCTGTTTTTTTTTTTTTTTTATTCTCAATCATTCAATTTTCTCAAGACTATATTAAAAACGATAGTAATTTAATACATTTTTTTTTTCTCAAATCACCATCATGTTTTAATTTTAACTATATAATTTATGCACGGTGGCGCAGTGGTTAGCACTCCTGCCTCACAGCAAGAAGGTTCCCGGTTCAAGTCCTGGCTGGGGGACCTTTCTGTGTGGAGTTTGCATGTTCTCCCCGTGCATGCGTGGGTTTTCTCCGGGTACTCCGGCTTCCTCCCACTGTCCAAAAACATGCTTCATAGGTTAATTGGTTACTCTAAATTGTCCCTAGGTGTGAATGTAAGTGTGCATGGGTGTGTGAATGTGGCCCCTGCGACAGACTGGCGACCAGTCCAGGGGTGTACCCTGCCTTCGCCCATGAGTAGCCGGGTTAGGCTTCGGCAACCCCGTGACCCCGAAAGGGATAAAGCGGATTGGAAAATGAATGAATTTATGTATGCCTTTTACCTTTACTAGACTATTAATCTTTTTAGAATCATTCCATTCATGTTCAACTAAAATCTATTAAGCACCCATATAAATAATTTTTAAAAATCTAACAGTTCTTTAAGTTGTTTATTCACTGCTTTTTAGAAAAACAAGTGTTGGGCTTTATCTCCATAAATGGCATGCACTGACACCATCATTTTGATTCTTTTAGGTGTAAAGGAGATCGACATTGCTGCCACACTGGAGCATATCAGAGACCAGAGACCTAGCGTGGTTCGCACCAAGGTACCGACTGCGTGTCTGAATATGTGAATGCTTGTGTAGTTGCAATATTTTTACCCTTTTTTTTAATGATTTATCTGAGTTGATTTTTAAAACTTCCTTCTGTCCTATCTGCTCTGTGCTTTTGCTGATCAGGACCAGTTTGAGTTTGCTCTGACAGCTGTGGCTGAGGAGGTGAACGCCATCTTAAAAGCCCTGCCGCAGTGAATGAAGTGCAGCAGCAGGAGGATACACCGTTGATACACCGTGCCCAACAAAAACACAAAGAAGAAAGTATCATATTGTGCGTTCATGTACGTCCTACACTGTCAGAAAAATATGTCCAGTCTAACTCAAACCCGCTGCTGTCTATCCTGCTCTGGTGTCTCAGTTTCCAACTCTCTGGATTTTAAACCCTTTTTTTGAGCTCAGTTTTATGAAAAAGAGGGGAGAATGTTTTTGGCAGGATGCAGATCACAACAGGAGAAGATACAATTTCTCTTCTATTAAGGCGCCTTTTTTGTTGTTTTTGCTCAATGAAAAGTTCCACCTTTATTACTCAAGGATGGCGCCTCTAAATGTGAAGCTAACTGAATTAAAACCTTTGTGCCTGTATAAATTTAGATTATATTTCCACACTATTTCTCTCCTGGTTGTCAGATAACAGTCAGATGGAGAATGGTAAACCATCACATAACAACATTCAATTTATTTCTACCTGGAAACAATTTTTTTGTAGACATTTTAGAACTTTTTCTGAACAGTCTGACCTCAAATGATCAGTCAATTAATGTTGATTTTTTTTTTTTCTTTTTGAGCTTAACTAAACTGGCATTAGCTTACAAAATGTTTGTGGCTTCCACCTTTCAAAGTAAGGTTGATTTTTCTCATCGTTCTGTGGATATGGTGTTTTGTGTCTTTTCTTTACTCGTGAGGTTTGTTTGCCTTGAAAATATAATGGATGCATTGACCAAAAAATACTAATTTCCATCTGTATTTCTGCAAGGAGTAACTTTGTTTGACTTCTTTTAATGTCTTGATAATGTGCAAACTTGTGACTAATGTAAAAAAAAAAACATCCTGATGATTGTGTTTCTTTCATGTAGCAGACTGATAAAAAATATATAATATAAAAATGTATTTTTGACTTGACAATTAAATTTGTGATGTGATGCAGCAGAAAACATCCAAAATGTTGTTTGTTTGTTTTTTTACTGTTTGTGGATTCCAGTAAAACTGAATGCAGAAAAATCAGAAGAAACTTTTTTTTTTCATTTGCATCGAGCCTTTCAGAATACCTTTTCAAAATTACAATTTATCAGGAAAAAAGCTTCACCCAGCTTCCTACAATTCTGTACCTTTCATACAAAACCCCCCTTTAACACATTGAGAGTATTCTTCAGAAAACTTTTAAGTTTCTCAAAATTTTCTTTACAGACAGTTGTAACTTTCCAGTTTTCATAAAGCTTTCCAGGGTTCTGCTCCAAATTGAGCTACAAACATAAAAAGATGCACATAAATAAGAAAAAGCAGCATGGAGCAAAGTGCATAGCAGGAAAATTGAGGTTTAACCTGTAAAATAAAAGCAGAAGAAAATTGTTACAGCTTGTCATTATGAACTATATTTCATTTAAATGAGACAAAACTGTTAATGTCATAAAATACCCAAAGTTTGTCATCTTTGAGTGGAGTTGTTCAGCACAGCAGCAAGAGTCGGACAGGTTAACTTGTGAAGGCCTTGAAGTCTGAGTCTGAAACAGGAAGCAGGAAATGTAAAATATATTTAAAAAAATAAAATCTTGTAAGATATCCATAAAATATATCAATATTTATCTATATATGCATATTTACGTTTACAGTCATCAAATGCTAATTTTTGCCTTTTAAAATTATTTTAGTATTATATTATAAAGATTTTAGCTAATTTGATTTTAAAGAACATGATTGTCACTTTCAGATTTATAAGAAAAGACGTCCAACTCATTTTTGACTGCCAGCTTTATTGGTTATTTCCCATTAAAAACACTCTGAAAGGAACAGTCACAATGCAGAGGAACATGTTACAAGTAACACAAACTCATAGATCAGTTATTAATCTGCTTTCCTCACTGTGATGCAGAAGTATGATCACTGATGAAAAGTCAGGTTTTCTCTTTTGCTTGGATTGATCAAAGGAGTGCTTTAGAAATGCCTGATGGTGGTTAGCTGTAAAAACAACACTCAGCATAAAAAAAACCCCTCATGCCGTATGTGTTTAAACAGTAATAATCTTTTATAGAAGTATAAAAAAGTAACTACAGAGAGAAACTGCCTATACAGCAGCTTATCAAAAAAAGTCTTAAGAAAAAGCATAAAAATGTGTTTAAAACATTTTTAATCATTACACTCATAATAGTTGTTCTTGAAATATATGTTTATTTGGCATCAGAGACATTGTTTTTACTTCTCAAAGCAGAAAACCAGACCATAATCATCAAAAGGCTGGTCTGATTTATGAGGCTTGACTTTCAAATTCAGTACATCACTTCAAAAATGCACACAATCACATGATCCCTCCAAACTTCCTTATACTGATATTAGTTTATAATACATTTATAAAGTGCTTTTTGTAAAATGAGCTCTTCATTTTTAAAGTTGTGCTATTTTGTGTAGTGGGTTTAACAATTTAACTCCTCAGAATTAAAACTACACATTTTTTCTGACTGGAAGCTCAAACGTGTTTAAATTAATCAAACAATGATCAGAGTGAGACTTTAAGAAAGCTGTCATCACAACTAATCAATTCCATGCTGTCCTTTCAAGGTCTGGTTTTAGAGTCATTTTTTTCTCATTTTTCTACTATTTTCTTTGGGGTTTAAAGCTTTTCTTTCCCAATGAAAAATCTCTTTTTAGTCCCTAAAAAAGTGCTGGCACCACCTCTGACCCTACATTCTCAGTCTATAAAAAAGTTTTGGCACATTTACACATCAAACGGCTCATACTGTTTTTGACTTTATGACTTCCACTTGTAAAGGCAAATTACATAGACATATGTTAAAAGCTTATCACATTAAGTATGTGTAAAAATTGTTTCTTTACGGTGGTTTATGACTGCTTTGTCTTAAGGTACAATGGAAAAAAATGAGGAGCCTGTTTGGATGTAAGGTCAAACATTAGGCTTTGTAAGTAAAATGAAAAGCATCCCGAAGATGCTTCTTTAGCACACAGCACACCCACACTTCTTTTTCTTTTTAACGCCACATTCACAGTTTTTGACAACAGTCTTGAGCCTCTCCTCTGAGCAGTAGCTTGGCTGTCGATTGTTGGCAGTTGTAGGTAAGTTAGAAATGGAGCCTGGCTCCCTGGATCTTTTGCTCTCTGTTTCCCATTCATCCCTGGAGTTCTTTGTAACATGACTCCTATCATCTCTTTTTTCTGGGATGACAGGTTCACTACAAAGCAAATGCATATTTTTTCCTTTAGCCATTCCCCTTGTTGTTTTGACACTCATAGCTTTGCCCCCACCCCGAGCACCTGATATGTAGTCGTTAGCCGCAGCTCTCTGTTGAGCTTCCATTTCTGACAGGCTGCAAGCCAAAGCCATCTGAAGGTCTTCATCTTCATCTTCATCCTCCCTCCCATCTGCAAACTCGTAGTGGTAGAAGGGGGCAGAGCTATATGACCTTTGAGGTACTGCCGAGTAAGGACTGGACCTGTGTCTGTCAGACTCTGCAGATCTGCTCTGGATCTGGGGTTTCTGAGCAGACTGCTGGGGCTGTTCCTCTCTGCAGCTGATTTCTAGAGCAAGGGCCAAGTCATCCTCCACACCTGAAAAAAAGTTTCAACTTCAGCAAGGCCAAAATATAAGATTATTGATCCAGTAGGATCATCTTAAAGTGAAGGCTTTCATCAAGTCTGATTTAGAGAGACTGTAAACAGCCGATTAGATGACTTTTGAACATATCATTTATTAAGCAGCTCAGCTTAGCTGGATGTTGTGACACTGAGGATCCTAATTAGCTTGATTGATTGCTTTATCTTTTAGAAAAATAACAAGACTTGGAGTTTAAAAAGCATTGTCTTACCATTAATAAGGACTTTCTTTAACACTCCGTCTTCTTCAATCTCTATTCGTTCCTGTCCATTTTCCTTTATCCTGTAGGTAAGATAAAAAAAAAAAAAACAACAATTCATGTAAAGAAATTACTGATGTTTTCAGACTTACTGGCTAAAAGGCTAAAATTAAACAATTAATTAAAAGTCCCTCTCAATTACTACCACTATCATTAAAAATGATAAGCAACCAGCTAATTATCAACATGTAACTTAAATAGACTGCTCAGTTATGCAAATCCGTTATTTTCCTACAAATTCCAATGCACTTTGTGATACAGGGGGTATAAATGTGTTTAAAGTCTCTATGAGTTAAGGCCATATAGGCTTTTGATCCATTTTTTTACTGGTACATCGACAGTTTTTTTAAAGTAACAACAAAGAAAATGTAACCCAACTAAAGACTTTGTCTTTTGTTTCCTTTATTTCTGTTCCTGAATGCAAGCTTCCTTGAAAGAAAAAAAAAATCACATACTTTTTGGTGGTCGTTCGTTTTCCATTTACGATGTGAGTGGAGGTAGAAACTGATCTGAAGTTACCCATCCCTCCACCCATGCTTTCCATTCCATCCATCCCACCAAAAGAAGAAGAGAAAGACGTGAACTGAACTGCAACAAAAAACACAAAAAAATTCAAGGAAGAGGCCTGTGCAAACTGAAAACTATGCTAACACAGCATGAAATGACATTATTTCACATCAGTCTGAATATTTAGAAGGTACCAACACTATCAAATATCATGACCCCTATAAGTCCTGTTTAAGAGACACTTTTCTGTGAACATTCATAAAGAATTTACCTCCAGTTGAAGGAAAAGAGAAGAATCGATTTGTTCCCAAGCGTGAAGACGAGCCTCCAAATGATGAGAAGTCATCTAAGGGAAGGAAAGAACTAACATGTAGAGCAACTGATGCTATATGTGAGGACAGTCATCAAACTCATTACAATATAGCAGGGAAACACATGACATCAAGTATTGAAAGTATTAAGTATGAACAAAGCGTTTAAATAAAACAACAATAAAAACATTTGAAATCTCATGAATGAATTTCTGCATTTTGTGTGTTCTGCATAAATACACAACAAATTGAACAATTGCGTTATTTTTATTTAGCTTTGTGTTCGTACGATTCTCTCAATTAAAAATAAATAATTATCGGATTATCTACACGTGTCCAGGCTCATTTTTTTTCCACTTTGAAATTCTACCATTACAAAATGCAGCAATGCAGATACTCCCTCATTAAATTATGTGTTTTAAAAGAATAACTCTGAACTAAACAGAAGAGGAAAGCAACAACAAGAACAACATGCCATTTGATGAGTGGTGACGCTATTCCACAGATGTCGATTTATTCATTTGTCAAAAAAACACAATCACTTAAGTAAACACATGAGACTCTATCAGGAATTTAGACCAATTTCTAATTTTTTTGTTTTTCCTGATGCTGCATTAGGAATGTTTTCCAAAGCTTTTAGGAAAGCCATAATTACACAACTGCTGCACTTCTTGTAGCAATCTTAGATGTGAAAAATTTAGGATTGGGTTTAACTTCCAACATTTTGAGCATCACTTACCAAAAAAACTAGCGAAGGGATCCTGACCTCCAAAAAACTCTCTGAACACCTCATCTGGGTTGCGGAATGTGAATGTAAAGCCTGGGAAATCTGATGAGAAGTCTGCGCTGGAAGAGTCTGGATGACGGAAACATATCGAATCAGAAAGGCAGAAATTTTCTTCTGGATATTCTTAAAGTTTAAAAAAAAATCATCTGTTCCTTTACATCTTCATTTACCTGCTTGTCTCATTCCTTCTCTTCCATATCTATCATATGCATCTCGTTTGCTCTCTGTCAAAAGCAAAAAGGGTAACCAAAGTTTAGTTATATGCTTTAATTTTTTTTGTCATAAAGTCAAACACACAATCTTACATAAACCATGAATATAGTTTTAAAAGTGACTGAATTTAGTTTAACTGAAGTTTTTGAAAATACAAACAAACTTACTGTCAGATAGGACTTCATAAGCTTCAGCGAGCTCTTTAAACTTCTTTTCAGCCTCCTCTTTGTTGTCTGGATTTTTATCTGGATGCCACTTTAAGGCCAGTTTTCTGTAACTGAATACATGAGAGAAACAAACAAATATTACCAACAAAAAGTTATGAAAATATATTAAATTGTAAAGTTAAGATCACTTTCATATTATTACAGGGATAAAGTCACAATTTATGTGACAAATGATCTGACTTTCATTGCCAGTTTCCCTTAAAACGTCTTTCCTTTCTTGTGTTAGTAAACTGACTGAAAACTGTAATTAAATAAATATGTTTGCATATTTATTTTTTAAATATTAATTTGTGATTTGGCTTTCAATACATTTCTAAATGACCTAAAATTAAGATAAATTCCAGATACATATCTACGGTAATCAAACCAAATTGACACTGTGACAAAAATATGGACACTAACAAAACTGAAAGCTGGTCTTGTGATTCAATCCAGTTTATTAATAAAGACTCTATTTATAGTGCATATGCACATGCATGATGTCATTTTAGAAAGCAAAAAGAAATACCGAGACATCTAAGGTTGATTGGATCTAATCTAGGGCTGCAATGAGTATTTGAATACTCTGATATCTGCATTTTTTTTCCCAGAAAAATCAAGTACAAATATTTGGGATGACTGAAACCTTTGAGTCACTTTTTTAAAATTATTATTTGTTTAATAAATATAGTAGAGTATAGTAAAAAGCACACTCCAAGCAATGGAATTACAGCTCCAAAATTAAAGAATAATGTTGACTGTTAAGTATTATATCTAAACAAGCTGTATGCGCTACTGTCACTGGAAGTGAATAAATCTTCAAAGTAAAAATATTAAATATTTTTCATTGATGAAAAATAGAAACTGAAGTTCATTTAACTAAGATAGGTTCTGAAAAAGAGGTTTTGTTTTAAATAAAGTTGACTAACAATGGATCGGATATTGTCTGTTTGGATGAAATGCAGACAGAGTGTGTTTCAACCACGAAAAGAAGTAGTGTGCCAAAAGTAAAATATTCTCATACATATTAATATAGTTTACTTTGAAAGGCTTAAGAATAGTATAATATAGGCTCTTTAAAGCTTGAAACTGTAACCTTTTACTAAGAATATAAATGCATTCATCAATGAAAAAATACTAACTTCTATTTCAAATCATGACTTATTTTTTATATTTGATTCTCATAATATATATTAGGATAATTACGCCTTCTTGATGTCATCTTGGGAGGCTGTTTTGGGCACGCCCAGGATTTTGTAGTAATCCACCATCTCGCCTTCTGCTGCTCCTTCAAACAGCACCCTACAATACAGACATGGACTTTAACTTTATCTGCATTGAACAGCAATAAGATACACCATGTGTCTTCAACAAACTCTGAATAACCTTTTTTAAGTCCCCCTCCTTATACCTACCTTTTAAAGTTCAATCAACTTTACAAAATATAAATAATTCAAATCTAATCACAGAAAAAGCATTTATTTTTTCAAAAATACTGTTTTTAAGAATGTGTTTGATAACAGATCAACATTTAAGGACTGCACGACTTCCACATACATAAACCCCTTTAAATGCATTACTTTTTCATAAAGTTCGTGTTCATTTAAAAACAGTGAAGCTGAGCTGCATTTGATGATGGTTGCCATCATTTCAATCCATTAGCTGCACTGAGAAGTTCCGAGGCTGAAGGGGACTTCCAAACAGAGGCCAAGTAAACTAAATTTAACCATCTATGTCCCTTCGGGAACAGCCGTGTCAGGACACAAGTGTTTTTACTGTGTTATTTCTGGAGCTCCTGACAACTGCTGTGACTTCAGCGGTATAGGCCTGTACACGCTGGAACAGATGAATCTGGAGGCACAGGTGCTATTCAACCATTTACATTACAGATCCAGTTCATTCTGTTAGGATATTTTACGCAGATACGATTCCTTTTTACGGTAATAGAATACGTAGCACCACGAAAGCTGGACTTGAAGCCTGTTAGCTATCAAGCTAATATTCGTCAGTACTAGCCAAAAGCTACTTACCGTTCGCGAGTTTATTTCCGAACACTTGTGCCGTTAGTTGGGTGTTCAGTGACGCCAGAACGAGTTCTAAAAGAATCTTTTTTTCTTTCTTTGTTTTTATGTTACAGCTACACAGTCACCTTTACATGCACCTCTGTGCCGTCTGTGTATAAATGTTCGCTCCGAATGACAGTTTCTAAAAAGATACCGTTAAGCCTGCGGTGTATTCCGGTGCTTCCAAGGGGGATAACATAAGGACTAGCCAGCCCTGCGCGCTACGTCACCGTCTGCTGGAGAAAAAAAAAAAGAACATCTATTCTAGAACACGCTAGTGATCAGAAACGTCAACAGACCCGCCCCCTCAGCGCGTGGCTGCTGCTCTTTGATAACACTCGTTTCTGAACCAATGAGCTATAATGATAGGCTGCAGCAGAAACTACAGGGAAAATGCGACATTTTGGACCAAACTTTAGATTTTCATGCAACCACAAGTTTCACTTTTATTTTATTTATTTTTGTTGCCTTATATGCCTTATTATCCTTATAAAAGTAAAGATGCAAAATTGAATAGAGAATGATACTTTCCGAAGGTAACTGGATTTTTGCGCTCCTTTTTTTTTACCTTAGCTTTGAAAACACTCCCGTTATTAAAAAAAAATCATCTTGCTCCAAAAATCTATAATGTTTCAAATAACTTAAGTTTAATTGAATAAAAAACAAATCAATCCCAATGGGTAAATGTACAAGTAAAGGAAGTTTTTTGACCAACCCCTATTTTTACATTTGCCAAATAGTCGCCCTCTGCTGGTTAATATATACAATTGCAGGGGGAAAAAAGTCAGAAAAGTTCTGGAAAGTGACATGGCCAGACAGACCATCTATCTGAAAGCCATGAATTTAGAAATCGTTCAGGGTTCTCCAATCATTGTTAACCCTGGCTAACCCTACTTGGTTAACTGGATCAGATGTGCTCAGTCAATCAGAAACTGGGTTCATTCAATCCAGCTAATCCGCAATTACCAAAGCAGGGTTAGCAGCAAAACAAGCATGGCAGTAGCTCACGACCAACAGGGTTGGAGATGCCTGGCTTAGACTTTCTCAATGATGTTTGCAATTTTTATAATCGTATTTTTTCAATTGTGTTAAACCCGTAGAGGACTTTGTGTTGCTGCTGTATTGAAAGAGCTTTATTTAAAAAATTGAATTTGAATCAAAAAAGGGATTTGCACATTTATGAAAGCTGGCCTACTATCGAATTGCCAACATAAATAGCTTTATTAGTATATCCTTATAAACAATTATTTTTCTTTGCAAAATGTATTTTGCAATGGTCAAAAATGACAATAATTCTGTAATTATTTTTTATTTGAACCTTTATTGATAATACTGAAATGTCACCATTCAGAATGTCACACGGAATGTGTTACTTTGGAATATCTGGAATGCTTTGGGGTGTCAAACCCCTTAATATTCCTCTCCCTCTTCATCCTCCTCTCCCATGCTGTCAGTGCCAACTTCTTCATAATCTTTCTCCAGAGCAGCCATATCT
>BSAI01000005.1:15298936-15395292 GCA_036245035.1 Adrianichthys oophorus | reverse complement strand
GAGGCTAGAGAAGATATGGCTGCTCTGGAGAAAGATTATGAAGAAGTGGGGATTGACTCATTCGAAGAGGATGAGGAAGGGGAGGAATATTAGGAATTTGCTGTGATATATATATATATATATATATATATATATATATATATATATATATAGGGACACAACTAGTCTTAGTTTTTATTTACAGGACAAGGATAAGAAAACACTTTGTTTTAATTATTTTGGTTGTTTTATAAATATATTCAAATATACATTTCTCTTGGGGTATAGTCTAAATATACTTCTAAGACTTCACAATGTTTTCAGAGCTAACATAATAAAATAATTGGTTTAATTTTTCCAAAATAAAATTATGAAAATCATTTGACTGATGTGCTTTTATTTTGCTCAATAAACCTTGCAAAAAACTTTGGCCTGTTTTGTGTTTGTTGCCACACACTACACACGAAGGCTTTTAACTAAAACAATGTTTTAGTTAAAAGGTTCATGGCTTGGTAGTGGGGTAAAGGAATACATTTTTGTTTTGTACTCAAGACTTTTGCTTAAAAACATTTCTGCCAAATAAATATATGTTTTAATGGATAAACAAATTTACAAAATTATAATATAACACTATTAACTATATATTTATATATATATATATATCAGTGTATACATCAATTTATGTGACTTTTCCTGTGTTGGTATTAGAAGATTTGAATACATTTCTAAAGGGAGTGAATATTTTGAACACATCTGTATCTCCAGTTGTGCTCATCCAGTGTGGTTGCTCCGCAACACCACAGAAGCCGTCTTTGCTTCCCGGAAGTACGTGGCTCAGAGGAAATCATGGCGTGCAGCATATTCCATGTTGTGTTATTATATTCCTCTTCCACGTACTCATTCAGCGCTTTCTTTTCACTTGTTTTTTCTGCTTTTGCAACAGTGAAGAGCGAGAATGTGTTCAGTGCAGGCCACACGAGTACAGTACCCATCGCTGCCGCAAGGGATCTACGGTGAGCTTTCATTTATGCTAGCAAGCTAGCAATTCGCTTTTTTTGTTGCAGTTACGTGGATCTCCAGGCTTGTATATTCTGTTTTCTTGCACTAAACTGTAATGTTTGGCTAGACCTTTAATATTTGAAGTTCTATCCAATTTCTCAAACGCGATCGCTCGTGTCGAACGTTGTTGCTAAATTTGATTGCACTATTTTGATTATTAGCTACTTATCTGCATGACATAGACGAATAAAACCAAAGAGCAGAAATTGTATAACAATTTTTCAGTGACATTTGGGGTAGATATTACTCATTGCACTCCAAGTAATCCTGTTACAACTTCTCATCCATTCATTATAATAATAATAATAATAATAATAAAATTATTATTATTATTATTATTCACTATTTTTGACCTACCTGAATGTAAACATTCACAACCTTCTCTGGGTCCAAAGGGTCCAAAAAAAAAAAAAACCCCAGTCACGAGAAGCTCCACCATTTTTTTCTAAATTGAACAAAAAGGAAATTACAAAACATGGCTTGACGTCATAAATCAAAACAATCTTTGAGTGATTCCAGACAGGGGGAATGAAGAGTGAGAAAACAAAAACATAATTGATAAAATAAAAACAAAACTGAGCAAAGAGAGGCAAAATAATAATAATAAAAGAGCACTGGGAACACTTCTACATTAGATCAAAATGTGATCGGAGCGGGGTTTCAAGAAATTTCAGTGACTCCAGATATAGTTTGAATTTATTTTTAAATTTTTTGGGGGTGGGGGTGGGTTCAAATATTTATATTTGTGTATGTTAAATTTAGCAAAGCAAATTATATCTAAAGAGATTTTTTTTATTTTTTTTCTAAAATGATTATGTTTGATGACAATGTTTTGGGAAGATATTTTTTTAGCCAATTGTGTAGTTTTTTCCAAAAATATTTGTATTAAGGGCCAAAAGAAAAACAAATGTTGCATGGTTTCAATTTCTCTACTATTCTTTTTGATCACTTCAAACTTCACTGTTTTGGCATGCTTGATGCACGTGTTTCTAAAAGACTTTTGGGAAGGTTGTGATAACTGATGAAGATGGCTTCATGAAGGGCATCGGCTGTCTGGAACTGATGTCCATTTTTGTAAACTTCCCATCTCATCCATTCTCAAATGTTCCCAAAAGGATTTAAATCAGGAGAACGTGCAGGATGGTCCAAAAGGTGGCTATTCTCCTGTTAAACAGGCCTTTGTCAGGAGCGTTGTCTTTTTGAAAAACCCTCATCACCACACAGACGAGGGCCCTCAGTCAAGAACATCTCCACATAACCAGCTGTGGTTCTACTCCCTCACACAATCGGAAGCTTAATTGTTCCATTAAAGGAAAAGCACCTCAGATCATGATAGTTCCTCCACTGTGCCGCGTAGAAAGCATTTTAGGTGGGATCCCTTTGACACGACAGTAACGTTGGAAGTTATCAGGACTTTCAAGGCAAAACTTTTTGTCATCAGAGAAGAGAACTTTTTTTCCACTTTTGAATGTCCCATTTTTGGTGTTCCCTTACAAAGTCCAATAAGGCCATGTTGTAGCGTTAATGGAGACGTGGCCTGTGAAGACACTTTTTGTTTTTAAACCCCCTTTCTTGTAGATGTCGTCTGATCATTACTGGGCAACAGTCAGCAGCAGCAATAGTCTTAATTTAGGTTGGACACTATCCCATGTCTCAGTGGGCAGCCCTTTGGATCTTTCGACTTAGTGCCAATTAAATTTTTTTTGCATCTGGCACTTGACTGTTTTTGTTCCGTAACCCTCTTGATCTTTTAAAAAGTCAAAAACTACCTTTTTACTGCATCCAACCTCAGCAGTGAAAGCATTTTGTGAGAAGCCTTGCTTTTGCAGCTCAACAGTCCCGCCACATTCAAAGAAATTGAGCTTTTGTTTGCCTTTGCAAACAAGAAACCTTGACAGGACTTATTAGAAAATACCATTAAATACACATTTTGGCACAAATTCTGACTTTGAAAGGGGTTGGTCATACACTTTTAAAACTCTTTTTATCTCAATTAAAATCAACAGATTTGTTGTTCTCTTTCTGCTTTTTGCATTTTTAAAGCCCTATTTAGAACCTTGTTAAAGTCCTGCTGTGATAAATGGAAATTCTGGCATTTATTTTCTCATCTGGTCTCATGAGTGTAAATTAAACTTGCTCTTGTTTTGATGCTGAAAAAATAATCAGTAAACTTTATACTGGAGTGCTAAAAATGTATCTTATATTTAATCTCTGGATTTCAGGTACCTGTTATATGACGTAAACCCTCCAGAGGGATTCAATCTGCGTAGGGATGTCTACATCCGCATGGCGTCCCTGGTCAAGACTTTGAGGAAGGAAGGGGGTGACTGGGTGCTGGTTCTGCCCCCGTGGGGTCGCCTGTACCACTGGCAAAGTTCTGACATTGATCAGATCCGCATCCCATGGGGGGAGTTCTTCAGCATCACCAGCCTGCAGGCCAACGTGCCTGTCATTGAGTATGAGGAGTTTATTGCTGGTAAGCGCTTCGATTTAAAGTTCAACATACTCATCAACAGTAAGTGTTAAGAGTGAACTATTTTTACTTACTGTTTGTAGAGAATGGAGGCCCGTTCATCGACCAAGTTCTGGTTCTGCAAAACTACGCTGAGGGGTGGACCGATGGGAAATGGGAGGAAAAAGTAGATGAGCGTCCATGTTTTGATAAGCTAATGTACTACAAAGATAAACAGGGCTACTACAGGTAATAAAAGCATTTGTTTAAAACAACCACATTCTAATGTAGGTGGATCAATATTTTTGATTAAACCAAAAGAAAATCAGAAAAATCACAACACTTTTATTTATTATATAAATCTTGCACATTTTTCTTTGGACATTTCTACTGTCTATTCGCTCTACATGCATTATAATGTATGTTTCCACAGGGGTTGGTTCTGGGGCTACGAGGAAACAAGAGCCCGGAACGTTACGTGTGTGTCCGCCCAGGGACACTCCTCAATTATGGCTCCTGTTCTTCAGAGAAACTACACAGTGATGTAAGTCCAGAGAATAAGAGACACTGACTACACAGAGGCGGCCGCCGTGGTTTTTTGCTGTGGCACACTGGTATGTGTATTTATGAGACACAGCGTGTGCATTTGCGAAACTTTTAGTGTGCATTTCCAAATTTATATTGCACTTTTGCATTAAATTTTATTTTTTTAATCAGAGTGTGTGTATTTGTGACACAGACATTATATTTGTTAATCACAGTGTGTGCACTGAGGACAACTGTGAGCAATTCTGAAATAAGAAGGATGAGCTTGTTTGAGCATTTATGTGCATGTGTAAATCTCAGGGGAGGGAGGAAAAATAAGGAAATGACAAAACAGTGTCAGCTGACCACGGTCCATTTCCTTCCTTCATGTTAATGATCCATTCGGTTCATTCGTGAACGTCACATCGCTAATGAATTTGATTTTTTTAACTTTGTCTTTTTTGTAAATAGTTTAATTGTGTATGTGCGTAGTATGTAATTTTATTTTGTGAGCTGCACATGGTTTTTTGTGCACTTAGAATATGCGAGCAGTGCGCAATTGCGCAGGGATCGTTGCCCCTGGCTACCGGGCGGCTGTGGCTGTGACCGCCAGCTGTCACCCGATTGACTGTCTGCTGCCGGATTGCTGCCTCTAAGCTAAATAGTGATCAGCTTTAAATAAACAAAGAACATAGTACTTGTTAAGCATTTATTACTTCTTACACAAGTCAAATATGTGATTTATACTTTTGATGACTTTTTCTTTGCTGAATAACAGGTTGCTTGCAAATGTATGTATGTATAAATTCTCTGTTATGTGTAGATCTGTCATGCTTGATCGAGCAGAGACGCTGCTTCATGACGTCTATGCTGGGAAGGACTACTGGGACGTAAGTTTAGTAAAATCGCTGTTTGACTCAAAGGACTCATTTTAGGACTTGTGAGAACACAGCTAAAACACGTTTCTGATATGGTATTAACCCCTTCATGCCTAACTTTATTTCCTTTTAAATAAAAGAAAATATTTTTCAATCTGTTTTCCCTTCAAGGTGATGCGAAATGAAGTGGAGTCCTGGATTTATGGTGCGTTGTGAATTAGCAACACATGGCATGAAGGGGTTAATATTGTCTCACATAAACAACCCTAACTTCTGCAAACCTTATGTACAAATCTCTGCATCTTCCATTGCTCAGACTCGTCGGAGTATGGTCTTTGCAAAGCACCTGCGACTCATAGGAGATGAGTTTAGAGCCAAATTCCTGAACTCTACAGATGACAGAGACCTTACAGCATACAGAGAGGACTGGACCCGCATGAGGGTGAGTTTGTGTACATATGGTTATAGCATGATTTTAATGAATGGACTCTTTCTGGGGATTTTTGTTCTTTTTTTTGTTGTAAAATACTTACGATGTGAACACGTTTAGAAAAGGAATGAATAGATGTACTTATCTGAAAAGTCTTTAAAAACTATACTTTTTAACACATTGGCAAAAACAATGTTCTAACACTTAAAGAAACCAATCATGTTGCTGTCTTAAAATAAATATTTAAATTTAACATTTTACACAACACAGTACCATAGAACTACCTCAGCCAACTTGAGCCTTTAACGCCTGAACTTTTTTCAGCTATGAAAAAACATCACATATGTTTTTGTTTAAGTTTAAGTAGATGCTTAGGTAATTTTATAACCAAAGTGGTTTTTTTCAAAGTACATAGTGTAGCTTCAAACTTTCATGAAATTGAACACAAAAAACATTTCACAACATTGTAAAAATGAGATTTTTTCTTTATTATGTTGTTCCCGTTTTTTTAACTTTTCAGGCAAAGCCAGGCTCAGCCAAAGGCGGCCCTTACCTCGGCGTTCATCTACGCAGAAAAGACTTTATTTGGGGTCACAGAGAGGATGTGCCCAGCCTGAAGGGAGCAGTCAAAACTATTTTAAACTTGATGAAGAAGCACAAACTTGAAAAAGTGTTTATTGCTACAGATGCTGATGGTGAAGGTAGTGACAATAATAATAATATAAATTAAAAATTTCTATTGTTACTATTGACTATTAATATGTAACTGAAGTGTATTTCTTTCTTTAAAAATGTAATCTGATAGAACTGAAGGAGCTAAAAGGAATGTTGCCACACATGGTGCGTTTCGAGCCATCTCAAGAGGACCTGGAGCTTCTGAAAGATGGAGGAGTGGCCATCATTGACCAATGGATATGTTCTCATGCAAGGTCCTTTTCACATTTTTTTTTTACTCTCCTTGTCACAGACATGTTTTCTTTACTGACAACATCTTCGCACTGTCACGTCTCTTTGTCTTCGACATAACTCAACATTATAACCTTTAATGCTTTTTTTTTGCATTTTACATACTTTTCAAATCCTGATTAGATCCTTTTTTTTGAAAGACTAATTGACTTAATTACTTTTATCAGCAAAAGCGACTACCGGTATTTTATTTGTTATTTAGCAAGATTTATAAAAGATAAACCTGCAATTCGTTTAATGGCCGCTAGGAGTCAGTTTATTACCTTAAGATACTGTTTTTGTACTATTTACAAAAATAAACTGACCTCTATGAATAAAGCAATTTGGCATTTTTGTTCAAATTGTATTTTTATTTATATTTACACATTAAGCCAAATGTTATTGACTCACTGTCTCAGTTTCAGCTGGTCTGCTGCTTCCAGTCAGAATAATCTGATTGTTTAGAGCTGCAGAATCTTAAAAGCAGGCTTTAAAAATTTGAGACAGCATTCTTAGATCTCATTTACCTGAAAATAAGTCAACCATAATTATTGAATAATTTAGTTTATTTTAATATAAAAGTTTAGGTAGTAAATCTATGTTTTTTGGCTATGTAAAAGTCAGGTTTTTGTTGTTTGACTTTTTTTTGTAAAGTTAGAAAATCATACATTTTTTCATTTTTGCGTTTTTGGCTCTTATATGTAATTGATAAATCATTTGAATATAACAATAGCATCATAAAAAAACATTTATTGGAAAGAAAAACAAGCGTTTGTTCCAAGAAAATTCCTAAACTTGAAAAACATGTTGTATCTCAGCATCACATTCTTCATTGTCTCTTCGGGTGGGTCTCTGTAGTTTTGGCTGAATTCTAGCTTTTGCATGATACTTCTTTCTAGATTCTTCATCGGAACATCAGTGTCCACCTTTTCTTTCCGGATCCACGAAGAGAGGGAAATCCTCGGTTTGGACCCTAAAACTACATACAACCGTTTCTGTGGAGACGCTGAGAAAGAGTGTGAACAGCCCACCCACTGGAAAATAGTTTACTAATGGAACTTCTTTACGTGCCTGAAACACAAGTGCCATGTGAAAGCAGTATTATCAGATTTTCTTTTCTTATTTAGGATTTATGATCTGTTTAACTTATCGTGTTTTTTGTGTTGTGGAACCATTTTACCTCTGTGATTGAACTTTATGCTGAAAATCCCAAAACTGAGCTGCCAAAAATGGTAGTTTATTGTTGAACAATTAAATTTGGATGTTTGTTATTGTGGTTGTTTAGTGTGGATTTCTATCAGATCATGTTTTTCTTCATTCTTCATACTAAAAGTACATGTTGAAAATTCTTAAGTCTTGATCAAAAGTGCAATTTGTAGTTTTGTGAAGCTAGACTGTCTTGGGAAGACAACACAAGTCTAGAAATATGATGCACTTTATTTTTTTAATAATATAAAGAAAATTAATTATGATTAAAAGGTTTAGACTTTGGTCTGCACTGGATATGTGACATAATTCAGCTGTTGAAAGAAAAGAATGAGAGAAAAGTCAATCTGTTGTCACCTTATATAACAGGTTTAAATATAACTGACAAAGGACAATTAAACCAGAGTCCTGTAGGCACTTTATGTTCAGTCTTAATAAATGATTACGTTTTTTGAGTTGTGATGGTTTGTTTGTAAACCAATTGTATATTTACAGAAAACTTGAAGATTGGAAATATTAAATGTAACATAGTAATTGCAATTTGTCAGCAAGAAAAAAAAATAACAATCATAAGAAATAAAAGTCAGATGCATTAGTCATACTCACACCCTTCAAACGATCAGATGGGATGTTAAAAAAATACAAAAAAAAAGTTCTCAGTAGAATTCTGTAATATATAACATAAATCATTGGAAGATCCATCTATCGAATAAAGTATTGTTGAGTTTCAAAAGGGCAAAATAAGTCAAAGTAGCGCGTTTGGGGATCTGAAAAGCTTCAAATACAGCATTTGAGTTTTTAAATTTTTTTGTCTATTTCTGTCGAGATGGAAAACAAGAATAGTAACTTTTTCATGATGGACTTCTTGGAGTTTAACAATGCAATCGTTTCAAATGTCAACCTATTTCTATGGCCTAACCCATGGCTTTCTGTAATTCTATTGTTTTGCAACAATGTACAGGTATAATGGAAAAAAAATGCCAGGAATCATAGTTTGCTTGCTTGTAAGATGCTCATAAATCAGCCCGTAGTGAGTAGAGGATGCAGTTATGTCAAATTCTGTTGCATAAAATGACATATTGTTATTATAAATTATATTTAGTAGCATATTTATAACTCTTATTTTGAGCAGCTGGATAGCACATGGGAAACCAAAGTTTGTTGTCCAGGGAGTGTGATAAACTTAATCCAGAGTGGGTCAAAAGGCAAGACCATTTATGTCTATGTAGTCAAAAGGGTGCCCCAGTCTAGGTCTCCCTGTGACGGTCCCCAGCCCGGATAAAATACAGGCTTGTGTCAAGAAGGGCAAAACTCTCTGCCAAACCTGTTGTGTGGGGACCGGTGACCCCTGAGGATATGCCGAAAGGTGAACAACAACAACATTTAGACATCTTATTTTATATTTAGGGTTAGGTTCTACAAATGTTTAAAAATGTGCAACTTTGTCAACTAAAATGCTGTAGAAGTAAACATTTGAGATTGACTTAACAGAAAATGGCAGCAGAGTCTGGGGTTTATCTTACTGCAAAATATCTTACAATTTCCAAATCATTAGATGTGCGTGAGTCATGCAACAGCAGCATCTGAAAAACAAACCTTTCTCCCAATGGAACCTCTTATTATGAAACCCCCGGCCCCAAAGGAAGTCTGCAAAAACACTAATTATGTGCAAGCATACTTTCGGTTTACATTCAGGTGTAAAAAAAAATAAACAATTATAAAATAAATGAACTAAACACTAATAGTGCTGGTGCAACCTTAAAAAGGAAATTGCATTTATTATTGCACCCAACTTTCCCAAAAAATCGCAAACTGTGAAATATATTTTTTACTATCAATATTATCATTATTACAAAATTAATAACGTTGATATCATTTGGAGTTTACAGGCTTTTTTATGTGGGGACTTTCAGGAAATGCCTGATGAACTGATGGTCAAGCCCTCATTAGCATTGAATCTGAGGGAGTCGAGTCACATGTCTCAGTCAGTTTCCGTTACACAGGTATGGGCGCAGCAGTACACACCTTTTTCTCACAGATTTGCAAAGGAGGAGCTTGTGAACTGTTGCTGTCAGGTGCGCAGACATTCTAACGAAGTCCTGACTGCTACCGTCCCACAACCGCAGTCATCCAGGAGGGGATTTTTAAAATTTATTTCTATTCTTTTGAGTGAATTTTTTAAACTTCCAATTGATGGAAAGAGCATCCTGTTAGGAGCGTCCTGCGGCGTCATGTCCTTGTTAAGGAGCCCGCGAGCTGCGTATAAATAACACAAAATTCAACAAAATAAAAGACGACGACAGAGAAAATCAGGTAGGTGAAACGTTTTATATTGTATTCATATTATGTAAATAAAAATAACAAAATGAAATTTTAATTAATTTTTAAAAAAGTGAAAAAATACAGGTCATGTTTTAAACAGTTTATTTCTTGTTACATCAAAACATTTCCTGGTGGAGTCTTTCACCTGTCTGAAAAAAACCAAAACAAACAAACAAAAACAAAGCATTTAAAGCACTTTTCCTGAAGGATTATCTGCAAAAAGTCTAAGTGTACTACAAGTAGTCTATACTAAAAGTGAAACAATATGCTTAAAAGTTTACTTTTCATGTACTATCTATATATTCTAAACTTAATGTTCCAATGTAGTCTGAATACATTTTTAGTTAGTGTACTTTCTACACTACATGTACATAATGTATAGTTCTTTTTGCAAAGAGCTCCTGATTTTTGTGAGGTAAAAATTTGCGAGGACCAACCAACCAACCAGCCTGCATTCTTTAAATCCTTATAAAAGCATTAAATGCATATTAACTATTTTAAGCCTTTATAGCAGGGGTGTCAGGGTCCAGGCTTTAAGGGCTGGTGTCCTACATGTTTTCCAACCAACCTGCCATTGAAGTGTCTTGTTCCCCAATAGGGGTGTGTATTGGCAAGGGTCTGGCGATACAGTACATATCACAATGCACGTGCCATAACACGATACATATACCAATGTATCCCAAGACAGTAAAGAGACAATATTTCACTCTTTTAAAAAAAATAAATGATCACTTAGAAAAAACGTTGTCTGTATATTTAAAAACCTTTCACATGCTAAAATGATAAAATGTATTTTTTTTTTTAATTGTCAGAGTTTTAAGGACTACACATGCATCATGTAGTTGATTTTACCCAAGCAAATTGATGGTGCTCTTTCGTGTTTGGTCAATTAATATATATTTTTCACAAGATATATGTTTTATTCTCACAAAATATTTTACAGTATAAGAAGAAAAAAAAAAAGAATAAATGTGCCTTAACAAATAGGGTTCTATAAGTATGGTTAAGAACATTGAGTGCTGTTGTTCCAACATTCCTAAATGTAACTGGTACTTTTAAAACGGTTCAGGTGCCTGGATATGTGCTTCAAAAATAATTAAAACTACTTAAAAACTCCCCAATTCTTCCCAGAAAGTTTAAAGTGTGATGAAGTAGCGTGACACGGTAAAGGAGAGCGCTTCAATGTAGTGAAGTGGTGGTTTCTTTTCTCCATCCTCGAGGAATTCGCCGTTCAACACCATGACAACAGCCTTTTTTTTCTTAGTATTATGTTGCTCTGATCCATTAGGTCACTGAATTACAATCTTTTGCTGTGAAGTTCAGCAGAGCCTTTGCTCGCTTCACCAATAGCATTTTGACTGAGGGTACCTGCAGTGCGCGCTGTGCTTCACTCATTCTTTTATGCATTGGCCAGCCACGAATTAAAGATGTATGGTACCGGTGTTGTGCCAATATGGGCAGCAGCTTGGCACGATTTGGTTCACATGCCAAATTAAGATTACATTGTACATGTTTCATTGAGCTTTATAGCAACTATAGTCGCAACGAAAACCACAAGGCTGAAAAACATCTCACAAGCTTGTTCTTGCAAGATCTGGTTGTTTTGGTGCTGTGTAGAACAAAAGTAAGTTGCTGAACAACATATTTGCTTATAAACAATTAAGTAAATATAGTCTTGGCAGCATTTCATATTGATACAAGTATTGCCAAAAGAAGTTTTGCGATGTATCGATTTTGGCCAAACACACCTGATCCAGGTGATCAGCAGCAGATGAGACAGGACTTCTGGAAAACCAACAGGAGGCCGGCTCTCGGGGCCTGGAGTTCAATATCCCTGCGAAATTTTTAGGCAACCACCACCACAGATCCCATACCACATGAAGCCGTGCGCCTTGACCAGTTCCACGCTTGCAAATATTGCAATAGAAAAGGAAAAATCATAAGGTAAACATGGTCTGCAGGGTCTTCAGGGTCCTCCTTTGCCTCAACTCTGACGTACCTGCTTCATTTATTAACATGAATGAGCAGTCCTTTCGTTGACATGTGTTCTTTTTGTTAAGCAGTTTAAAAAATTATAGTTACATTACATTACATTGTAAAAATTAAATGATTATTAAGTTGTAGTGTTATGCACTAAATAAAGTTATATTACAATATTACATATGGTACATGTTTGTGTCATGTATTTTTTGTTGTACAATTTATTTATAACAAATCCATATCAACAATTGTGTTCTAAAAGTGATGTTTTATTTGAAACCTACGTGTACTTTTCACTTTGCAGGAGATTTTGTTTTAAATTGATATATACACCTAATTAATTTTTTTTCACCAAAAGGAACCAAATATGATCACTTTGTTTACTTTTTCTTTTCTGCAAAACAATCTATTTTTTGAGTTTTTGAGACAGTAAAAACTATAGTTATGTCCCACAATAACACTCTTAAGTAGATTTTTCGAATTTCATAAAATGTTCATCACCTCCCTATAAAGGGTTAATTATTTTTTTATGCAGTTGGATATTTTTCTTTTTTTTCCTAACATAGTGCAGAAACACATCTAAATATATATATATATATATATATTTTACCAAGATTACTGTCATTTTAACATTTGAAGACCAGAAATTGTTAACATTTAGAAATGTCAACATTTTAGTAATGAGCACAGGAGTGCCTTGTGAAAGTGTTGCCACAGAGTTACAAGAGCCTATTTAGCTAATCACAATCAAGAGATTGTACACACACTTTTTCAAAAGTGAATATTGATTTTTACCCAGGGACCTGCGGGCTGGGAGAAATTTAATCTTGGGCCACATTTGGTCCACTGGCCAGACTTTGGACATGCCTGGTCTATAGTATATTTGCTATATTTATGCTTATACTCTTGTATTCTTCATAAAATAAACTTTAAGTGCACACCTTTTTGTTAGGGCGACACTGCATTCTGAAATTAAGTGGCTTTAAACTGATTTATTCTGAATGGTGTATTCTGATACGAAAGCACGGTGTAATAAATATTGAACAACTTTGAATTTGTCTTAATTTTAGCCTCCTGGACTGATGGCTTTCTTCCAACAACTAAAACTACTTTTATGGAAAAATGGCCTGATGGTCATCAGACGGCCGGTGAGTGACATTTAAAAGCTGTCTAAGTTTTAAAAACATTATAACAAAAAAGGAATGATAAAGGCAAAACACTCGCACTCACAAGAAACTTCTTATTATTTGTACAGTTAGAAATTGACTGGATGCTTTCAGATTGTATTATAAAGAGTAAATTTTACATCATCTTACGTTATAGTTATGGTCCATGACCTTGATCTCCTGGCCTATACTTCTCTTCATCTTCATGGCTGTAACCCGTTACCAGTTCCCTCCAATTGTCCGGGATGCGTGTAAGTGAAAAACAATACTGAACTGAAGTGTGTTTTCAGGTCCACATTAACATTAACACTTCTTACAACAAGGGCTGTTTCAAATATACTTATACTTAGGAAGTTTACTGTTTTATATATCATAAAGTTTATTTTTCTAAAAAGACAAAAATTATTTCAATTACTTCTGTTAGGAATGAAGGATTTAAACTGAGAACTTTTTATTTTTGTTTAATTCAGTCTAATAATTCCTTTAAATTGTCTTTATTTTGAATTTTTCCGACCAGAAACTTTTTGCTTCAGGTAGATTAAGGCTCATGTTTCACTGCCAGAATGAACAAATGCAGAGTTGAATAGAAAAAGCTGCCACCCTATCAGATTCAAGCCTATCCCTTTGCTTTTGAAACAGTGTGAGGGCTCTTTCATTTTTGGAATTCTAAGCATTTAGACCATGTTTGTTCAGTTTAAGAAAGTATGAGCAAAGGTGCTAAAGCTGGGAGCGTCATATGCACTTTTTATGTGTTGGCTTTTTCACTTGTTGTCTCAGCTGAAGAGTCAATCATAAAGAGACAGGCTAACGAATCCAAGACAAGTTATCAGAATACACACTTTTTAAGTTGATTTTAAAAGTTTGTTTGAATTACATTTTTTATTACAATAGCACAATAATATTGTATAATTTTCAACTAAAGTATTTTAAAGTATAAAAAGAATAAGAATTCGGGTTTAAAAGCTGTTTTTTTTTTACATAAACAGTTGACCTCTTTCCTTTTGTTCAAGTTAGACTCTTTGAAATAGATCATATTCTGAGGATGCAGAATCATTTGTAATTTAATAACCCTTGTGGGCTCAGATATAAAATCTACCTGTTCAATCATAACAACAGAATAGTTGGTTTTATGTTTGCTGGAGACAAACAGGGTTGTGGATCACACCCACAATAGTAACAAAGGCACTTTTTCCAAGCGTACAATCTGTACCATAAATTGACTTTTAACCCATTAAACAACTCAGAATCAACTATGAAAAACTGGCAAAAGTGTTGAATATATTTTTAAAAGCTTTTAAAATAGTAAAAACAACCAAGTTGTCAGTTTATCCCAAAATGCTTGAAGTAGTTCCTAAATTAAAATAAACTTTTGCCTTGCTTGTTTTTTTAACTGTAAAAACGCAAAAAAGTTCAGTCTTATAATTGTAGTGACACACTACTTAATCCCAAAAGTAACTGGGTTAGACTAGTTTCCAGGAAAGTTAACTATTTACGTTACTGTAAAAAAAAAAAATAAATAAAATATATATATATATATATATATATATATATATATATATTTTTCAGAGTAAACCCACCCACTTTCCCCTCCTGACAGAAATTTAATTAATAGCAAAACAATGGCCAGAGGCACACTCGGCTTGGACAGTTATTAAAACAATTAGTAAATGGTAGTTGGTAATGGTAAAAACAAAACATAATGTCGCTACTAAATTGTTACCTAACACCATTACTTTAAACAGTGTTGTTGCATGCACTGCTTGTAATCCAGCTTTTTGTTTCACAAACTTGTTTGTGCTTTTACAACTGACTGAAAAAGCACATTGTGTTATTAATTGTATTTAGTGCTATTATTTGTTATGATCTGTTGTTGTTTTTATTATTATAATGCAGATTTTTTGAGCTATGGTAACAAAACAATTTCCCCGTTGTGGGATCAATTAAGGTTCTGTCTAAAAATACAGTTTGTGGACATACAAACTCTGGGGTCTGTATCTTTTCAAGGTTTGAAAGTTTTGAGATGATGATTTTCCTTGAGAGTGACAGCTGCAGTTTATGAGGAGTTGCAAAACACAGCTATGGGCACCAACTCTCACACATTTTTTTCTTTTTGTTCTCCACTAAAGCCGCAGTTGAGATCTTGCTTCTCACAACAGGTGATATGATTCAAACCCAGAACAAAAATGCTGATAGAGATACAGTGGGTGTAGCAACCCGCCAGATGTTCTTCAAAGGTCTAAAGAGAGGAATAAGGTATTAAGAATATTTCTTTAAAAGAAAATTCCTTCGCCTAGGTTATGTTTCACCGAGGAACCTCCCGAGTGCAGGCTTCTTCCCTTTTCTCCAGACCCTCATGTGCAACACAGACAGCCACTGTCACAACACGTCACGTCTGGTGGATTCTACCACCTCAACGTCATCCCGAGACAAAAGGTAACTTTGATAACCCATTGTGTGTTTAATGACATTATGGTGTTCTCAGAACAGCTTTGTATTATCTTAGGACACTGACGTGTTTTTACTGTTTTTAGATCACAGACTGACAACATTCCACCTTTTGTTGCTTCTCCTTTCACTTCCTTGCAACTTTTATTACTCGCCTCCCGTCACTTCTTTGCAATGATTCCCAGCACTGATGAGAACATTTATGATATAAATCTCAAAAATCACAAAGGTTTGCTTGAGTTACTGCATTATGAGCTATAGGCAGAGTTTGTTGTGTTTTTTCTCCCACCTGGGTTTGGATTTGGGGAATAAGTACAACATCAGCCTGGTTTTCGTTATTCCCTTTCCTCAAAATAATACAAAAACATAAAAAAAAAATCAGTTAAATGCATCTTAAATGTGAGTAGTTGTGTGCCTGACTGAATTTGTCAAAAGTGTATTGGTGTTGTTTAGGTAGCCTGGACTTTTTTAATTGATATTGAACCAACATAAAAAAATTGGAGTATCAGATGATTATTTCTGTACATGGATTTTCCTCTTAAGCAGTTTCTTGTATTTTCAGGAAAAAATAACATCTGTATAGGTAGTTAATTTCATTTATTATTATGGTTATTTTATTATTTCATTTTATTTTTTTAAAAATCTACCTTTGTGTCCACTGGTTATCTAAGAAGTCTTTTACACAATCAAATAGAATTGGTTTTGAGTGGAAAATATTTTTTTTACATATTTGATATATTTAATATATTTATTATTTAATTTGGAATCAAAATGGGAATGTATTATTTGAAAGCAAAGCCATGTCAAATTTGAAACAGATGTCAGTCCTTGGTAAAAAGTTATAATTTTATTTACCTGTTCTTTCCAGCTGTATACATTTTTTAATTGTACTTTGCAGAAAAAAGTATTTTTGAGGATCCTACAAATTGAATCTTTAATGTTTCTTTAGTTTCCCATCAAATTAAATGTTAGAAGAAAGTTTATTTAAAGCTTGTGATCTTTGATAATAACTGTTACATCTGGTTTAAACTGAAATACTTAAAGTGAACAAATGTTTCAAGGGATAGTTGTTAATGCTTGCTTCCCTTTTTTAACAAATAACACATTTGATCCGTTTTCTCCATTATAATGAGAAAAATTGACAAAAAATGTAGAATTTGCACATGTTCTGGTACATTCTGACCACACAAAAATTTTTCTCTTTGTCAGAAACACAACGTAGACTTTTTGCTGAAAAAGCTCAGGACCCGGAGGTATTTCACCCTTTTAAAATGTTTGTTGCAGGTCTGCCGACATGCCAAAATCTTCCCCGTTTGCAACCCTGATTCAAGGAGGAGATTTTTTCAGTTTTGCTCTTCCAAATGACTCCCTAAGGGATTCTACAGCATTTGTTAAAGCCATGGAGAACTTTTTTGGTAATGTTTTTACTTGGCTTGTCAAACTTATATGTTTATTTTGATTAATTAAAAATGCTCTATGAAAATGGAAGAATGATTGTTGATTAACCCAGTGTTAAACTTTAGCTGGAACAGCAGTAACATTTGTGCTTTATTTTTGTATAAATTAACAAAAAATGATTCATTTGTTTGTTTTTGTTTCCTAATCGTCTACACTACCATTTCCTTATTTATTTTTTAAACACTGGCGTTCACAAAGGCCTGAGCTTTGACTGCAGTTTAAACAGTAAAGAGACTTACTGGTTTTGTAAGCTGGGCAACCAAGAGCATGTTTGATAAAAGCGGTTCAAATAGTCAAAAGAGAAGCTATTAAAAGAATAAGAAACCTGTTTGCGAGCAAAGCATGTATGTAATACTGCAATAGAATCTAGTTTTCCAAAGTGAATAACAATAAAAATTGAGATATTACCTCTATTAATTGAATTTTAACAGACTAAATAAGAGTTCTGAATAATTGAGTTCAGCTTCTTAAACAGTGATTGCTTAAAATATTTGCTTTAGTCTTCCAACTATTGCAGAATTCTGCTTGTATGCTACAGTATATTCTTAGTTGTCATTAGAAGTTGGTTTAGTGCAGTTTTAGTTAATTATAAAATGAAAATACTGATTTTCTATTATGTGCTGAAATATTTATTTTGCACATCTACATATATATATATATATATATATATATATATAAATATATATATATATAGTTTTTTATATTTATATATATATATATAGGCACTAACAAATGACATGTGTCATAGTTAATCATACTTTTTTAGGGGGGAAACCTTTTACCTTTAAAATAATGTCTTATGTCACTGCTTTAGTTTTTTTCAGATTTTGTCTTCTACATCTTTTACAGCTTCCAATCTTCAATTGTGTGTTTTCATTTTATAGGGTCTTCTTCCCAAGGAAACAGTAACAACATCCCTCTAATGAGGGCCATCAACTCCACTTTGCACGAAGAGGTGAGACTTTATGAAATAAAGCCATATTGAATCATTTATTTGTTGGTCATTGTCAAATGCCCTTGAAAACAATTTAGATTATAATAATCCAACTCATTTCAATACATTTTATTCATGGTTTGTGTGATACAAATGAGCAGAAGAGTACTTTGAAGGGTTTTTGGTGTAATCCCTGTACTGATCTAGGAACAGTGTCAGGAAGTTCTCTTTCTCTGCTTTTCTCAGACAAAGAAGCCAAACAGGTTTTGTGTGACACTTTAGAAAGAAAACAATGTGGGAAGGAAGAAATTCTATAGCTATGCAATTGAATTCATGAAGACATAAAAGTAATTTTCATTGCCAGATCACTTTATTTATTAATATGAAGGGATTGAGAATAACCTGAAGTGGCACCGAAACAATTTAAGCCTCTAATGTGTTGTGCTTTTAAGATTGATTAAACATGGAGTCTTTTTGCAGGAGACCATTGACCAATTGCTGGAGTCCATAAACATTTTGAAAAGAGCCATCTGCTCTTTGACTCTGCCCATGATAAACGGAGCCCCGCGGAGCGCTTTCACCAACACTGTGGTCACTTTCTGCAAAACCAACAACACCATGTTTGAAGTCTCACTTCAAACACTAAACCAGGTATGTTTGCACGTGTTCATACTTATATTGTTGCTCTTAGATTTCTGTTTCTCCCTGCCAATATTTGTTGAATCTGATGTTTTATATTTCATTGGTCAGGTACTGACAGAAATGTTGCTGACAAAGCCAGAGGAGGTGCTTACAGCAGCTGGCTTGTCTGTGTTGCTGTTCGATCGGCTGCAAAATGAGACTTCAATGTGGGAAAGCCTCCTTGGTCTTCCTCAAGTCCTCTCTTTTGGTTCTGTTGACGAAGCCCTGTCCAGCACAGAAGTCCTCCTTACAAACATGCAGGGGTAATCTTCTGACTCTGAGGACACAATCAGAATGAATTTGTGAAGAAAATGCATTTGCATAATTGTCTGTTCTGTTGGGAGTTTGCTTACACACAAATCTTCTTTTAGTGCCTTGCACACCATTGAAAACACTTTCCCTGGCACAAATGAATCAATCGTCGCAGTGCGTCCACTGCTGGTCCGAGCCATCAACTTGATTCACTATCTTCAAAACTGGCCTGGCAAAGGTACCATATCAGTCAGATTCACAGTTTTCCACAAACAGCTTTCAATGTTTAATTTTTCAAAATGCTTTGAAAGAAATGTTGCCAGTTCAATGTCCTCATGTCTGCCAACATTTCTCCACTTTGCTCACAGATGTTTACATTCCTCTAGAAGAGATTGTCACACAGTCCAACAGCTCATTACTGACTCAGTCAGCACTGAACTATATTCTGCATCACATTCAGATACCACTTGACAAGGTATGTATGTGACATGGTGTTAAAAAATATTGTGCCGCAGAATCTTTGCTACTGAAAACACTCTATTTTTATATATATATAATGTGGGATGACTACTCTACCCAGAATGCCCATAGGGGCCAAGAGGCAGGTGAATGATCAAAGAGTTACGAAACTAGTCTGGTCATATTATTTAGAAATACAGTACGCATTACTCCACAAAGCTCCTGACCATGGTAGCCAAAATGCTCCAACAATCCACCAAAGGGTGTGGCTTCGCATTTTACCAGTTTTACTAAAACACTTGACAGATTTATGAATGTCGTGTACTACAGACAAGTAGTTTGAAGTCAGTAAGCTTAATCCAAATTCTTCCATAGTTGCACTGTCAATTTTTGAGGAAATTAAATAATTAGTCATGAAGTAAATATATAGTTATGCTTTCTGTTTTTGCTGTTGGTTTAAGCTTGTTGCCCTACAGCAAGAAAACCTGCTTCACATTTTTGCGTCAGTGTGACTTGAAAAGCAGGAAAAGGTATATGAACTGCATATTAGAAGTGAAAGAACTGGTTTTATTTTTAATGTGTTTTTATTCTCTTTTTTTGGTATTTGTGGCAGCACTCACTAGCAGCGTCACTGTTTGAAAAAGGTTTAAATCTCTCTTGTAGGCCATCGGTCTGATGCTGGACAAAGAGATTGTGTATCTTTACCTGTGTGGCAACAGCAGCAACCCAATGTGGCTGGCAGCAGCATGCAGCACAGGGAGTGTAGACATGCTTCTGAGCTGGATCAGCCCTGAAAAAGTGGCAAAACAGGTGAGCTGGTATTTTGCGTTTTGCCGCCATCAATGAGGAGAACTAACATGCAGGAAACATGAGTCAGCTTCAAATTGTGTGGGCATTTTTCCCCTTCTTTTTTTACTGTTATGTTGTTGTGGGGATGAAATGGTTTATCTGAAACTCGTGTCCATAGCAGCAACTGCAGTGCCAGGCATCTCCTGAGGTATCTCAAGGACATTCAAATAATCTTTTTATGCTGTGACTATCTGCATGTGTTGACGAGACAGTTTAGAGTCTATTTAGTTGCTCTTTCTACTGTAAATTAATGAAATATGTTAAAGTTGTACTCTGCCATGACCTGCATGAGACATTTTTCTGTTCTAAGACTTCACAATTAATCAAACTGCTACATAATGCTAGCTGTCAGTTTTTGTTTCTAAAAAAAGAACAGTGTTATACAAGTCATTTACTTCTCAGCAAGCAACTGTTAGGGGAAAAGTCAAAACAAAAGCAAAACAAAGCTGCCAGTCTTTAGTATTTATCATTTTTATAAAAGAAAATGCCTAAAAATATTTTAACTTCCGTGAAACTATGACTTAATTATGCTAATATTTAATGCTAACAACAGGAAAAGTTGCTACGGTAATGTTTATGAGTCTTTAATGGAGTTTTCATTTTGTTTTAGATTCATTTGACCTGAATGTTTCTGAATTACAACCACACAGATTTTGAAAAACTCATTTATTAAAAAAAAAAAGTTTGGGGTTTGTGTGTAACTTTACCAGTTTTATAACCAAACTTTACAGAATAGTTCCCTGGTGTGACCCAACTGTGGCAGCTCATCTCTCCTTCAGGGGTTGAGCCAAAAATGAGAAACACATTTATCACACTAAGCTGTTTCCCACTTTGTGGCATTTCTTTCATATTTTCTTGCTGTTCAAGGTACGGGTTCCTGGTCTGCATCATTTTCTATCATTAGAAAAAGCTTCGACACAAAGAAGAAGAAAACGAATAAAATTGACATATAGATTAGATTTTTTAACTATTGTAAAAACCAAAATATTGACACAATCCAGTGTTTCCAAAACTCTTCTTAAGTCAAATTTCTTTGCATGTTTTACACGTTTTTATGCAACATGGGTTTATTCAAATGAGAAAATCCTTCAAATGACTGTTTACAGGACAATAATCAAGAAAGGCTGTTGTAAAACAGATAAATTAACAACATAAAAACACATCTGATACACTTTTCGTCCAACATCACAGGTAAACTTATATAAATGTTAGAAATATCAAAACAGGTCACAGCATAGGAAAAGTATTAGAAGCAGAACGCGGGTTAAAAATTGAAAAGGATGAAAGAGTCTGACTTATGCCAAAGGGATATCATTAAGGGAGTTATAGATGCTCCTATAAAATCAGGTTATGGCTATTATTAATCATTAGTTAACAATCTTATCTTTAACTTACAGTTTGCTTTTTAGTTTTCATACAATGCAATACAAGTAGCTAAACAAGTAACTATTTTTTTAAAAAGGGAAATTGTTATAAAGATACTTGATCCCAGAGAGTAATTGGACGTTGTTATTTTTTTATTTTTAATCATTTAAAAAATGAATAATCAAATCATTTTATTTAAGTCCTATTTTGTTGTAACAAAAAGATCAACAGGATTAGTAAAGTGAAAAATTTATACACTTCTCTTGTAAATCAGATTTTTGTTTGTCCTGATGGTCTTTAAAATCTGGAGTTCATTCACATGTGCTTCAGTAACATTTGTATGGGTAGAATTTTAGCTACTTTTAGCAAAATCAGCAAAATCCTTATATCTCTAACTCAGCAGTCCCTCTTTCTTGGAAGCTGATGATGGGTTAGCAGTTTTTTGTATTTATTTTTATTTTTTTAAAGCTTACCTGTTTGCCAGAAAAAAAAATGCAACCAGGGTTTGGTAATAATTTCATAGTACAATTTCCTAGTTTTATAAACCAAGTTTCTGATTTACATAATGTTGAAAAACTAGGTTTCTCAAGAAGGATGAATGCTACCTTGCTTCTTAGGTACATCTAAACAAACCCATGTAATTCATGCAACTTTATCTCTATAATTTTTTTTTCTTTTTCCTTTCATGTTCACGTTTCTGTAAATCCAAGACATTCCTCGCTTGGAGTAAGCATGTGGCCGTCCATGATGTGTCCTTAGTCAAGGGGTTGGTTCACAGTATGATGAGCAGTTATTCCTCAGAAACACACAGTGGCATAAACAGTACAAGATCCCGGCGTAGTGTGGACACGCAACCCCAAGGCCCAGAAGAGGAACTGTAAGTACCCCACCATGTATTGTTTGGTCAAATGTGTGGTTGTAAAGGAAGTTCCAGTATTTCTCAATTTTTAAGCTTTTTGATTAGACATGTATGAACAAAGTTTTCAGTCATTTTACAAGTTGTGTTTTAGTGTCATAATGACTGGATTCTTTGGCAGGTTTTGGTGGGCCGCAAAGCTGATTTTGGATACAGCAAAAACAGAACCCAAGCTGGATTTGGTAGTTCAGAGTCTCTTCAGAACTGCCTTTCAAATTATGAAGGCAGCAAAGCAGACTTTGCACACTCTACAAGGTAAGAGAGAGGCTTCCGCTTCTGTGCTTAGATTGTGACAGAAATACATTAAAACATATTTCCATATGTCATTTTCTCATAAGCTTCCAGTGTGGGTGGAAACTTTGCTTTTTTATTGCTTAAATTAGAAAAACATGTATCATTTTTTATTTACATTATAAAACTATTCATTTACATTACATTGCTGTGAAAAAAAACTTAAACGAGTTCCTAACCCTTTCTCCAGGCGTTTGTGAACTGAAAGGTGAAAATAAAGAGGAATAAAAAGAATTGTGTAGGACAATGTCACGCACATTTACTTTAAAACGAAAACAGATTACGTCATATGAAAGAAAGTCCTAGTTACTTCTAAAGCCTTTTTGTTATAAAACTAAAGAAACATCAGATTTCAGAGATAAAGTTGATGGAAAAGGGACTTTTACATTATTCAAAAAGGTGAAGGGAAGTTTTTTTCTCCTCATCAATCAGGATTTGTCCACTTGTGCTTTCTAAACAACAATTTCCAGAAACGATGAGCAATGCCCTGAAGGACTCCGATTACCTGTGGCGGACTTATTGTACCTCGCAGACAAACCGGTCTGAAACAAGTGATTTGCTCATTCACGTCATTGACAGTGTCATGGAATATGTTGTGGAGGTATGCTGTTACTTTGAAAATTCCCACCACAGTTTCATATTTTTTATTTTAAAATATAATCTCATTCATAATTTATTACTATTTGTTTTTTTCCCATGTTTTTGCATGGGTTAAATCATTGTTCTCAGTCAGATATGGGGAAGTAGAGTTCTTTCATGGACAAAATGAGTCAAAAACTTTGTCTGTTAGTAAGGTTGTGTATTAATATGTTAAAATAAAAATGTAAACTTTGACTTTTACTTACTGGCCTTTTTATTTTATTTTTTTATTGGTAATAAAGTAGAAATGAGTAAAGATTGTTATAAAACTGAAAGTAAAAAAACACCTCTTATTTTGTTCAAGTGTGCAACATCGTCATTTTGTTTTTGCTTTCTTTTAAATTAGACTATGGAATCAAAGTGCCGTACCTGTGAAGAACGCCTCGAGCCCTTTTTGTGGCTCTTACCCCACAAAACCATAAATAATGAAACATGGGGGGCCCTGATCTGTTACAACAGCTCCGCTCTAAACCAAATTCTGATGCAGGACTGGGCCGATTGGTTTCAACAGGTAAAAAAAACCCCCAGCATTCCTGCTTTTTTTAAATCAAGCGTATCAGCTATAAAGGCCTTCATCATTTATTTTTCTTTTTTGTCTTTTGTTTTGTCAGCTTTTTTTTTTTTTGTAGAATTCATTCTGTTCTCTTTCATGCCTGAATTGATACCTAAGATTCAAAGCGAGTATTTCAGCCAACCCTTCAATTCTTTGAATACATCTCATGTGTTATTTCTTAATCTCTAGGTGCAAGGAGTGTACTACACCCTCACAGACCAAGCAGACCTCAATGTCACTCTTTCCATCTTCCTATCCGAGTGGCATGAGCTGTATCATAGCAGCTTACAGTCCCAGGAACTTTTGAACAGACTGAGTACAGAGCTGGGTGGAGCACACTGGTCGAGCTGCATGCCTTACTCCACTACTCACGATCGAAGCTCAACTTTTCTACACAGGTGCTGACAACGTGTTTGCACTTTACTTGCAGGGTCGCATTCCTCAAATGTATGACTGTTAACCATTTGACTATTACATTATTTAAAAAAATAATTGTATCTTTAAAAATTGCCTAAGTTTTACTTTACCTGTTATATAAAATAATGAAAACATGAATTAATAAAACATTGTTAAAACATTGTTAATAATAAAAACCAAAAAAAAAACAAAACTAGGAAATAAGGAGAAATGAAGGATATGCTTTTTTAAAGTACTTCTTTTTGTGGTTTAAACTGTAGTTCACTTTTTGTTTTCCGTCTCTTCTTACAGCGCATTAATGCTTTTGCCAAAATATGGAGAAATAATGGAAAAGACTAAAATGTGGCCTGAAATAAAAGATTACTTCTATATGATGAACTGGGTGTTGAACTACAGACCTGATAACACAACTCAGGATCCAAACTGTAAGTTAAACTTCTATTTTTTTAACAAAATAAATGCTTTTGACAAAATTAATTGTGATCACAATTACATTACTCTCCGCTTTTAAAAAATTAACTGTTGAGCAACCAAATATGTCATTTAATTTCTTACTTTATTGCCAGTATATTGAAATACATTTTTTGTACTAATAAAATAGTTATTCTTGAAGTAACCTTGCAATGACTTTAGAACAGGCTAATATGCACCCATATTTGTTCTAACTATCGGAAATGTAAACCAATGAAATGCTTACATTGTTCTTTAGGTTCTGTTAACATAGACTCATGGGCAATACGGTGTAAAGATGACTTTGAATGGCCTGAGTTTGCCGATGCAGTGAAGGAGGCTCTGATGTCACCCAGCCAAGAAGTCCTAATGAAGTATGTTAAGATAAATGTTTATCCTAAACTTAAACCTTTTAATATATCATTAGGTTTTTAAGTGGAACCGTTTCTGATAAAAGGATGTGCTAGTCCAGGTGTCTGCCGCCTTACTCAAGAAAAGAGCTATTTGGTCCAGTTACTTACAGACACAATCCCCTGAACTTTTTGGAAAAACACGCTTTTTATGTTAATGTGGCCATTAAGTCATTCATTTATAAAATTTTGCTTTTAAATATTTACAATACTTGAATCATTAAAGTGTTACAATGCATTGAGTAGAGTATGTACTTAACCAACGGACTTAATATATATTCAAATAGTTAAAAAAAAAATTCAAAGTCAGAAAACTATAATGGAGTGATGGAAGAGCCACATGTGGCTCCGGAGCCTCAGGTTGCAGACTCCTGTTCTGACACTTCAATATAAAAAATTATAATCTCCGCTTTGATTAACATTTGAATAAAAATGAAAAAGTTTCCAGGGATATGAATCTTTTTGGACTTGACTGTATATTAAACATAAGGAACACAAAAATGTACAGTTTGTCAAATTTAAAGGAAGTATGTTTACACTCATCTGTGTCAGTTATAAAGGTAGATGTCTTCACATCAGTTTCCAGAACTGAATTCTTCTATTTTTTCTTCCTTTTTCCCTGTAGTTGTCTGAAAGGAACAGTATATCTGCTGAACAGTGTGTTTGGCGACATGAATACACTTCCACCAAACTTTTATTCTGAACAACAAATGAAAGAAGAATACGGCTTCTCTGACAGTCTAAGTGCCCTGATGCAAAACTTGGACGACTTTTTTCAAAAACTTTCTTCTCTCCCACTCCAGAACATCTCTGAACCTTCTGATGTGGTTCTGTCTTTTAGCAGCTTGCTAAAGTCTTCAGGTTTAGAGCCACTTATACCCCTGCTACAGAATGAAGCCCCCCTCAACATGTCTCTAGTCCTACCTGTGGCGTCAATGCTTGTCAGGGAGATCCAAGACCTTTTTGACTTTGATGGGACCGACCCAGAAGAGACTATGTTGGAAGGCTTGATTACAAAGCTCCTGTCCTTGGAGGGCAACCTTACACTGTCCCTCTCTCACATGATGAAGCACGTTCTGGTTATTTACTCCAGCTCTTTTCATCCTGAAAAAGTCATCCATCCGAATGAGGCCGCTCTTGCCAACCAGACCTCAGCGTCCTTTGTGGAGGCCGCTTTAAAAGCAGCGGAGCATTTAGATGAAATGATGAGTTCTTCAGATGCTGATCCAACTAGCATCATTCTTGAGTTCGTGCATGAGTTTCAGGAGCTCCTGCTAATTCTGTTTAGACTGCAAAGAATAGAACACGTTTTTTCACCAAGCGGAGAGCTGAATACAACACAAGTGACAGACCTTGACATGGCAACCATGGAATTTCTCAGCTTCTTCACCCCAGAAAGCCTTGAAAACCTGACACAAGCTGGACCTGATGTTGCCCAGGACATTGTTTTCCAGAAGTTGGTCCAATTCTTACCAAATGTTGCCCAAGAGGATGCAGCTCACTATTTACAAGACCTCAAAGCTTTGCAGCATCAGATCAACAGGTGTGCAGAAGGCCAGAAGTGTTTGATTGACGTGACTAAAATCTTCACAGTTCTTGATCAGATTTCCCAAATAATGCTTTCTTCTGATGACAAGATCACCATTCACATAGCATCAAACGATTCCATCTGGCAGTGGGAATCTGAGGAAATCACACCCACGTTCCTCTCACTTCTTGCTCTAAACGAAAATAAATATAGAGATTCATTCAAACAGACACTCGACTTTATTCAACTGGTCATGACTAATCCCAACATTTCCAGTGTTCAGGACGTCCAGAATGCCCTGAAACAGTCAAACCTAACAGTTGAGGAGCTCAACGAGATCGCTGCACTCACTGGGGCTGCCAACATAAATGATCTGATGATAAATGTGATGGAGATTGCTAATTCCCAACAGTGTTTTGAACCTCAGGATGACACCAAGGTGACAGCTCACTGTGTCATGGGATTGATTGACGGTCTGAGTGGCTTTTTAACACACCTGCCCAGGCTCCAGAACAACACACAGATCCTCTCCCAAATCCCCTTAATGGTTAACAAAACTATCAGTGATTTCATCCAAGTTGACTTCAGCTCCAACTCCAGCAAAAGCTTTGAAGACATCTTTAGGAAAGTCTTGGCCAACACCAAAGTGAGCCTTCAGATGAATGATCTCAATAACACCAAGACTATGAACGAAATAAGAGTGGTTGAGGGTCTAATTCAGCTGATTACCAACACTAGCTCATTTAACAATCTCAATACCACTTTTATGAGCAACCCCTTGCAAATGCAAAAGGTATATCTGGAGCTTGTGGAGTGGTATCTGAAAAGGCTGGAAAGTATCAGCTACAACAGTTCAGTATCAGGGCTCCTTCGTCCGTTTTTCCAAATCACACAAATGCAAGTGACTCTCCAGCTTGCCCAGATCAATTTCTCTCAGTTTGTCAACCACAAGATTGAAAGTCTGATGAACGGCCTTCAATATCCAGTAGATGGGAATGGTTGGAGGGAAATTGGCTTAACAACAATCAGTATCAGTCAGAATCTTTTAGACTATATGAAGCTTAATCTGGAGCTTCAAAAAAGCACCCCCAATTTTGACCAAATGCTCAACACGACTCTACTGTACTCCACCGACAACCAAATCAGGCGCTATCTCAAAGCTTTCGAGAAATGGATGAAACAGCCTGATGTCCCATCTGTCCTCACAAGAATGCTCCAATGGGGTAACTTCTCCACATCCTCTCAGGTGACAGACCTCAATTTTTTGCTGCAGACGATGGACTTGTTTTTCTGTGACAATCAAAAGGATTTCCTAGCCATGATCAGAAATATCAGCCATGCTTTAAGCCAAGCATTACTGGTGGTAGAGGATTCAGTTTCTCCACAGAATGAGCAATTCATGTCTGCAATCTTAGGTGCAGCACAGACAGCAATGCAGCTCCTGAACACAGCCGAAACACCCCTACCAGTTTTTGTGCAGAAAGATATCCTGGAAATGGTTAGAGATTCTGTGAATCTCATTGTCAGTCCAAGCACAAATTTCACCTCATCACGTAACATCTTGCTCCACCTCCTGGAAAAAGCTGACAGAGTCATTCAACAAACACTACCAGAAAGGTTTAAAGACTACCTGCTTCCAGCAATCAGAATGGCAGCTACTTACTTTGAAAGTGCAAACAAAGAAAGTGGACAAGACCAGTGGAATCAAATGTGAGTCATGATACCAATTTTGTTTGTCTCATAAAACTGCCATAAAGCCATCTATATTTTGCTGCTTGAAAGGGCTTTGAAATCATCAATCATTGTGAGTGATTAAAATCCCTTTGACACCGCAGTTGCCTCACACAGTCTAAAAACTGTGCAGACTTTGATTTTGTGACTGTAGGAATGAGAGTAAGTGTTTATATTTTTGATCAGGAGGCTCAACCAGAATGTTAAGTATTACTATTAGCAGAAAGAAGGAAAAATGGAAAAATGATGAATGGATTAAGAGATGGATTCATCACAAACTCTTTAGAATGATTAAGCTACTTTCTAAGTCCTATAGCTGAGTAATAGACAATGCTTAGTGATATTAACAGCTTATGTTTGGTAACTTATGGTGGCCCTGAAGTGCAAATCACATGAAAAAATCCCCAGACGCATAAATATGTTAATGATCACAACGACAATAAAAAAACAAAAAACAATTATATATATAAAAAAACAGCATTACATTTTAGAAAACAAAGCAAAATTCCACAAACCAAAACGCAAAAACCAAAACTGATGAAACTGTTGAAAAAACAAAGCACAATGAGAAACCAGAAAAGGTACAGTTTTTGTTTTACTTTTTGGTTTCTAAAAAGTAGTGTTTTTTAATTAATATTTGTTTTCTTTTTTTTTTCTTCTTTTTTTAATCTTCGTTGTAATCTTTAAAATGCTTTTGCATTGAAGGATTTGTTGATGTAATTTGCACCTCAGGGCCACCATATTAACTTGCTAAAAATTTAAAATGATTGTGCTAAATGAAAGGCTAGAATATCTGATTGACAGCAACTATGAAATTAGCAATTAGCAAATATCATGAGTTTTTTTGCAATCAAAATATTTTAAAAATTCCTGTGATAAAGGTTATTTGATTTTACTCATGGTGAATGGAATTGGCAGAATCCATATCCACAAAGTATTACAACATGTTTATTTATTTTTTGTTTAATAAGCAGCAGTTTTACATTTTTGCAAGCACTTTAAAGTCCCACTCTGATCATCTTTGGATCTATTTTAGAAGCGTTCCCCGTGGTTTTTTAATTATGATAACGCTGTTTTTAGTATATGCCGAGTAAATTTAAAAAACTGTGCATTTTCATAGGACTTAGTTTCTGCAGTCAGCAGGAGTTCATTAGAAATTCGCCTCTGAGTTGTGGGCGGGACTGCTGGTGCAGAGCAAACCCGCCCCTTTCGGGTCATTATTCTCTTTACAGGCTCTTCCGCCAGTTTACAGCCCCTCACAACTCCAGTCTAGCAAAACAGAGAAATATTGGAGCTATCCAGCTGTAGAGTTTTTAGCCAGGTGCCAGCAAAGGACAAAGAAAACATAGACGTACATGGATCTCGTTGTTGACAAGCGCATCAGAATGGAACAGAACAGGGATTTTGAGGCTTTCCGTAGTAGCTTCTATGTCACACCTACAAGCTTTTTCCAATGTAATTTTTGTGTCTGCTAAATAAATACTCAGAAATGTAATTTTAAGCTTACTTTTCTTAACATATGTCCTCCATCATGAGAAAATTGCCAGAAGAACATGTTAAAAACACTAAAAATGCAATTTCCATCTGAGTGGGTCTTTGAAGATTATTCCAAGTTACATTTACTATTATCTACTATTATCCATGAAAACAGTTAAAATGTAGCTCATCACTTTGTAGTTTCTTTTCCTTCTAGAGAAGGACAAACCATGTCATTTTTGCAGTTTTATGTAATATGTTAAAAAGTTGACAAAAAGCAATTGTATTTATTTATTTTTCCTGAAGCATTTTGAATGAAATGAAGACAGTCCAGAGCTTCCTTCCACCACACAGCTCAGCCCGGGCCTATGTGTCTGCCATCTATAATGTCACTCTTTTCCTCCTGGAGTCTGGTCAGGGTAAGTCAGCTTCTGACTGTCACCGTAGCTGGACAGGATGTTCTAATTCTGTGACTGACAAAGTACATTCTGTACTTCCTTATTGTCTTATTATCTGTAGCACTGAGGTTGCATAATTTGAATTCTAAAAGATTTTATATTCTTAACTTTTTTGTGATTTCAGGTAACACAAGTGTCTGGACAAGCTTTGAGAGTGCATCTCTTGAAACTTTGCCACATATTATTGGCCAGGTAAAACAAATTTATGATTGTGCTTGTTTTTGTAATAGTTGACAATGTCTTACTTCCATGTCTGCCTTGAAAATTGTATTTTAAGGAGAAAAAAAACAATGGATTATTTAGTGTATAAATACATCAAAACCCATTTATTTTCTGTTTAATGAAACACTGTGATGCAAAATATACATTTTTACTACTTTGTCATTTTACTCACAGATAAGCAAATTCCTGTCTATGATTTGGCCACTTGTTGTGGAGGAGACAGATGTAAAAATACCGGCTATATCCCTGGAGAGTTTTATTCATCTTGTCCCAGTTATGAAGCAAATTTCAAATGGGAATGCCGACCACAACACCTGGGAAAAGTAAGTTTGAAATCGAAGTGGGAAAAAAAAGGAATTTTGTTTGGTTTCTTCTGAAAATGTAAATTTAACGCATACTTCACTATGCAGACTGCTACTTATCATGTAAAATGAAATGTCATGTGTTTTGCAACAGACTTGAAGAGATGCTGGCAGAGCTGTTTTCAGTCTTGGAAAAAACTCCTGTGTGGAACAGAACTCAAAATGTCATACCTGTGTTTGAAAAGATCGTGGAAAGCGTGGTGAAGAACATGCAAGCAGAGAATGGTAAGAGCACTGCGAAAAACAAGAAAAAATATCTAATGTGAATCATGTTAGAACCAATCCAAATTATTTAACTCAATGAACACATTTTATTCAGCACATTATTATTTTTAGCTTCTTTTAAGAGTAAGTTTTATTAATATTACATCACTAACTAATGGTCTTTATATTAAAACATTTATACATTAAGCACATTATATTGTTGTAGAAAATGGAAGTTTATTATAAGAGAATGAAAAAAAATGCAGAAACCTAGTGATGAGGGTTATTTTTTATCTGTTTTACAGGAATGGTCTCAAACCTTCAGATACCAATAATGACGTTATTAAGCGAAATTGCAGCATCATTGAACTCAAGTCATGTGAGCTTGTCTGATCTGCCCGAGGACATTCAGTTTGCCATTGAACACACAGTAAAAGCAGTTCAGCAGGTATGGCATTGTTTCTCAGAAAGGCTTCATTCATGTACTTATTTTCTTTGGGTATTCAGGTATGTACAGCTATTTTGTGTGTTTCTGCGTTGCTAGGTTTACATGCATGTGTTTACTTGTTTTAAAAGGAATGAAGTAGAGAACAAATGTGTCACTAATCTGAATTTTTCATTTGATCTCACTGCAGATATTGCTCATATTCTCTCTCAACAGATTTATCGTCAATTCTTTTAACATTTAAAAATTAAGAAGATTAATGGTGTTCTTATCTAAGTCTTATCTAAGTCAGACTGCCAACAAAGACATTTGTACAGCTCATTTATCTTTCAACAAAGAGCGTTTTCATACCAGGATAAAAATAACTTGTGCACATGTTAAATTGTATAACCTTTAGAACAAATGGTTGATGTGGTGCATGCTGGGATTTGTTTATACATACTTTTTACCTTATATTATGCAATAAAACGTCTTAGTAAGCCAATAGCCTTTTTTTAAAAAGACGTATGAAGATTTTTTCTCTTTTTGGCAAATTTCTCCCAGAGATTTTGTTTTTAAATAACTAAACAGATCAATCAAATGGATACTTGATCAAATATGATTAAACTGTTTGCCTTTTTGTGTCTTTTTAGGCAAACAGCACTTTAGATTGTAATGACGTGCTGAAATTTTGGGAGCCAGTCAGGGCGGCAGCTGGGTTTCAGAATGACACTCTGAGACTGTGGTGTGACATCAGCCTGCAGCCTCTTTTGGAAGCTAACGCTGAAGCCCAGACACTCTACTCCAACCTGGACATGAGTGTGAGTACTGGCTTGTAAAGTCAAATTCAGTTCAACTTTTTAGCCGTCAAACTGTTTCAAATTGAAAATAGCCATTTGGTGGAAGTGTTTAGTGACAAGCCACGCTGTCTATCTATCTTTTTGCTTGTCCTGTTGTACAGCTCACATCGGCTGGACCCATGAGTGTTTACGGAGCAGCAGACAGGATCGTGAAAACTGTGCAGTCTCTCTATGAAGTCAACATGAACCGCTCTTTTGTGATAGAACAGTTCATCATAGCTGTCTCTGACCAGTTCTCTGTGCTGGGAGGCCAGTCTTTGAGCGCTGAGGTACAGAGTCAGTTTTGGAGCCAACTACAAGGCACGGAGATGCAAAACAGGTCAGCTAATTTGAAATTATGCAACCTATTATTTGTCGTGTTTTATTATTTTTTTTCCCTATAATTCTTATTTTTATATACAATTTCAAAGCACTGATTAAAAAGTAATTAAGTGTGTGAGGCACTTCAAATGTGTCATGTGTGTCGTTGTATGTCTGAAGCCTGGAAAGCCTTTGAAGCAGGTGGAGAAGTTATTAATGGGACAAAATCTAAGAGATGTTCCTTAAAATCATTTTTGGATGCATTTTCATTTAAATAATAGCATATTGAGTTTGTGCTGATATAATTTAGCTCATGAAGATTTGTACAAAGAAATGGTTTCAAAACATTATGGGGAAAGATATCTTAACAGATCAGGAAATGTAAATCCATATCTAAAAGCACAATATGACTGAAACAAAAATACTTTCATCTGTGTGTCCTGATTTTTGTTACACAATACATCATTTTGAAGCTTAGAAATTTGTCTTTTCAGCAATTTACTGTGTTTTAACCTTATTTTTGACATTTTGACCTTTTATAGCAATGGTATCAGCTCCCTTTTTCTGCAAAACTTGTAATTTTGCATTTTGCTTTCATTTAAAAGTGGCTAACACCCATTATTTACAACAATGTCACAATAACATTGTAGTGTTTTTCTTTTTCTTTGATACATTAAGTAAGTTATTGTCTCATTTTCCAAATGGTTGTTCAAACTAAACATATTAGTTTATTCTTTCTAAATTTTTGCTAAATCAGAGTGCACCTTTTATACAAAATTCTTTCTCAGAATTTGTTTTATAACTTTATAACTATATTTGATTACATTTGTATTACATTTACACATTTTCTTTTTTTTTTTTTTTTTTACAGAATTTTGAATGAATTGGAGGCAGCACAGAGCCTCTTACCACCAAACAGCTCAGCTCAGGCTTACGTCTCCGTCTTCAGTGACACGGCTCATTTCATCCTGAGGCCCAGCCAAGGCAAGTCAGCTTCTCACTGTCACAGGATGGGTGGACAACATGTTGAAGTCTGATTAGATCAAATGAAATCAGACTGCTTGTTTTATTATTTTATCACTGCTGGTTGACAGAACAAAATGCGAACAGAACAAAGTTGCAAACTGTTTTATAGAACTCCAGTAAAAACAAGAAAAAAGCATTAAGTTTTCATGTTTTAAAACCAAATATATAAAAAATGTATCTTGATTTCAGGCAACTACTCTCTGGGGGCAAGCTTTGGAAATGCATCATTTGAGACTTTGCCAGAGTTGATTGCCCAGGTAAAGGTTATACATTAATTCATAATTTGATTAAAATTATGAGCTGCTTATAACCATGCAAATAAATATTTTATTAAATGTATTTTTACTTTAGTTTCTTTAAAACATCATAACCAGAACAAAATAAATGATATATAATTTCTCTAAAGTTAGTGGATTAAAATAACATTGAAATACAGTTCATCTGTTTGCTGCTTTGCATCAAAAATGTTTGTTTTTTTTTATCAATTATTTTTCACTGCTTTGTTCGACAGATGACTAAAGTCTTGGCAACGTTTTGGGAGATGTTTGTAGGGTTCCCAGACTCAGAAAAACCTGGACAGACGCAGGAAGGTTTTGGTAATCTTGTCCCAGTTTTGGAACAGCTGATGACTGGCCATGCAAATGAAAAAACCTGGTTTTTGTAAGTTTGAACAACACACGATTCAGTGGAATAGGATTTTTTTTTAAATCAATAATTGAATGCTCCTTCTTTATCGATTTATTTTGCAATTGAGACTTTATGTTCAGCTTTGTTGTTGTCCTTTGTTGCAGATTGGAACAGATGGTCAAAAACCTGATGATACACTTGGGAGCAATGATGTCACCAAACAGGATCCAAAATGGCCTTTTTGTGTTTGAGAAAAATGTGGAATACATTGTAAAAAAACAGCAGGCAGAAACTGGTGAGAATATTATTAACAACTAAATGTTCTCCCATTGCTTAGCACAGCATTTATATACCAAAGAAGTGGAAAACTTGTATTTATTTATTTTTTCTCTATGAAATCATTGATGCACCTTTGGTACTTAATGATGATGTTTTGTTTTCAGCTTTGATTCAGAGCCTTCAGATGCCAGTGCGGACCCTAATGAGGGAGATTGCAACCACCATGAACTCCAGTCAAATAAACCTGTTTGATTTCTCAGAGGGAATTGGTTCTGCTGTTGAAAACACAATGCAAACAGTTCAGAAGGTAAGTCATTGATCTCCCAAAGATCTGAACCTGCTATACCATGGTTCATGTGAGGCATCTTTCTTTAATCGGTTGACATGTGTTTTTTTTTATTTCCTTTATTTACTTTACTTTACTTTATTTCCAGTTATTTTAAAAATGTATATTTTTTTGTTTTTTTTCCTTACATTGTGAAGCTATGTTAAGTGGAGTACTGGATTAAATGGTATTCTGTGAAATAGCGATAAAAACACAATAAAGGGAGCTCTATTTTCATTTATTCCTTTCCACCCCCACTACAAAAAAAAAAAAAAAGTTTGGAAAGAAAACGTAATTTCCATCATAATGTTGTATCTGTAACTTTTTGCATTGGTTAATTAAAAAAAAAAAAAATTCTCGTTTCTCTTTAGCCAAATGGCACATTCAGCTGTGATAATATTTTGGAAGCTTGGGAACCCCTCACAGAAGCAGGAGGATTAACTCGTGACAACATGACTTTGTGGTGTGAAAACAGCCTGCGGCCTGCATTAGAACCCTATATTACAAACCAGACTGCTTTCTTCAGCCAGAACATGAGTGTAAGTGGGCTCATTACCTAAAACCAAACTGCCAACTGTCAACAGTTGATCAGCTGGTGTTTTTAGCAGCTTGACCACTTGGTGGCAGTGTTAATACACTGGAAGAAAATGTCACTAACAGTCTTTTCTGATGAATGTCTTTTGTGCAGAACCAGAACATCAACTTTTCAGATTTTACTGTATATACTGACATGATCATCAAACCAGTCCAGTCTCTCTACAATGCGAATCTACACCACGCTTTTGTGGTGAAGCAGTTTGTCTTTAGTGTCTCCAGCCTGCCGTTTGGTATGGCGAACCAGACTGTGGAGACTGAGATGGTCATGCACTTGCTCAAGCACTTCCAGGACATGCAAGTGCAAAGCAGGTCAGCTCACACTCAAACCATGAACTCACTGTGAACCTGTCAATCCATTTTTTGTTACTACACTACCCACAATGCATCACTCAAACCAACTTGAATAATGCATAATAATGGAATGGCTCCAAGTGCTCACATTTGCATGCACATTGATTCATTTAATGCAGTTCTTCCTAAAATTGGACAGGCCTGAACTGATAAAAACTTTATGAATCAGCTAAGCGAGACATTCTCTTAAAATTGATTTCCTTTTTTATGCCAGCTGCAGTAATGAGCCGGGCTTGGTGATAAGGATCACATTCTCCATATCGCAGGAAATCAATCAGGTTTCACTACATGAGTTATAGATCAATGATCACAGCGGAAAGACTCTTCAGTCTATTACAGAGGATGAAATGGTGTGAATTAGAATTAGGGGGGTTGATGAGGAAAAATTCTTTCAACAGTGTTTGAGAAATTAAAGGTCTACAGGATCATTACCTTTAGAAAATGAATTTGAAACATGGGTTGTGATGCATAAGGGTAGTTTGAGAAAGTCTATCTTGACAACTACTGTAAGTAGTTCGATCCTAGAATTTTTAATTCATATTAAAGTAAATACATTTAGATTGCACTGGATTAAAAAATAATTCTAAGTGTTCATTTTTCTGTTCCACAGTCTGTCTTCAGTGAAAGAGCTGTCAGATGAGCTGGCCAGCCTGGAACCTCTTTTCCAGCCTTACATTGAAGCCTCAGAAAAAGCAATAAGCGACATCCTGAGCAACTATGATCTCATTCTGAATGGTACCTCATTCCAGGAGCTTGTTGAAGACGGAGTGATCGTTTTTCTAACCTATTCTAACCTCACTTTAGATCAGATCTTTTTCATTATATCAGATAATTCCATCACTCTCAATGATTTGATAACGGAAGCTCTCACCTTGGTATTAGAGATGCCGTTATTTGGAGAAGATCCTATAGTTTACCAAGGTATGGAGGCCCTTTTAGCATTCAGTGACACAGACTTGGAAAAGCTGGTTGACTTCTGGGTGTGGTTAACCTTACCTGGAACACCTGACCTGGATTGGTTTAGTCTGACTTTGACCAAAGCGTTTGGCATTGTCAGGCCCACCTTATCCATCCTGACCAAGTTGGACGTGAGAATGTCATCTTGTGCAGAGCTGTTTGAAGATCTTGCTGGAAACATAATTGCCATGTTTAGGCAGTTTGTGGCCACAAGTGACTTCCTGCCCCCAACACCAATGTATCAACAAACAGGTGTGTTACAGGGAGAAATGTTCAACAACTTCAATCAAGGCAAAGTCAGACAAAGACGGGATGTCTCATCAATGGCACAAACAGCATTCGCAAATGACTTTGTGGACCTGTTCCGCGTTGACTACCCATCTATGTTCAGAGCTATCTCTCAGTCCCCAACCACATCCGAAGTGATGGAGACCACCCACGTCCTTTTTGCCAACCCCGATCTGAATGTTGTGGTCAAGGGAGCTACGACAGACATGCCTTGGGGCTTGAATGCATCTCGGGAGGCAACTATTGACTCTGCTCTAGGAATGTTCTCCTTCCTTAGTCACCCTGACTTGCTGACAAAGTAAGTCTTTTTTTCTTTTGGAGTTAAAAGAAATAAAGAAGTTAGCTTTGCTCTCTGCTACTTCCTCCAGATCTACATTTACACTTTGCAAAATCATCTCATTCTTGTGTATTGCTTTAAAAATCTTTGTTGTGTTACCCCTTATTTCTCAAACTATACATGTCAAATGCTTTTCAGGCCACCAATGGATATACTGACAAATGCTACTGATGGGCTTCCTGATGCCATCCCATTCTCCTCCGGGATAAAACATTTCACCAAAACACTTGCCAATGAAACCTCAGGTAAGAAACTATTTTCTTTGAATTATCAAATAGTACAATACAAATCTCTTGAATTAAAGTTTTTCCTGTACAATTTCTTTCTAAATTAACAACATCACCATGAGGCAATTACTGCCAAAGTTTCATTGTGGCACATTTGCCCACACCGATGATGATGAAGCAGTTACTCCATCCGTAACTATTTTGGATCAGACCAGTGGAGAAGGTTTGACTTTTGTTTTGACAGGAAGTTCAGAAGAACCTATTTAGCCATGTGCCTAACTGCAAAGTTATGCATTGGAGTAAACAAGAGATCATCAATAAATTAAGTCTGAAACCTCTCTGACTTGTAGACAGGTTGATTTATTATGTGAAATGAAGGCTAAACTGACTACACACAAGGGTCTCAAAATATTTCAGAGTAGGAGGCAATAATGTTGAACATTAGGGCCCTTTAAATTTTTTCAGCTTATTTGAAAACAGTAGAGAAGAGGGGTTTAGTACTTAAATTCTACTCCATCATTGTTGGCAACTATGATTTCCCCCAACCTGTATTCCTGTGACTGCTTATCAAAATGGCAATAAACTGAAGAAGAAGTGAACTGATCTGCTGTTTTAACATCAGAGAAGAACATTTAGATTTCTATGGCCATCACATCAATAACAACTAGAAAGAAGAAAGCCCTCTTGACTATAGATGTTTGTAGGGGGCATTGTCAAGGGCATTTTTCAGGCCTTACTAGCTTTGAATCCAGCAACATGACAATTATCTTTCTCTGTGAGGCCTATAGCTGATGTCAAGGACCCTCTCAGCCTCACTTAAGTATCAACCAATCACAAATGGCCTTACAAAGGCTTTTTTAATGTACACTGAAACCAAAATGGCTGTGCCTATAAAGTAAACAATAACAGAACATTTCTTAAAGTTGAATATTCATTTATTATTTCATCATAACATTGAGGCCCTTGGAGCTCACACTGATGCTACATTGTTGGCATGAGTGCAGTGTACATTGGATGAATATGGGTTACCATTCAACAGCCACACAACCTGAAACAGTTTGACCCTGTAGTTCCCAACCACTGAAAGGCAAACTGTGAAGCTATGTTTGAATGCGGTTTCAACTTTATACACGATTGCAGCGCTGCAAGTATTTATTCCGTAGATATGATGAATAAGACTTCACACCAGTTTAGTTTGAGCTCCAAAATAGCCTGGGGCTACGCAGCCCCTTCTCCAGCAGAAAGCCACTCAGCACCTTTTTAAATCTCATTAGCAAAGTGAAATTCAATCACTTATCCTGCTTATACTGCCCACCATTGCTAAACGTCTCTTCTCGCACTCACCCAAGCAGACATCTATGACTTCCTTTTAATTTGCTCCTGTTCTTGCGTGATAATGTTTTTACTGAACAGACTCACTTTGCAAGCAGCTTCTCCCCTCTCCAACCCCAGTTGTGTTTCTCATACACAAACAGCAACACACAATGCAACTGTTGTAATTTCAAAGGCCTCTAGGTCTTTTGGATCCTAAGATTAAACAGAAGCATTGCCTAATTTTGGGCTAATTAGATATTCTGTCATCACATTTTGCAGCCTGAGGTGGTGCCTTCCTTTGGCTTTGTCAAAAGTGTTTTAATGCATGACAGCATCCAGTACAGCTGGCCCTTCTGGCCCCATCAGTCCCACACAGGGCTTCACTTGCAGCACATCATTTGCTGCGTGCTGCTTGACGACGATGCCCTGTAATGATGTAAGCTGTAATGAAGCCCACTGGGATGTCATGTTTTCTGTCACCTTGAAGACCTAACTCTTTGAGATTTAAGACTTTAATAGAATCTCTCTTTCACCCTCATTTTTCAAGAGTCTAACCCCTTTGTTTTCACCTACCCATGACAGATACCCTGATCGGTATGCAGCAGGCAATCCTAACAACTGTTCAGCTGTTGCAGAGCCACCCCAAATCTTCAGAGTTCACACAGCAACTACAACAACTAAGATCCCAGGTAATTAACTTTCACATTCAGGCTTTTTGTTAGCTTGAAACATGATTGTTCAATATGATTGTTCAGATGGGCTGAAAATTTTAGCTATCTGTTTTGACAAAGGTGGAAAAAAGAAGTTTGATGAAAATACGGTCTCAACAGCAATTCATTATTTAATAATTTTGGAAAACTATTTTTGTGTTTATAAAATTGTGAACTATACACTATATTGCAAAAAAACAATAAAGATTTCCATTACTAGATTTAAAAAAAAAAAAAGTTATGTAAATTTGTAAGTAACATTTTTAACTTTAGTAACAGTTTTTATGACATTCTCAGTGGATTATAATTTTAACTTTACTTCAAAATCTTCAATATTTTGTATAATGCAAAATAATAATATTATTTCCATAATTATTCTGAAAAATGTATGTTCATTTTTAATGCTTTAAAAAAAAAACAGCAGTCATATTTAAGTTGTTGGACCTTCATTTATTTTTGATTCAATCGCCTAAACCTGTCTTCCAGCTGTGCCCCCTGGAGAGCACACAGTCCATGCAGCAGGTGATGTCCAGTCTTTCTTTACAACCCGGACAACTCTGCAACACGTACCTCCCCAGCCTGCAGGTACTGGCCGAGAACAGCACTTCAGTGTCTGACCTCATCTTCCAAGCTGTCATTGGAGAACCCAAGAACTACAAACTCCATGCAAACTGGTATGATACTGTGTTGATGTGTCTCACAAACGTAGAATATTGTTATTTTGTCTGTTAAGAGGCACGATTACCATGTTTTTTAACAACTTGCAAGCACTCTCAAAGAACCAGTTTACACTACCCATTTGGCATTTGTTTGAATTCCATTAAGAACATTTGTCTTTGATTGTTCTTGATGACCAAGTTTACTTGTTTATGTTAACATCTTTTTTACACAGGACTTCTGTGTTGACTGAAGCTTTGGGCTTTAACACCACCAGCTTGGACACCCTCAACATGACCTTCACCCTACCAGGTGACCTTCTTGTTTACTCAACTTTTATCCTGCCATTTTTTGTTTGTTTAAAGTGTTAGTTTCCTGTATGTAGTTTTGCATTTCCTACTCTGCTATAATTAGAAAATTCAGGTACACAGCCTTTTAAGACCTACGGACTGCTAATATAGAAATAGTTTAATACTGGCAGAATCTTCATGTTGGACACCCTTAATTGCTTTCCTTATTTTGCTGCAGTCATGACAGTCGGGGAGATGCTAAGGAACAGAGCAGCCTTTGCTCAGGATGTTCAGCAGCACTTGGCTATAGACCCTGCTGACCTCAACCGGCTGTTGAACACTACACTACCAAATGACAACTTGGAGGTAAGCCAGGAAAAGTTTATGGTCAATTTAAACAGGGAACATGTGACCTATTTATGCGTGCTTGTGCTATAATGCACGTTTTAAATGAAACCGCTAAGGAAAACCGCCTTTGGAGGAACATGACTTCTGTGCCCAAGAGATTAATGTGCTTGAATGGGAAACACTGGACTTCAGTGTTATAATTAGTAAGCTAATAAAAAATGCTGGGTTATAAATAAAAACAAACTTTCACAGAGAGCTGAGAGGTCACAACAAAAACAACTGTTCTTTTCCCAAACAAACAACAAAGGCAGGGTTAGATTATGCAGCTTTTACATGATGCAAAAGTCCCTAGTTTAAGGAGACATGTTTTATCATCTAGTAAAAAATGGTTTTTTATTGTGTGGTTTTGATTTGATTTATTTGAAAAACAATAGAATAAAAAACGCAGATACATCAAACCCACTTCAGTTATAAAGTAATACATTGATTATAAAATAGAGAAAAAAATGAGCAATGACTGTAGATGATGCCTTCTTTTTGTCTGTGTAATTATTACTCAAAATCACAAATAGGCTTTTTTGGAGTGATGCATACAGCACACATAAATGTCCAATTAAACTCATTAAATATAATGACTATCAATTAAAGTCTTGTAGAGTTTGGTTTGTTCCATGAAAGGGAGTGAGAAGAAGCAAACCCATATAATTCCACCTCTATTGTTTAATTTCCTTTTATATAGTGTATATCTTTGCATAGTTGCCAGAATCTTATCCTTATCAGATCAAGTGCAGATTATTTATCAATGAACACAATGGGGTGCTCAAAATTTTAATTTGAATGGAAGTGTCACATTCCTGATGTAGAGCTGCTTGGACAACTCAAGACTGGCCCAACTTTCAAAGTGGACAACATCACAAAAAGAGACTTTAGTCGTGAAAAAACAAATCTACTGGGTGTTTCAGATTACAACCTGCAACTTTGTTTGTTAAGAATAAAACAAAATGTTCCAGTTTACTCCTGTTTTTCTATTAGTGCACCTGTTGGTTTGTATCTCTCAATGTATTTTAATACTCTTTGGAATAGATTCTGTCATGGATGGTAAACATGCCTCAGTGCAACACTACAAGGCCTGACAACATGAAATCAGCAGACGAGGCCATCCAGAAGACTCTCTGCTTCTTGTCTATGGGAGAGTGGTACCAGTTGTCTCTGCTGGCAGCAAAACACATCAACACTGAGAAACTCGTGTACAGAGTAAGGCTTTGAATTTTTCCCCCCTCTTATTATGTTTTTTCTAAATAAAAAAAAAAAGAAAACAAAGTGTTTATTTTGTAGACTTTACACTGTGGGACACAAACGTTTTTTTTTTTGTTTGTTTGTTTTGTTTATGCATTCATGAAATGAACTTTATTAGTGGAACTTAGTTAAAAAAGAAATGCTTTTCTATGAGAACATATGGCCCCTAAATACCTAAAAAATGAGGGGCTGTTTCAACAGCATGTGTGTGCTTGTTTTCCGTCTCTTATAGATGGTGTTGTCTGAGGACACGCAGAAGGTGGTGGGAGTTTTGCTCAAAGCCTCTCAAGTTCTAACAGACATGATGGACAAGGTTCTTCCAGTCGTGAGCAAGCTGCAAAGCTACCTCAGCTCAGTCAAAGACCTCAATCTGGGATCCAACACTGAATTCAGACAGGTGATGACTTTCTATTCACTTCTTAATGTTTCTTGCTTTCATTCAGTTGAGCATTTATTTTGTTTATTTATTTGAACCACAGTATTTTTCATTATTTTGTATACAGTGTTCTCTCACTTCTTGTGGGGGACACGTTCCATAAATGTCCCGTAATAGGAGAAATCCTCAAAGTTGAATTATAGATGTTTTAAGACTGTAAAACTTTTTATTACACAGTTGATGCACTTTTTCCAGACAGATTTAAACATTTTCACACTTTTCTCTCCTGTTTAAACTCTCAAAACTCAAACATTTATAGAAAAATAAGTCCAGGATTATAGAAGGAAAACATAGATCTGCTCGCAATCGAAGGTTTAATGTAACTCGAGAAGGCTTGACACATTCTGTACAGCAGATCCGTGTTGCCAGATAAATATACAGTTTTCTAGCTCAAAAGTAATCTAAAAACAACCAGACCCCCCCCCGCCCAAAAAGTTAATCTTATTAAAGACCAACTCCAAACCCACCTAAGTTATGTCCACTCTCACAAAGCAATTTTTTTCCCCTGCAAATTCAAGATCAAACTGCCAAGTCCTGCAACACTGCAACAGAAAGGTGAGGTGATAAATTGACAAGGTCAACAGCCAATCAGGGCACAGAATACTGGATAGAGAGAGAGAGAGAGAGAGAGAGAGAGAGAAAAGTATGCAAAACTGCACTGAAAAAAATCCATAAAACAGCGAGACCGGGAAAGGTGAACCACGATACAGTGAGAGAACGCTGTACTGTTTACTCATGTAGATGAAGTTAGACATACTAAAAGCTTTACATTTCTTTTTCCCCAGATGACAAAAGGACTGAGGAGAACTATTTCAAGCCGAGCCACCTTTGTGACCATCTCCCGTGCTTTGTGTAGTAACGGCATCCTGGCTTTGTTTGGAATCTCAAAACTCCATGACATATCAAATCCAAGCCCCTCCTTCTTCAATGACATTCAGAGAGAGGAGATGATCGATAGGTTCAAGATTCCACGAAATTCCAGTATGTTATGTACAAATCTTTATATACTGGGTTATAAAGTCTGTGTTAAAATGAGTTTTCCTTACACTTTAACTTCATTTTTCTGTGCAAACAAAACTTTAGACTTTGCAGTGTCATATCCCACTTTTGTGCCCACAAATCTCATTCTCTGCCACTGTGAGGACAGTATATCTAACAGTTGTCTTCTTGTGCAGCTCCTTTTTGTATGAACATGTACCTGGATATGGTCAACACAACAGGCGGAGCCATCGCCTGGGCCTTCCTCAAACCCATGCTGATGGGGCAAATCCTTTACACACCTGACACGCCTGAAACCAGGGCCATCATGGAAAAGGTGAAATGGAAACTCTAGTCCTGAAAGAAAACTAAAATGACCCCCTTTTAAGAAAACTTCACATTTATTTTTATTATTTGTATAGATTTACCTCTTCATCCATGACTCATAACAGGAAACAGGGTATTTTCCTAAACTAGATCATGTTTTTACCTTCCTATAGCATGTTAGAGATTGTGTTTACTCCTGTGTGTGTAGTTGGTTTGCTGCATAAATATTTTGCATAATTATTTTCTGGCCTTTATAAAGTTTATTTTCCTTTAATTGTGAACCTTACTTGGACTTTTTTATGCTTTTTCTGGATATTTTATGATTTGTCTTTAAACCCTCACCGTTAGATGGTAAACAGGAAAGCTGCACAAGGTGTCCACAAGCTGTATTTGTATGCACCACTACCTGTGAATTGTGATTCTATTTTGAGTAAGTCTGACTGTGCTTTAGCATTCTGCGCCCTTCACAGAGTCAGAGACACGCACAAACAAGTCAGTCTGTGAAGTTTTGCTGATACTCAGCTGTTTCATTCTTTCCTGTCCTTCTTTTGTCTTTGCCTAGGCCAATGCCACCTTGGACGAGTTTGGAAATCTGAGGAAAAACTCTGAGGAGTGGATCGACTCTTCCAAAAACATCATGAGTTATTCGAAACTCCTTAGTACCACTCTGCCAATTCTGCAGGTATGAAAGCTCAGAGCTACCCTCCTTGTTTCAGATTATCACAGCCTGGTTTAGCCTTGTTTGAAAATCTACAGATTCAGCAACTGAATCTTGATAATGCTCACTAATTTCTATACCGTCTCTCCTCCCTGCTTTAGAATTCCCTCAGCAATACTTTTGTGAAGAATTTCATTGAAATGCAGACAAACATCAATGTTGACAATATGAAGGAGACTCTCGGGAAATTCTGTGAGTGAAGTTTTGCAGACATGTCATCTGAAGAGAATGGGAGTTTGTGTCACTCGTTTCTTTAGCCAACTACTATCAAAAAAGCCAAAGTATTAGGAAAGCCTCTTTATTTTTGCCTCTTTAATATAATACACAAATGCTTAAATAATGGATTTAATATTACAAATTACTTATGGCTTTAAATTGTAATGTTTGGTTAAAATTCCTTCTTAATCAAGGTTTACCAGATCTATTTAATAAATAGATTTTTTTTTTTTTTTTTTTTACCTAGAGCAGCCAAAAAAGAAAATGTGTTTAGATTTATTTCAAACATGTCATAATTAGATTGCTCCATTATGGCATGTTTATTTAAATATACAACTACAAGCAAGTACAACTACAGTACTAATTAGATTTACTCAGGCGAATTGTGTTTTTGTGGCCTCAGTGATTAAGTTCTAATGATAAGGTGTTTATAAATACTCACATAAGTTCATTTCATTGTAAAATAGAAAACAAAATGTTTCTGGCATTTTGCACAGATAATTACAGAAAAAATAGACACTTTTAACAGTTGTAAAATAGCTTAATTAGTTAAAATGTGATCCCTCGAGCCAGTGATGATTGGTTAAAAAAAGGAGAAAGAGAGCACAGTGATGTTGTTCTAAAGATGTATACTGGAGATTGGTGTTGTGAACTGTAAAAAAATCCTCACAGCTGTCCACTGATAATATTGAGTTGTAATTATAAGGATCCCGATGTATAACGCAGTATTAGGGCCTCCATAAAAGTAAATAAATGAATGAATTCATGAGAATAAAGTCGTAAAATGTGAGACAAAAGTTGTAATTTAAAAAAAAACATTAAGTTGTTAATTTATGAGAATTTTAGTAGAATAAAGTTGTAAATTTAGAAGAAAAAAAGGTGTAATTTCACAAGAATAAATTTGTAAAATTACAAGAAAAAAAAGTAATTTTACAAGGAAAAGTCATGTTTTTTTGCCATAATACATTTGATTTTCTTTAACTATACTGCAGTGGGCGGAATCGGTGTGCCTGCCGGAAACCCACTCATGCAATTTTTGTCCTTATTCTTATAAAACAATGTTGATTCGCTAAAAGACGTAGTTTTTCCTTATTTGTGAAGCCAACAGCGCTTACAAGACACTGAACGTCTCTCATACTGAAACACAATTTTGGTTCTTTTTTTGTTGTTGTGCATATTTGTCTTAGCAAAAAGACTTTTGTCTCATAATTGTATTATTTTAATCTAACAAATTCTTAACTTATGAATTTATGTTAGTATCTTAAGTATGAACTCTTTTACTCATAATTCTACGAGTTGAAAAAAAATCCTTTTTTTTCCTCATAATTTTCTGGTTCGTTCTCGTAAAACTATGACTTTTTTTCTCCATAACTTTACGACTTTATTATTTATTTACTTTAATATTATTTTTCTCATAAATTTCTGACTTTATTCTTGTAATTCCTTTTTTCTTAATTGTGGCCCTAATACTCTGTCGTACTTTTGAGCTACACTGTCTCTAAAAGCTAGAATAAACATACTGGAATAGTAGTACTGTTCACCCCTAATACCTATACACAAATGTATTGTTTTAATATGTATATTTATATTTATTTACCCATTTAATTAAAAAAATATATAATTAATACTATTTAATAATAATTATTATTATTGTATTTGTCCAAGCCCAGGTGATTTATTTATTCAGGCAAAAGTCTAGCTCTACAAGCTCTTAAGTTTGTGTGTTTTTCACAGCCAACATGACAGAGTTGCTGGATACGCACAAAGAAATACTTGACCAGATCACTACCTTGTCCACCTTGATGACGCAAATCTCCTCCTGCGTGAAGTTTGACCGTTACCGTGCCTACGACTCAGAAGAGGAGCTTAACACTGTTGCAGAGGAGCTTGCTAAAAACCGAGATCTGTATGCAAGTGAGTAAACATAAAGACAATTCCTCCATCACTCAGGTAGTTTTTAGTAAAGCTGAAGTCTCCTCATCAATTCAGGACCATCAGTGGGTTTTTAATGTGCTTGTGGTGATGGTAAATTTTGCATTCTTTGACAGCTGTGTCAGGTGCATGTCATTTTAATTCCCGTAAATCAATATTATAATGTAAAATAGGTTTATGATATTGATTAAACTTCAACATTATAATGAGGAAAATCCCAGAGGGATTTTAATTAGGTTTTGTGCAACAAGGTGGATTAAATCTCCGGTTTCAACCATCTAATGTATTGCAGTTCAGATTGTTTCATTAACACATGCTTGCATTTTCATGGTGAGTTTTGATAAGGCAGTTTTGAGAATAAAAGCTGTTAAAAGATATTGTCGTGGTAATTTTTCAAGTTGCTGTCCAATCAAGTTTTTCCTAGAAAATAATCAGTGCTTCCTGTGCGTCCTTAAGGTGTCATCTTCAAATCCTTGAAAAAACGTGAAAGCAGAGATACCGCCTCTTCATCCTCTTTGCCTCCCCAAATGAGCTACACTATACGCATGCACATGGACAATGTAATGCGGACAGACAAAGTGCGCAACCCGTACTTTGTGAAGCAGACGTACATCTCGGCCAGTCAGACGATGCGCTACAACAGGGGCTTCGTCTACCTGCAGGAGAACATTGATCGAGCCATCATCGAACTGCAGGGCGGGCAGAAAATCACAGACACGGGTGTCCAGCTGCAGGCTTTCCCCTATCCATGCCATCTGCGAGACGAGTGAGTTCATGGCACACATGAAAAGTCAGTTTATGAATTTCTGTTTTATGAGACACATCAGAGAAAATGCATTATCTCGAAAAAAATGTTTTTTTTTTTTTACGTGAAATTACTATATTCATACTATATATAGATATAGATATATACACATATACATGCTTGTACATAAACTCTATATGCAGCAGGATATTGGTGTGTGTGGGGGTTGCCCTTGGGTGAGATTTAAGACCAATATGTCAGAAATCTCATTTTAGAAGCACCAGCGGAGAGAGGCCTGATCCTTGCTGGTTATGTTGTGGCCCACCCTAAGACAGTGATCCCTTTCCCTCCATCTGATTTACCGCTCAACAGGACAAATGTTGACACCATACCTGCAACAGACCTTTGCATTGTTCGAAAAATAGCAAGGGTGCCAATCCCTGTTCCTGGTATTACAGAGCAGGATCGAGAGAGGATAGAGTATGGATTCAGTAGTTTGGGGAAACATTGTAAAGTTGAGAATGCACCTGTCATATTCTCCAAACTCTTTTCTCTCTCTGTCAAGGCAGTGACTGACTCAATACTCATTCATCTGTGTGGATGTTGGAATTGCATGGAATTTGATTGACAGTTGGCATCTCTGTATTCCTCAGGTACCTGGAGGCCCTCTCTTTTGTCTTCCCTCTGTTGCTGATGATAGCCTGGCTGTTGTTCGTGGCTGATTTTGTGAAAAAACTGGTGCATGAGAGAGAGCTGAGGTTACATGAGGTAACGTTGTTCGCTTGAAAAAAATTGGTGCTGTGGCAGCTTATTGCCTATTTCCTTTATTTTTCAGAAAACACTAAATAGTCTGACTTTTATAGTGATAATTAAATGTCATTGAAAAATGTGAATCTTTAATTTCCATCATTTTTTTTTTTTCTCTGTTTGCTAAAAAAATAACTTTGAGCTCTTACTCCTTCCACAGTACATGAAAATGATGGGAGTCAACCCACTCAGCCACTTCTTTGCATGGTTTTTGGAATGTACCATGTATCTGCTGTTGACCACCTCAGTCGTGACGTTTGTGCTGAAGTTTGGCAAAATTTTGCCAAACAGCGACGCCTTCCTGATCTTCCTGTACCTCTGTGACTATGGTTTGAGCATCATAGCCTTCAGCTTCATGGTCAGCTCGTTTTTCGACAAGACCTACATTGCTGGTCTAAGTGGCAGCCTCCTCTACATCCTCGCCTTTTTCCCCTTCATTGTGGTCTTGGCCCTGGAGTCTGAGCTCAGCTTCTACCAAAAGAGCGGCTTGGTGAGAACGCCAATTGCACCAATTTGCGAAAGTTTGCACTTTATGGTGTCTCAGAATAATGCAGCAAGAACAACGCATTTATGAGTGAAGAAAACATAATTAAATAAATAGATCAGTCATTTGGAATAAACATCCCACTTTCTTTTAACTTCTTTACAGTATATAAATGCTTAAATATTCTTCCAGGGGAGGGAAAAGTAAAAATAGAGAAACCACACGAAGGTAATTTTCTGTTGCTTTATTCTCTCATGTCTGTTCTAATGTGTCATTTCTCTTTGAATTTCCCACAGAGTTTGTTTTCTCCAACCTGTTTCAGCTATGCTAGTCAATATGTTTCTCGTTACGAGACCCAAGGAGAAGGTACGAGCATGTGCACAACCGAATGCTGTGGGGATCTCTTTGAGCCGAGCGCCAGCTGACTGCAATGTCATTTGTCCTCACTTCTTTAGGTATGCAATGGAGCAACTCATACAAGTCACCCATCGCAGGAGACATGAGCTCGTTTGGTTGGCTGTGCTGGCTCATGCTCATTGATTCCACTCTTTACTTCATCATTGGGGTCTATGTTCGAGTTGTTTTCCCCGGTAACTTCTTTTTTACTCATGATTAGTTGTTTTGTTTCTGTTGCTTGGACGCCTTTTCTAATCTTTACCAAATTGTCAGTTTGTTGGTACCTTTGTGCAGCCAAAATGTTTGTGTTAATATTGTGTATGTGGGATAGGAAAATATGGCATCCCTGCGCCGTGGTACTTCCCCTTCAAACTGTCTTTCTGGACTGACCTGTGTTACGGCATTCGGGCACGCAGCAAAGGGCGCAAAGGACGTCTCCATACGAACATCATGCAGAAAGATCACTCCTTCTTTTCTGAAGAAAAAGCCAAAGGTATCAGGAAAGATCCTGCTCAAGCAGAAATCCTTCCAATTATTTTTATAGATATTTTTTGCTCCTCTTGTCCATTTTTGTTTGATTTAAAGTTCTCCCCTGCCCCCATATTTGCTCAGGCAAGAGCGCTCTATCCTCGCAAAGCAAGGAGGATTTCTCATCGCTTCCAGTGGGAGTTTCCCTCCACGGCCTTACCAAGATCTACGGTGACACCACAGCGATTGATAACCTAAATGTCTCCTTTTATGAGGGTCACGTCACCTCCCTGCTTGGTCACAACGGAGCAGGCAAAACTACCACCATGTAAGTGTGTCACCAGTTTGTTCTTTTTCCGTTTTTCCAACTGTATCAGCACATTCTAGCTGTCTAAAAAACATATGAACTTTTCAGGTATAAACTGCTTTTAATAAAAGATTTGTGCATCCCTTTAATCACTAACTTATCTGCTGCTGACAGGGATATTTTTTTTTTGTTTGATTCTGGCACAGAAAATGCACGGTACAAGAGAACAGCCTGACAAGTCATCATCAAGCCGAGCACTTACATTTACATTTTAAGCGTGAATCATTTTGCTGATGCTTTTATCCAGGGGGACATGTAATGAGTGCAGCAGTAGATTTAACAGTACTAAGATAAATAAATGAAAAGAAAGAAAGAGAGAAAAAAGGGTTTATGGCTTCAGATATCTGTGTTAGCACAAAGTGATCATTTAGAGGAAAAAAAGCACATCAAACTAGGTCACCTTTGGTGCTATTATCCAATTGGTTTTTTTACTTTTTTTTTTAAACTTGGTGATTTTCTAACTTTAACATTCTCTGGATGCAGGTCTCTCCTCACTGGCCTTTTTGCACCGTCATCTGGCTCTATAGACGTCTACGGAAAAGACATGCAAACAAACATTGACGCCGTTCGCAAAGAACTCGGGGTCTGCATGCAATATGACGTCCTCTTTGACCACATGACCACCAAGGAGCACCTGCTGCTGTACGGCCAAATCAAAGTGCCGCGCTGGTCACCGAGAGAGCTGCACGAGCACGTCCGTGGGTAAGTGACCCTTCCACCCAAGATATCTTGATGCTGTATAATCAATTAAAAAAAACAACACAAACTAAGACTTAAAGATAGGTTTAAAGCTTATTCATGATAAATTGGCCGCATGTTAAGCTTCATAAATCTTCTTTTACATCTTGTTCTTTTTGAAGACATCATTAAACTGTCATTTGCTGGGTTTCTGGCATGGTCTGTCAATAAAAATGAAATATGTGAGGTGGTTATGAGTTTCACGAGCTTTGGTAGCAATTGCGCAATGAAAAAAACTAGCTCAGTAGAGAAATATGGAAGTATCAGAGCAACATTAAGGTGGTTTAAGTGAAACTGACTTAACGGCTGAGCCCACTGAGATTTGGGAGGATGTCACTTCAAAAATAGCTTTTTACGTCTGAAAATGTTGGAACATGTTCTTACTCAAGCAGTCAATGATTGTTAAACATTTCATACTGTTGTCAAATTGTGTGCAAGAATTATTTATTTATTGTTTAATTTCTTTTGTTCTGAATATAAATGCATATAAATGTATGTTCTTCAAAGCCTCCAGGCACAAAGATATTTCTGAATCTGTGACTTGAGATAATAGTTTGTCAAAGGCCGATGTTTTTACATTTTTTTTTAACTGAGAAAAATAAAATAATGTCTGCTGTACCTAAGGCCAAGAAACTGTGCCTCCCTGTAGCTCTACAATATCCGAACCCCCTGCTGGGTAGTTAATGGAAGTAATCAAACTTCAAGTCAGAGGCCTGGTTGTATTGCATAAAAAAATATGTTTGGTGTTTCCATGCTAAATGCTTTTTATTTGCTCCCGTCAGGATCCTGAACGACACCGGCATGTACCCCCACAGACACAAGCGGGTGGGCACTTTGTCGGGAGGCATGAAGCGCAAGCTGTCAATCTCCATCGCCTTTATTGGTGACTCTCGTTTGGTGGTTCTGGATGAACCCACCACGGGTGTGGATCCCTGCTCCAGGCGCAGCATCTGGGACATCATCATTCAACAAAAAAAGAGTAAGTACAAAGTGTAAAAAAAAAAAAAAAAATTAAAACAACTTGTGGCCTATTTCATTCCAAAAGTGTCCCAGAAACTCTATTTTTGACCACTCTAAAGATAATCTATGCAACAATAAGCAATAAGCATAAAAACATGCAAAAAGTAGGCCCTCTTTATACTTTTTAAGGAATGTCTGAATTGTGAACTTAATTAGGAATTTAGACAGAGAATTTCGCCACAGTGTCTTTCAAGTTGACAGGATGACCTTTTCATCAAAACATGTCAGACATTTGGACTATTACACGTAAAACAACTGTAGCTTTCACCTGCTTGTCCAGATACAATTTTTACAAAAGAACCGCCCTTTTTTTTTCTTTTTTCATTTTAATAAAAAAACTTTTCTCTTTCTAAACTAAACTTTAGAAGAAGTATTTGCCGTCTCTTTGTGATTTTAGACACATTCACTGTGGTGCCAACATCCCACTGACCTTGTCATATGATTTTAGTTTTCTGCAGACTTATTTTTCCTGCAATGTATTCAGAGGGTGGATTTTCTGCAGAATTCAGCCCTGGAATTTTAATTAAGTGCATGACACCTCACACTCCTACTGCTAAAACAGAAAAGCAGACCTGACATGTCAGAGGAGAGCTTTGAAAGCAGCAGAGTTCACCTGCAACCTTACAAGGAGATGATATGTATTATTCTGAATTCTGAAACTATAGATTATATTTTATGGATTATTTTTGAAGGTATTGGTGACTTCAAAAAGAAAAACTGAGACAAAAGGCTAAAGGAATTTAAAGCTTTTCTTTGCTCAAACATGGTAAAGTGAATATATTTAATTTTTACTTTTTTTTTTTTTTATTCCTGTGCTTAAACACCCACCTCTATCAACTTTTACTCTATTGTAAAAGTGTTCCTTGTGGTCTTTTAATTAAGATTATGCTGTTTTTAGAATTTAAAAAAAATCTCGTTTTCTCTGACCTAGTTTCTGCAGAAAGGCAGTAGTTCATTAGAAATTTGCCTCTGATTTGTGGAGAATTGTTGGCACAGAGCAACTTCACCCCCTCCTTCCCCTTCCTGTTTCTGGAAGTTACCTGTTTTCATGCTCATCCGCTAGCTTACAGCTCCTCACACCCCCAACCTAACATTACCAGTGCAAGTAGATGCAATAGAATGGAGCGGGGAGCTTGTAGCCTCCCCAGCATATATTCTACGTAACAAATACAATCTTTTTCCAATGGCATTTTTGCATCTGCTCCTGTTTCACAGGGTTTGAATAATGAAATACTCCGAAATGCAATTTTAAGCCTAATTTTCTTTAAATATGCCCTCCATCTTGAGAAAAATGCCGCAAAATCATGTTAAAACCCCCAAATCACTATTTTTATCAGAGAAAATCTTTAAGTACCTACCATTTATAATAATTCAATATCATTTAACTGTCAATGCTGTTTCTTTAATTCTTTTACATGTGAGGATTTTTAAACTCTGACAAAACCTGATTGAATCTTGGGATTACAATAGCTGGATAGATTACAGAAGTTTTCAATGGTGTGCCTCTTTTCAGAGCGTACCATCATCATGTCTACCCACCACTTGGATGAGGCTGAAGTGCTGAGTGACCGGATTGCCTTCCTGGAGACAGGGGGATTAAAATGCTGCGGATCGCCCTTCTACTTGAAAGAAAAGCTGGGTCAAGGCTACAAACTCACCCTAACCAAGAAGGTAATCATCTTTACATGCAAAGCTGTGAACTCTTCTCGCTGCAGTAAAACTTCCCTATTGATTTGTGTTCTTCATCGCAGAAGTTCCATGTAAAATGTGAGCACAAGTCAAAGTTGAGTAGTTGCAGCTGAAACCTTTATCCTAAAAGAGATTAGGAATTTTAACAGGGCTATATCTTGGCCAGCATAAATTGTAACATTTCACAATCCATTATTATGTACAAGCAGGACTGCTCAAGTGGAAATAAATCCCAGGTTTTTATCTCAGCTGCTTTTGACATATTGCAATAGTGTGATATGTATCAGAAATATTGAAAATCTGGCAGATAGACCAAATCCCAATAAAATGAAGCCCAGCAGCCTGTCTCAGAATTCTAAATACAGATACAGCTTATCAAGAAGTTCTCTTATTTGAGGAATAACTGTTTTAACTATATATTTTCACAAAACATTTTTTCTTCAGTCATAAAAATGCATTTATCTAATTTTAACTTTCATAAATAAAAAGAAAAGCATCCAGAAATCCTCAGTCTGGAATGATCACACTCAAAGCTGACAATCCGAGCTACCTAAAAAAAATCAATAAGCTGATGTTTGATGATCTTTGCCTTTTAAGAAAACTTTCTTTTTTATGCTTTTTCTTGAATAGATTCAAAATGCACAATCTGACCAAATGGATTCTGCTGACCTGAAGGCCTTTATCCAGTCTCACATACCCGAAGCCCGACTGAAAGACACCCAGGGAGGCGACATTATCTATTCACTGCCTCCCTTCAGCTCTAAAAACGCCTCCTCGTACCGCTCCCTCCTTACAGCTCTGGACGCCAACCTTAACGACCTTCAGCTGGGGAGTTATGGCATCTCTGACACCACTCTGGAGGAGGTGAGCCTGTCATCACCCTCTCCCAAGAACACCTCCTGAAACGACACCCACGAAGTGGATATGCATGTGAATAAATACAGTCTGTTGTGAGCTTTGCATGTTTTGTCTTATGTAGGTGTTCCTCCAGTTGACGAATGACAAAAGTGAACGTAAGGATGGCCCTCTGACTGTGTCAGAGACCGTTTCTGACACTTCATCCATTGCCAGCCTCCCTCCAGATCTCTCTGAAAGCTCCTCCAACTTTAAGGACAAGTCGAGTAAGTTTACTGCTCTTCTCATCTTCTTTCTCCATGTCTACTTTTGTTTTCCTCTATTTTCTCCAATTTCTTTCACTTTATAGTCTTTTGCAATGACATTTTTATGACAAATGTGTCTTTTAGATCTTACCAGTACATTTGTGGTCAGTGGAATGGCCTTGGCCTGGCAGCAGATGACAGCCATCCTCATTAAGAGGTTCCACCACAGCCGCAGAGACTGGAAGGGTCTGATCGCTCAGATTGTGCTTCCTGTTGTCTTTGTGCTGTTTGCTATGGGCCTGAGCTGCATTAAGAACGATCTGCAGCACTATCCAGAGCTGAAGCTTAGTCCTGAGCTCTACAAAACTGGACCAAGTTACTCTTTCTTCAGGTCAGTTTTTTTTTTTTTTTTTTTTTTACAGAGACACTACTACAGAAAACACTGTGAAGGAAGAACATTCTAATCAGGAAATTCCAATCACTATTTTCAGCAATGACAACTCATAGATATCATTATGTACATTTGAACGCTGAAATTAGTGGGGTGAAGATCTAAAAAACTTTTTTAGCAGGTAATTCCTTTGTAGCTTTTCACAGTATGAATCAATTATGGGCTGTGGCACAATGGTTAGCGCTCTCACCTCATAATGAGAAGGTCTTGGATCAAATCCCAGTCGAGACCTTTCTGTGTGGAGTCTGCATGTTCTTTCCATGTATGCATGGGTTTTCCCAGGACGCTCAAGCTTCCTTCCACATTCCAAAAAGATGCTTCATAGATTAATTGACTTCTCTAAATTGTCGCTAGGCATGAGTGCTTGTGTGCCCTGCACCAAACAAAGTATGTTACATATCAGGCAAACAAATATAGGACTCAAAGAATGCCCTTTTGTAAGCAAGATATATTTAACAGAATAGGATTTAAAGCAGCATTGGTTGAGATGGTTTTGTCATGTTATCTTGTTTGTGGTATTGTGGCACTATAATTAAAAATGATTGAAAGTTAAGAAAAGTAAGCTTTCTAAGCAATCAGGAAAGCACTATCTCCTCATGTTTCAAACAAAATTTGAATCACTGATGTGTCGAACAAAGACACAAATGCAGCTTGGAAGCTTCTTAAAGTATAGAAACACTTAAAAATAAATCATTGACAGGCTGACGATATTCCACATTTGTTGGAAAATTTATTTCAGAACATGCTTCAATAAGATTCAGATTACTTTAAGGAGGATTAGAGGGAGCACAAGGTGGTGTTTCAGATGAAGACAGCTGGGATCAAAGGCAGAGGGGGTGAAGACTTTTAGACTATTGCTAGATGGTTTAATTTGCCTACATCGTCATTCCATCAAGGGGGCGATACGGAAAATGACCTAGCAGTCCAAATCAGATGCGACGTTGACATTCCCCTATTAATTCTAAATTTTAAATTAAAACAGACTAGATAGGATTTTTAGATTTTCATTTTGAGATTAGATTGAGTTTTTGATGAGGGCTTCTTTAAAATAAAGTTTTCTGGTTTAAGAATAAAATGACAAGAAGTTCTGCTTCATATCCATCTTTTGATTTGCTCGGAAAATAATAAACTAATTGTTTATTTATTAAAGTATTTCTTGAGTTGAAAGGGAGGATGTGGCTCATACTAAGTAAACCCACTTCATTTAAAAGTGGCAAGTCAAGCAGCCTCAAATGTGCTATCTCTCCAGTTCATCATTTTCTGCGTGTTGGTAGAATTCCTCTCTGTGCTTGCACATCTTTTAGTTAATTAAGAAATTGTTCTTGTGCCAGATCTCTATTAGGACAAGTGAAACTTCATTTAGACAGTGAGTCAGAGACATCTGCATCTTGACCTGCTCATCTCTTAGAAACAGACTTTTGTTGGCTTTACATTAATTAACTGTAAATGCTCTAAGTTATTTCTTTAAGTGAAGAGTTTGTGATGTTTTTTCTGTCTCTGCAGAAACCAAAATGCCAGATCCAGCCAATTTGTGAACGCCATGATGTCATTGCCTGGACTTCATAATGGCTGCCTTGAAATGTCTGATAGAGAGTATGTAATTACACCTCTAGCTGCTCTTTTTTCCTTAAATATGCTCATTTTACCATCATACCTTTTTACGTTTTCTTTATTGTCATTCCCTCCACGTATTTTTTTTTCTCCTTATTTTTTATACTGAATTTATAGCCCAACCCCAAACCCTCCTCGTTATTTTCCTGCAGCTCCCAATGCATGTGGCCAAAGGGCTGCAGCAGGACTCTAGAATGTGACCAAATCATCTGTATTCTAGAAACACTCCATAGTTAAATGGGGAGCTTTTTCCTTGCCCCAATCAGTGTTGGAACTCGTGAAGCAAAACTCGAAAAAAAAAAAAAGGAAAACCAAGAGAGCAAAGACGTTGTCTGCTTGTAATTTTCTTTAATCACAACATGGCTATTAATGCTGGTAGTTTTATTGATGGAGCGTGCATCCCCATAAATTCTCCATTGTTTTTCTGAGACAATAGCAAATGTTATTGACTGGTTAATCTCCTGGGATGAGGGTTAACAGGTGTCTGTAGTGTTATAATGTGACTTCTGCTCATTAAGCCTCCTTATCATATTTAGCTGAGAAGTGTGGTTGCAACAACCCACACATACCCACAAAGTATGGTATTATGACACATTTTTAAACAGCTTGGAAAGCTTGTATTAAAGTATCAAAGCTTGTATCAAAATGTGTAACTTCCCATTTTGCAAAAAATTACCCATGCTCATAACTGCTTCATGAGTCACAGCAATTTCATTTTTCTCTCTTTCTGCCACAGTAAACATGTTGGTATTAATGTTTGGCCCCCATTCATTCTTAATTTTTGCATTTGTTTGCATTTTCACTTTGCCTCTTTTTCCTTTTAAAAATCTTTTTTTTCCCCCTCGATCCTATTAAAAGTGTCTGCACAAGAAGCACAAGCAGCTGGAGCTCCGGAGGGAACAGCTCCAAACCATTTACTGTCTGTAAATGCAACCAAAAGGAACAGGTGAGGCTGGGTCAGCAGTGATCCTGTGTGCGAGTGAGTGAGTTTCTGTGTTCTCACTGCAGATTTTTAAAAATAGGGGCAAATGTAATCCATTTGTGTCTTTTGTACACCACAGGTTTGCCAGAAAGACAACTACCAGCCCCCAAATAAGAAAATCCCATCATCTCAGATTGTTTACAACCTAAGTGGCATCAATGTGGAGAACTACCTGTTGGCTACCGCCAATGACTTCATTAGAAACAGGTAAAAAAAAAAAAACCTGATTCATGTCGTTTTATTATGAATTGTAGTTCAGACTCCTCATTAGTTGGACGAATGGGGCGATATAAATATACCATGAGGGGATGAACTGTGTGAAATAATGTTCTAGCAAGATCTCAGTAGTTGTGTCATAAATTAGTTTGCTCTTTATAGTTATATTTCCTCATATTTCATCATCCCTACGACTTAGCCTAATTTAAAAATGTTTTTGAAAAATGTTTGGGTCTTTTGCTCTATCAATTTAGTCTAGACATTGACCCAAATAAAATATATTAATTTCTTAGATGTTCTTTCAGAAGAGTTTTCCCTTTAGATATGAACTAAAATTAGTATTTTTTAAAAATCTTTTCAACTTTGTCTCACAGCAAAGGAAGCAAAAAAAAGAAGATACTTGTTTAGGTTGACTTAAACCAACGTCTTTTACGTTATAGCCGTTGTCAACATTTCCAAATTATATTGTAGAAAATGTGCAAAATGGTTGTTACAGTGTGTGTTTTGATCACAATGTCTTATTTTTAGGTATGGTGGGTTTGATATTGGCATGCCGCTCCCAGCTAACCTGAAAATTGATCTGATGACAGTTCCCAAAAATCGCACTTTGTCCAAGGTAACTGTCTGTCCTGCCGCCCTTCTGTCTGTCTGGTTATTACTATAATAGTAATACTTTATGGGTTGTTAAAAGTTTATAAATTTATACTCCAATTAAAATTATTTTTGGCTGCAAGTTCAGTTCCTTCAGATGGAGATAGATGGTTGTCATCATAAATATCCTTTACTGTAGCCATTGTGCCAACTTTTAAGCGCTCCAAAAACTAGAAGGTGTTTATTTTTCAGCATCTCGTTTTCTGTTGAGGTGTTTTGTGAGAATGGCATCAACGCATATGAGTAGTGGTCCCCATGCACATTGTGGTTTCTATTTGGCTTCATTATTATAGGTCTGGTTCAACCCTGAGGGTTTCCACACAATGCCAGCATACTTGAACAGCTTCAACAACTTGATCTTACGCTCCAGTATTCCTGCAGACAAAGAGCCAAGTAAATATGGTGAGTTCTAGAAAACATTGATGGACTGGATGTAATTATTTTGCAAACTGCTATTGAAATGAATACTACATTTTGAAGGTGTTAGAGGAAAATTAAATTTGGTTAAGTTCTTCAAACAATGGTCTTTCCTTTAACTAAAAGACAAGTAAAATGGCAATTTACACAGTAAATGTGTTAGAAAAAGTAAAAGATTATACCCTTTGCATGACTGAAATTTGAAATAATTTTAACCAAAGCAATGCTTTTAATTTGAAATGTGATAGATTATGTATATGACAGCTGAAGTAGATAAAAAAAAACATAGTTCAGGTTGAATAAATCATCTAATATTATCGATAATTACACGTCTCCCTGATAAAACAGTAATATTTCTTTTCAACTGCAAGGAAAACAAAAGTTCTTAATCTGATGCATGCATATTAAAATGCTTGCTTCCTTCTCATACACGCAAACACAAACATCCCACTCCGTCTGTATCGGGAGCCCATTTTCTATTTGTTCAGCAAAGGCTTAATATTAACAAGTAGTTGATTACAAACCCAGCTCATGATTGGATCTCAGACTCTTTGGGAATAAGATATGCATATTTTTGTGAAGTACTGTTTAGTATTCAGTAACACATCCTTATTATTGTAAAATAATAGGAGTATGCATAGATTGAAACAGCCAGAGACACATATCAGCCTCTAAACGTGCACCAAGCAGAGTGCCGGTATAAATAGGAAGATAGCTGTAAACCTTGTGTTTGAATATGGTTCATTTTGTTAGAATAAAGCTAGGGGGTGCTGTGTGTCCTCACACTCGCATCAGGATGCATGGTGAATACTGATCAGCGGCACTCCCAATGGGGAGGGGGGTGCTGTGCTAAAGAGAAACATGGTTGGCCCACGCTTTCTGTACTGTTGGAGCTCTGAGTAGCACCCTGACCATCTGCCTGCGGGCAGGAGTACACAAACACACACATACAAAAACACATTCAAAACAAGAGCTGCTCACACAAACACACAGCGTGTACACAGAGGAGCAGACACGTGCATTTTAATTCCCCAGTAGATGATAAAAGTGCTCAAGGGTAAAGTGTAATGTTGCCACCAAACTCTCAGGAGTGGTAAATGTTGGCAGAGGGGGAGATCCAGGGAGATTACCTTTCAAGGTGACCTATTTATCTGTCAAAACCAATGCTCTAACCCTTGCATTGTATGCTACAGTATCAGCTGTGGGTTGGGACCCTTTCGATGTCTACATCAAACAGTTTTTTTTTTATTCCTCTCTCCAAGAAGTTCTAACTATAAATACTCCCTGTTAAAGATGTGCTGTCACACTCCAGTCCATCAATCTCTGCTGTCGGGACTCTAGATTTTGCTCACTCTCACCTGCTAACTGTTTAACTTGAAGACATTGAGAACCATGAGCCAATGAAGCAGCGTGAACCCATGCTAAAAGATGAGAACTAAAAACAAATAGCTTGATGATCTTAATGTAAAGAGTCATGGAAAAATGTAAATTTATGAATGTTAAGGCACATAGAAGGCAAAAACATGTTTATCTTAACCTTCAGCTATAGGTTGTTTCTTGTTAGAAAACAGAAACATAATTTAAGCCTTAGTCACAACTGCTGTCTGCTGGTGAAAAATTTTGCAAACCTACAGGTAGGTTGGTAGGTTGGCTCGCACAAAATATCAAGGCAGTAGATGGCTTGGTGAGCCTGTATAGTGAAAATGTTCTTTTCTATGGACAAGCTGCGGACGACAGGTTGTGGCGAACACTTCAGCCTCGTTTCCACTGACCAGTTCGGTACGCTTTTGTTCGGTATTTTGAGTGTTTCCATTATAAATGAGGCCCATTAAACAACATCAAATCACACCATTTGTGGGCCCCCATTGGTAGGTCAAGTAATAAATGGAACCGAACGGTCAGGGCGGAGCTACTCTCATCACCCGATGAAACCTCTTGATTGGTGGATGGTCATTAAGACAAAAGAGAGCTCCGAATCAAAGCCAAAAGTTTTCTCCTCTTTTCGGCTGTATTCCTCTTCGCCGCCTGCAATTTTCTCTCAAACAATATTAAATGCTTTGTATATACGTAGTACCAAAAGCCGAGCGGAAAAAAAAAAAGAGCTGCTGGATGACCTCCATTGTTGTTGTTGATAGCTTTGCTTTTGCTGTAGTCACACTACTATGTCGCAAAGCTACGCAATTGTCCACACTTCACATGCACTGTTGTATCCAACTTTGGAAACGCTCACCTGAATTGCCTGGACCAATTCTGTACGTGATAAGTGAGTGTAATTTACATTATGCTTCCTGATGCACTTACCACATGAATGATCATCACACATTCCATTTTCACAGTGTCCCTTAAGGTGACTGTTTAAGACACGCATGCGTTCTCCTTAAGATGCAGTCGCTCCTGTCTACGGCCCTCCATGGGCCCTTACAACCCAAAGACCCACAACACCTGTATGGGTCAAGCTCTGTACTTGTGCATGTGACCGATATGCAGTTAAAAGTGGCCTCATGTCAATAGCCACAAATAGTTTCCATCATTTCTGCCAAAATGCATTTAAGCCATATTTAGATCCCCTATCCCTCTCCTTTGTCAGAGAATGTAAACTAAAACATGAAAAGGAGCCATGCGTGTCTGTGAGCATCCAAGGCACCCTGAAAAATTAGCAAGGAAATCTAATTCCCATTGAGTGCTCTGGCAAATGAAATCATCTTGCTCTATATTCATGCAGCTGACTGTGTCACAGGCTAAGACAATATCATCGCACATTTGGGTTCTCCAGCTGAAAAATGGTTTGCTGGCCTTTGTTTTCTCATTGTTAATATCTGCTTCATTCTATTACAGGCATTTCAGTCTCCAGTCAGCCCTATTTTGGCCGAGTGGATGATGAAGTTGCAATGTAAGCGCCACCCTCAACATTTTTCTGAATAGTGTACACAATCATTCTTTAAAATCCTATTTGCATTTAACTTTGAATTCTATATTTGTTGTTAGTAAAGTCAACATTAATCCCTTTGGTTATGTTTGGTGTCAGATGTTTCGTTGAATCATTCTTTTTTCCTGATGAGGCTGGATTTACGGCAGAGAAGTACATAGCAGCAGTATTTACCCATATTTGATTTTCTAAATGGATTTCCCTGAGCTTACACTATTGATCGGAGCCCCGATGTAATGAGTGTTTTTCTCAAAGGTGGCACTGAGGTGGATTGATTCTTGCCTCCTTCCCAAAATTAGTTTATCAAAAGCAGTCAACATTTGGGCCACAGACTTCTTAGGTACCATAAATATATATATATATGTGTGTGTGTGAGAGTGTGCAATGCTGTTTGTCTGCCAGAAGACTAAATCAAAGAAATCATTGTGAGAGTGGACCTGTTCGACCTTGTAGCCTTATGAATGTTCTTACTCTCCAGTGCCTTATTAGGGCTCACCCTTTAACTGGTGGACTCAGTCTTACTGATCATTTGTTTCTGCATCCTGCCTGGGAGCCGGAGTTGCACCTTTACCCCTCCATCCAGAGTGATAATTGGCTTCTTCGCCTGATTTATTGATTTTGCCTGTGCTGCATTAAAGATATGGCAGATATTACTCAAAACGTCTTGATTTTCTTGTTAAGGAAACGTCTAAGGATGAGTTGGCAGCACAGATAACGAGCCTGCTCAGTAGTGACAGCTCCTGGCTATCCTCTTTAGCTGGTGCTGCCCTAAAACGCCCACCACGTCAGTCTGCTTTTGGTCACTTTTCTGCTTTCATCTTTATTCTTTTCATAGACCCAGTCAATATGTTTGGTACAGTCTTAAGTGTGGTCCAGCCATGCAAAATTGGAAAAAGTAGTTCATTATTGAGAGTTGAACCAGAATTAATGTGTTTGCAGCTAAACATTTGGGATATCGTTTTCATCACGAAGGACAAAACATCTTAAAAACAGCTCATGTGACAGAAGACTGTATCTATTTGCCCAATTTAGCATCAACCAAATACCAAATTGTGATAAAGTTTGTTGGTCAGTAGCACGAATAGAAACACTAAGTTCTTAATAAGGACTTTTCTTGAACTGAGTTGATATTTAAACTATAGGTTGAAACTAAAAGCATACTGTAAAAACTAACCGCACTGTCCTAACAATCTTTTCCTGACAGTGTCCAGGGAATGATCCAAATCCTCGTGGCCATGTGTATGCTGACAGGATTTTCAATCACAACATCCAGCTTTGCCATCTATGAAGTCAGTGAACATCAATCTGGATTCAAGAGGCTCCAGCACATCGCTGGCATTGGAGAGCCTTTCTACTGGGCTGTGAACTTCTTCTATGACATGGTAGTGGGCTTTTGAAGAGTTTATTTTTACATGGGTTAATAGGTGACCATTTCAAATTAATTTCAGTAGAGGCGAAGTGTTTGCTAAGACATTATGTAATCCTTACCATGTTGTGTCTTTTTTATCCATAGGTCCTGTTTATGGTTCCTGTGACTTTGACTGTTTGTGTGATAGCTGCTTTCCAGGTTCCAGCATTTACAGATCGGCAAAACTTGGGTGCAGTTGCCCTCCTCCTGGTGCTCTTTGGGTCAGTAGTTGCAGGAAGAGTTCATTTTTCATTGGTACTAACAGTTCTATTGGCTAAAGACTGAGAAAAACACAGATTCGAGAGCAAGGCAAGCATTCCATCTCTGGTTTAAGATTCTCACAAAGGTTATCTGTGACGTCAGTACCTCTATATAAGCCGAAGACTTGCAGTTTAATAGTTTCACAGGTGAAAGAATATTCAAATAAATTAGCCATCTATATACGAGTGTAAAAAGTCAACAATTTAAACCAATTTTTGAACCAAAATGTTTTGAGATAATTTAAAACTAACAAGTAAACCACCAACTTCACAGTATATAGTTCATATTATACCAAGATTTTATTGCAAAAATCTATCACCCTGCAAGCACAAATCCAGAACCTCACACCAACTGTGTGGCTTAGGTAAAATTGATGACTTGTGCTGGTTTTTCGTCCTTGGACTTTGACAGAGTATTGACACAATGACAAAAATCTTCAATTTTAGAACTTCAACAAATTGTTGTAGAAGAACTAGAAGAGACCTGTGCGCACCCTAATGCTCCCAAACTTTAACGACCTGAGGTAACATTTGGAAAAAAAATAAACAGTGGAACAAAAAAGCCAGACCATGATTATACTCTAAAGGTCCCTTTACACCATCCAACATCTGTAGCTAAAGTTTCAGCCCCAGTATTTGCTCTTGGTGCTAGAAAGCCTTATACTGAGCTCAGTTTTACCGAAGTCCAAGTCAGCACTTTGACTCTCATTTATCAGACAGATGTCTCCCTCCCATACAATGAATAATCACAGTGCTCCATCTGTCAGGCTGCACCCACCTGGTCTGGTCTCCAGCCTTCTTGCTTCTGTTCCTTGTCATGGCTTGGCACCCACAGTCTGCGTACCAAGCAGATTTTTTGTGCATACTTTCTGAGGATCTGTCTCTGTCTTTCTTTTTCTATTTATGTCTATTTTTTTAATTTCCCATGTTTTCTCCTACCCTACCTGTCCTTTTTCTTTTGTAATGTGACATAAATACTCAAATTAAAGGAACTAGCATATGGGAGAAAGAAAAAAAGTTAAGTTAAGAAATTTGAGAGAAATGCTTTCTCTTTATCTGTTTAGACATTATGGCCATATTTTGTCTTGTCATGAGGTTGCATTCTCACTTTTGTCAATTAACAGAAGATTATTTATTTGTTTGTGCTTTCAATACTGAGCTGGAGTCTGGTTACTGCTTGACTATTTTTCACAATCTGCTAAGTTATTTTGAATAGAGAGATTGTTTAACATGTTTTTTTCTGTTGTTTCTCTAGGTTTTCCACCTTCCCCTGGATGTATGTGTTGGCAGGTGTATTCAAAGATGCAGAGACAGCCTTCATCACCTATGTTTGCATCAACCTCTTCCTAAGCACTAATACTGTCATGTCCACCGCTATCCTCTACTTTTTGGGTCAAGTTTCAGCAGTACACTCAGAGGTCAGGATAAACTCTCGGTTCTCAGGTGTTTATTTGCTGTATCCAAATGTATCTTACATATGCACTGTTCCATCCCTTCCTCTTTCAGATCATCCAGAACACATTTGAAATGCTGAGCAATGCCTTCCTCATCTTCCCTCAGTTCAACTTTGGGAATGGGCTGATGTACCTGGCCAGAGTGAACATAGACGTCCAGATTCTTAGTGGCTATGGCATTGATGCCTACAAGAATCCATTCTCCACAGACGGCTTAGGATGGATGTTCATTTCATCCTTCATTATTGGCCTGTTCTTCTTTACTCTCCGTCTGCTGCTAAACAAGACTCTCTTGCGCAAAGTATGGTAAGAAAACAGACACCCGTGATATTTTTAAGATGCAGGAATTCTCAACTCTTCTATATTTAGTTTATATAAAGTTGCACCTGGAGCATTTTCAGTGGCTTTTCATCTAGATCCTTCAGGGTCTTACATCCACTGGTTATTTATATATTTTTTATACTTGAAGAAATTATGAATTCCCTTGCAGACTCGAACAAAATTGTAAGCTATGCTAAAAGTGTTTACTGTGACATGCAAATGAGTTGTTGGTTACGCAACAGAAGAGCTTTGATCATTAAAGATGATGCATGGTAAGATGCATATCAATTTTTGAATCTTAGGCTCTAGTAGTTACCATAAATTCCTTCTTGTAGGCGTTTGATTAAGGACAAAAAGACCTTGCCTCCAATTACTCTTGAAGAAGAGGATGAAGATGTGGCAGAGGAGCATTTGAGGGTGTCCAGTGGAGCGGCAAGCTTAGATGTACTGCAGCTGAACCAGCTCTCCAAAGTTTACCAACACCTCAAGAAGAAGGTCCATGCCGTTAAGAGGCTCTCCGTGGGGATCCCTGCTGGGGAGGTGAGCGTCGGAATTATGCAATTCTATTGAAAAGCAACAAACCAAAGGAAGAACTCATTACTAATTGCTTCAGAAAACAACAAACATTTGTGCATTTATACAAATGGTTTGAGTTAACAAGAGACAATTTTTTGCTGTCAGTGTTTCGGCCTGCTGGGAGTGAATGGGGCAGGAAAAACTACCACCTTCAAGATGCTAACTGGAGATGTCAGCCCATCTGATGGCTCAGCACAGATCAGAGACTGGGATGGGTAAGGCTGCACTCACTTAATCACAAAACAAGGAAGCAAATTTCCTGTTTAAATTTAATTTATGGGTGTTTTTAGCTGAAAGATCTGTAAAAGTCCAGGTTTTCTCACAGATACCATTTACAATGATCTGTTTTTTTTTTTTTTCCCTTAGGCGGTTAGTAGACATCATGGAGTGCAGAAAGCAGGGGATTTACATCGGCTACTGTCCCCAGGTGGATGCACTTGATGATCTGCTCACTGGCGAAGAGCATTTGTACTTCTACTCTCGCATCCGTGGCATCCCGAAGAGGGAGATTGATGGGGTAAGAAAGAACTGTCTTTCAAAGCTTTTGATAGTGGCAATATCATCCACAAAATAACACTGAATCTGATATAAATTCCTAGTTGCACTTTCTCTGCCAGACTAGTAACTGTTGCCTTCATGCATACTGAAGAGGAACATGTAAGGTGTTGAGTGATGTGTGATAAAAGCTTTACAATTGAGCAAAGGGGAAAAAGGTTTTGTTGGAAGCTCAGCTTGAAGTTTGTAGTTCAAAGACATTTTATATTTAAATAGTTCTTTGTTAGTGAATGGTAGTCATTTGTTGTGTCCGTTTAGTTCCCTTCACCTCATTTATCTTCATGAAAACTAATCAATTTAGGCTTTTTGGGGATTACTAAGTATGTCTGTCAATCATCAATGTTGACGTAAAGAGAAAAGACAGCAAAAAGAGAAAAAAAAATCAGCTGGAAGACCTTAGGAAATGTTTAAAAAATAAATGAGGAAATCACTGTCTTGCCATTTCTTTTCTGTTTCCTAAAGCTCAATTCAATCTGTCTTCATAACTGTGGTGGCAAACTCTTTTAACTGTGGCTTTCTTCTTCAGCGTGTTCTTACATAGATGTAGACATTTAAACCGTCTGCTGCACAGACTGAGTTGATTGACTCACGAAGTCAATTTGAGAATTGTTTTCTGTTATTTATACCAGCTAAAAAAAATAATTTGTTTGTGTTTTATTTCCTAGAATATCAGTAGTTGTAAATGATCTCAGATGCAAATGAAACATAATTTACTTGATTATTTTTTTGCATTTCTAATTAGAGTAAAGTGAATGAAAATGAGGTGCTGCAGTTGTTTGTTTTCACTTATAACCCCTTTATTACATCTAATTTATTGGAATTTTGAATACAATTAAAATGTGTATTTAGCTGTGTATTTAGCATACCGGTATGTAAACGTTGTGATTTGCCTAAATTTGAGTACAGTTTTTTTAAATAAAAGTCCCACTCCAACTATTTTTATTTTCTATAGTAAGATCTTTCCCAGTGGTCTTTTAAGTATGCTTGTGCAGTTTTTAGCCAAAATAATAATAAAAAAAAAATGTTGTTTTTAAAAATATGTTCTGCAGCATGGCAGGAGTTCATCAGAAATTCTGGGTTGTTGGCGTGGAAGTTTGCGCCACTCTCTCCCGCTAGCTCATAGCACCTCGCCCAAGCTAACATTAGCGTAAAAAAAAGCAATATCGGAGCTATCCAGCTAGACAGTGGCAGCTCAGACGAGGAAAACAAAGACGTTAATGGAGCTAATGGATTCTTCAGAATTGTAGTGGAGAAAGGAGACTTTGGCCCGCCCATGTTACTTGCTGCATCACAAACTCAAGCTTTTTCAAACTGCGGGTTTCATCTGATCCTGAATCAATACGAATTAAATAAAGAAATAATTGGAAAAACAGTTTTAATCAGTTTTATACATGTCCTCCATTTCAAGAAAAATGCTACAAGAATGTGTTAAAAACATGATTTTCATTGGATTTTAAGTGGATTGTTGGTTTCAGACTCAGCTATCAGTCCCCAATTTTGAGCAGTTCAACAATTTGTAATCACATAATATTTTTGCAGTATAAATATCTACATAAATTCCTCTCCTTCAACAAATTTATGATGCTCAGACTCACTGCATCTGGAGCCCATCTCTACAAATGTCAAAGAAGACTACATCTATATTTTTAAGGCAAAGTGCAGTTGCTCCGTAGCCTTCTCATGCCTTTGAATGTATTTATAGATCAAGAACAAAGTTTTAGAGTGTTGTCATAAAAAAGAGAGACTGTAAAAATTTGACACGAAGCATTTACACACATTTGTAGTTTGTCAGCAAAGTGGATGTGGAGTGACAGCAGACTTTGCTCTAGTCACAGCAAATCCAAATTACATACAAAAAGACATTTGATGTCACAGTCCCTGCACCATTTACCACAGAAACTAAAAAAGAAAAAGAAAGGTTTTTGCTGTTGACACTCGTACATCTTATCAACTGAACCGAATTCCAACACCAAGTGGGTTTACTGACACACACACATCGACAGTATAGCCCAGACACAGCGATGTCTGGAACTAATCACATATCAGTGCTGTTGTTGCAGCTCTTACTCCATGTTCACCGCGTTGACAATGTTTGTACAAGCCACCGCATCGGTGTTGAGCTAATTCACAAAGATGACGCTATTTATAGAGCATCTCTTATGATGTCTGCCACTGACAGTCCCCTAGATGTGGATAATGAGCCAAGCCTTAATGGGGTCAATTTGCATTGACATGGCTTTGTCTGCTTAATGAGCTGTTATATCAAAGGTGATCAAAAGTGGCTTTTATGAAACATGAAAAACAACATATTTTGGTCAGAACTTGGTGAGTTCATGATATACTATCTGTTCTAATTTTTCAGAATTTGGATACAGAGCACCGAGTTCTTTTTTAAGATATGCAGTTTTACAGACAGTGTTTAGATAACTTGGATCAGTGAACTACAGAGAAAATCAACAACCAAAAGACAAGTTTTCTTTCAGAGGAAAAGCAGAAAATCCAAGTGAACTGGGTTTGACTTGCATTAGTTTGCTTCAGTGATCTGATTTTCAAACATGCCAACTAATGGGGGGAAAGGTCAGAGTTTACCAAATAAAAATCACTGGATGCTTGCTAAAATTGCTTTGGTATTTACTGCAGACTATGTCATGTGACTTTAGAGTGACTGAAAGATGTGGATAAAAATGACATGCATTAGCCGGCTTACACTACAGCATTTTCCACCGTGCTAAGCCTGGCATGCAGATTATGCCAAATAAAATCACCAAATGATGCCGTTATTGTTGTGTAAACAAGCTTAAATATGCATGAGAATGGGGCCAATAGAGATCTTGTGTAATTTTCCCTGTAGCTGCACCAGACAAGATAAAAAAAAGAACACCAGAGTAAAACCATGAATATCAAACAACCAATGTCGAGCAGGGTCACAGATTTCTCCCTGTCTGTGTGAATCCACATTTTTCTGTTGAGAACAGCCTCTGGCGTGTTTATAGTGGAACACTGGACATTCTTAAAGACTATCCATTAGGTGGATTATAGGAAGTCAAGCTCCTGACCAAATCAGAGATTTATTCCATTTTCTAAAGATAACAAAACAGGCTGGACTTTATCACTGCATTTGTGCAGCTCGGAAGCTGCGTACTAATCCATGAAACATTTCTTATTAACAGTGAGCCATCAAAAGCAATCGTTAGACCTGAAGATTCTTGCAAGATGCATAACCACCATACAGATTACAAGGCTGCAACAGGCATAGCAAAAACCCCAAAAAAAGAGTCTCAGTTTTTTCTCCTGTATTTTTTCCTCTAGTTGGTGAACTACCTGCTGAAGAGGCTGGAGCTGAATTACCACAGAAACATCATCACGGATGGCTATAGCTGTGGCACCCGTAGGAAGCTCTCCACCGCCCTGGCTCTCATTGGGCATCCACAAATCCTGCTCTTGGTGAGGAAGACAGAAGTGCTCAAGCTGCCGTAGCTGCCCCTTTCACTGCCTGACTGGTCATGCAGGGAACAATTAAGGCCAACTGCACCACTGTTGTTCTGGAAATAGTGAGAAGTAAATGTAGATATTGATCCCCTAGGCCTGACAGATCTCATACAGTTGATTAGTCTACCGCCTCAAGGTTACCCAAGGGTGGTCTTCCCTGTAGGTTTGCATTTAGTTTTACCTTTTAACTCTATCAAATCCTTTCTTCTTTTCTTTTTTTAAGATTTACTATGACTTTTAAAGAGGTTCCCTGCATTTGGTTCATGTTTGTTGTTTCTGTGTCTGGATTTTGACAACCAAATGAGTTTCATTCCTTCTGGCTTAACAGGATGAGCCAAGCTCTGGTATGGACCCACGCACCAAGCGTCACCTATGGAAGATCATTTCTGAGGAAGTCAAAGGAAAGAGTGCTGTTGTTCTCACATCTCACAGGTACACAATGCCCTGACTGTATTGTTTAATTTGAATTAATTCTCACATAGGTAATAGTGTAGGCAAAAGGACAATTATTTAGCATTACTTTATGTTGATGTGTTTAACATTCTAATACATGATTTGTACTCGCCCCCACCCTGAGTCCTGCAGATAAAGACTATGGTAACATTGTAGGCAGAGTAAGGCTAATTACTTTAATCTCAAAGGGTCCTTGTATAACCTTTTATCCTTCTTTCGTTGTCTCCCTATCACAGCATGGAGGAGTGCGAGGCGCTGTGCAACCGTCTTGCCATCATGGTGAAAGGTCAGTTCCGATGCCTGGGCTCCCTGCAGCACATTAAGAACAGGTTTGTGACCCCTCTTCATCCTTCATTCCACTCTTGCTTTCTCCCCTGCCTGCAACCCCACCCCTTCAGACTTGTAATAACCGTGCTTTGTCTGCAAAATATTTCCTTTGCAGGTTTGGCAGCGGGTTTACGGTGAAGATGTACTTGGCCGAAGCTTCTTGTGATGCCGAGGCAATCACTGGCTTCATGCAGCGCAAGTTCCCCAGCACATATCTCAAGGTGAGCTTTCCAAGGAGGTCAAGAGCACTTGGTAGAAAGAATCATAGTTTAAAACAGTGGAGTGATATGTTACCAGTTATTGTCATAAAGAGTTTTTGTGGTCTGTTTGAATGTCTGTCCTGACAAAAATGACAAGACTACAGATGTTCAGCTGTAAAAGACAGAAAATTGAACTTGCTTCCGTATTTAGTCGTGTTACCTGTTCAATCATTCTCTACATCGTGATCTTAAAGTTCTTCATTAGATAAAGCCACACAAATGGAACAGAGAATAAAAATGTAATAAAACAAACAAAAAAACGAGGACCAAATTTGACCTTGTGGGTTCTCCATGGTTAAAACCCTTATAACTTTGTCATTCCACTAGGGGCAGTAGAAGGGCTTTTCCTCTTTATTTCAAATTAGGTGCTTCCATGAAATCTCAAAAACCCTTTTGCCGGTAAAAGTTTTGCTAATTTTCGCAACTTTATGGGGAGAATAATTCATTTGTTGTTAGTTTTTTTTAATGGCTACTTTCCTTGTTGAAAGAATGCAAATCTGTTTATAATACATTTTTATATTATACAGTTACACCATGTTAAAAATGTGTGTATCAAATTTGAGACATTGGGTAAATAAATCACCCAATGTATCATAATTGGTTTTTTTAATCTCATAAAAAAAATATTGCTAATATGTTTTTGCAGATTTAATCAATTTAAAAAACATCGTAATTCTAAAAATGTGAATTTTCTGTCAATTCCTTGACTTTTACAAGACTAAAAGGGGTAATATCATGGTATAGCCTTTTGAAAGTTGAACTCACATGGCATGACATAGCAGAAAATTTTTCAAAAATTGAAATAAGTTTACACAGTCCCATGGAGATCAATTATAACAGACGTACAATTCTTTTTTAGTGTCTCTCAAATTCAAGCGTTATAATAAAAAGTGATTCATTGTGTCACAGATATTTATAGCCTCCAGCATTACAATTTTTTTTTCCCAAGCTGACATTACTGACACTCTGCTTTTTAAACTTTTGAATATAAAAACTTTATCAAAGAGTTGTTTGCTTGATAGGCAGCTATAAACAGGAACATTGATTTGATTAAGATGTACTTATACCCAAATCCTTATTTCCTTGTAAATTTGCTTATTTTTTTGACAAAATAGTATTCCTCATGCAGTTTCCATTTTTTGTTACTCTGCTTCAAGACAAGGAACTATTATTGCGTGAATTTGTTTTTATTGATTTATTTTTATAATAAGCATTGAGAGTTCAGTTATTTTACGGTTCTGTGGTTTGACTGAAAAGTTAAATGTTTTGAAAGTATTAAACCACTTACCACAGCATGGTATCTAATGCACAGGACCAGCACTCCACCATGGTAGAGTACCACGTGCCAACTGCTCCTGGAGGGGTTGCTGACATCTTCAACCAGCTGGAGTCCAACAAGAATACTTTGCAGATCAAACACTTCTCTGTGAGCCAGACTACACTGGATGAGGTGAGAAAAAGGAACAGGAAATAAAATGGGAGACTGAAAAAAAAATGGTGCGTGGCTTTGTAAGGGTGGCTAGATGGTAGCAAGGGACAAAAAAAGGGGGGGACGTGAGATGAAAAAGGGAACTTGAGGGCGGGAGGGGAGGCCGATGCAGAGGAAAGCTGAGTGGGAGTGAAAGACAGTGCAGAGAAACTTTAAAAAAGGCAGAGGAAAACTGACAGAGGTTACGCCTGAGGGAAAATAAATGGAATATGAGTTAGGAAGAGAATCCATGAGCTTTATATGCAGCCAGTGCTGATTTTCTTCAACCGCTTTAAAGCCTTTGGGGCTCTGGGATTGGAAGACACCATAGCCAGGAGAAAAAGAGGGGGGTTTGTGAAGCCACTATTTTGCTAAGATTTCTGTTCACTTCAAACAATTATTACTATTTATAATAATAAAAATAACTTTAATTATTACTCCACATCCACAGGTCTTCATTAATTTTGCCATGGAAAACACCGACTTGGAAACCATACCAATTCAAAGTGAGGAAGACACAGAAAGCCTGGACTCTATTAAGGCTGTAAAATCATAGAGTTGACTGTCATCTCTTTTTGCTGCAGTTACCACTTGAAACAGAGTCTTCTTGTTGGTGCAATGAATAAAAAGATGAATTTCTTGAAGGATTCTTGACTGCACATAAGATTGAACAAAATGTAAATTGGAAATGCAAATTTTCTCCTGAACAAATCAGTGATGAGAATCAGAAAAATCACATGCACTTTTGCACTTGTGCACATGTGTCTTATTTCCTGTTTTTAGATCCTCAAATGACAACAATTTGTTATCTTGGTTACCTTGAAATTCACAGATCATATTAAGACAACTTCTTTTTCTGTTTTGCTACAGTTATGTCAATCTCTAAACTCTTAAAATCTAAATGTTATCTTTTAGATTAACACAAAATCAGCCTTATGTTAGAATACCATAATTGTATATCAAAGTAAATCATTCAATTAATAAACATGACGTGTAATTAAAAAAAATTCTGAAGTACATCTGGTTGTAGACTGTATATTTATAAACAGAAAATATCTACATCCAAATATCTTCATGCACTTTTATATTTTGCATTAATTCTCACTCCAGGGGTATTTCCTATATTTAGAATGAATGTATTGAATATTTATAACACTTCCTTTTAATTGGACCACCTTCCTGTGTTCCTAAATGTATCAATATTCATCATGCAATAAACTTTTTCTTTAAGTGCTTATCTTGTTGTCTCTTGTATTTAAATGTGCAGTTTACGAAAAGACTTCACTGACCACTGCTAATTTTGGTGCCATAGCAAACATAATCCATCAGTATAGACGAATATTTTTAAAAGTTTACAGTGTTGTAAGAAGGAGACACCAAACTGGCTTCTATAAAAAGTGATGGAGCTTTTGTTCACACTCAAACAAAAAAAACAAAAAAAATCAAAAATGATTTCCAGTGCTATTTAAATAAACCCACAACCTAAAAGAATGACTGGAAAGACACTAAATAATATTGCAATTACAACAAAGATAATTTGTGTTGATATCAAACTGCACCTTAGCACCTGGAATATTTTATTGTGGATCTATGCTGCTGTAATCCAAGCTGGATTGATTTTTGAATTTTTTTTATTAAACAATCAACAAAAAGCTAGATTGCCCCAAAAACAGCAACAAAAACCTTTTTTCTGGGATTCAGGGATTCTTTCATGTGTTCCATAACAGGTAACTTTAGACAATGATTTTGTGTACTTGTTTCTCACTCATTGTTTCTTTGGAGGTAGTGGATTATCATAAACTCTTTGTAAATGACAACAAAATAGTCCTCAAATCTTTATTTGAACATATTTGAACATATTATTATTACGATGGTGATTGTTCGTGGGATAACTTGCATGGTTTCTTTTGTTGGTTTGTTTGTTTGTTTTTAGTTTTTTTGTGTGTGTTGTTCTTCATCGAAATTTTTCTTATATATGTAAATATAAGAGACTAATATTAATATACAATAGACTATTACTATTATTATTATCTTAATAATATAAATAATACATTTCAGTTAGGGCGGGAAGATGATTACGTCATGGTAGGTCACTTCCGTAAATCTTTGGCGGGACATAAGAAAACAATCAGGAAGTGTTTTGTTTTTTTTTGGAAACATTCTTACAGTCTTCAGAAAAAAGTAGTCTTTTCTTCTCCAAGCATGGAAGATAATGTCGTCGAGACGCAGGATTGGAAAAGTACCAAAGAAGCGCTTGCCAACTTCCGCCGGCTTCTGCTTTGTTCCAAATGGTTCGTTGCATTTAATTTTGAACTACCCACCCAGATGAAACAAGCGTAAAAAGTGCCTGCTGCTACTGCTAACCTTTTAAGAACAGGTCGTGTGTACTTTTGAGTGTCATAGATCGTGATACAAACAGTCAGTGGTGTAACTTGATATATCGAAAAGCTGCGGGATGTGTCGTAGGCATTCCCCATTTTTCACGATTAAAATAATATATTGGAAGCTGAAGTAAGATAAAACATTAACAAAACAAAACAAAAAAAAATCCGTGCTAGCTTAAAGCTAGCCGCATCATGAGTTTTATATTAAAAATGCGCACAGTACAGTGGCAGGAATTACCCAGAGCAGAGGGATAAAGTTTTATTTTATTTTTTTCTCTAATTTTACTGGTTGTGCGGCAATGAGTTTCAGATGAGCAGCTTTATTAGTTTGGTATAGTTAGCTGTTTTAGGGAGGTTCAGTAGCTTATTTAAGGGTCCTTACTCTATCGGGGAAACAAATTGTATCACGGGTCTCCCTTATTTGTTGGAGCTAATTAAGCTAATATTTAGCTGTATTTTAAATGCCTTTGCTTAAGATTTCCGGACACATCTTTGAGTTTACATGTACCAAATGTTGACAACATCAGGACGAATTATTACATTTTTGATTTAGCGACTTTTTGTTTTCATTTTTCAAAGAACTTGACCACATGGGTTTTCTTCCTTTAAACTTTGCTCCGTATACATGGGGCTAAGCAGAAACTTGGTCGACACAATACATTTGGGTTTCTCTCCTATATATAAGTGTGATTGCACTTCATAAAAATCTTCTGTCTCTTTTCCCCACAGTTCAAATTTAATGGAAGAGCCTGTGTGTCTGGGCATGTGTGAACATATGCAGTGCAGGTATTGTGATCTTGCTGTCTGTGAAATCTTTTTATTTTATTTTATTTTTATTTTATTTTATTTTATTTTATTTACAGCTGCTCTTAAATCAATGCAAATATGTTAATTTGCCATACAAATTTGGATCAGAAAAATCCTGATGACTATTACTTTATTTTATGTGGCATTTGAAAACGGCATGCTTCTTCTGCAATGACACAGCATAATCTGCAAAGTTTCTGGTAATAGGTCTGTTTTACTTTCATGCATGACTCATTTTTTAATTCTTTCTTTGTAGATGAAATACTTTCGAGCTTTGACAATGCATAGTCTATAATAACGGTGGCAGTTAATGTCACAAGCAAGTCTTGTTCCTTCTCTTCAAAGCTGAATCTACTTAGGAAGGGGCGGATCAATAACCACACTGTATTTCTTTTTGCTGTGCTTTGACATGGACACTAATCCGAGAAAGGTTTATTGTTCAGGTCCTGTGCCGGCCCCCGAGCAGGGGATGGCTGCGCCGTGTGCCTCAGCCCTGCGTGGGTGAAGGACATTCAAATCAACAGGCAGCTCAGCAGCATTATACAGCTCTTTTGTGGTTTGGAGTCCCTGCTCAATCCTACAAAACCAGGTACATATCACCAAAATGTATATAGAAATCCATATATCACTTTTACTCAAGTAATCTATTTTTCTCCTCTTCCAGTGTAATCTCAGAATTTCACCATGTGTGATTTATTAAAACCAAGTAGACGTTTTTATGTGTAGCAGTTTGTACAAACGCTCATTGGTTCACCCAAGGTGATTACTTTTAAAGTTTAAAAGTTTAAAGTTTTAAAGTTTTTTTTTGCAGACACTGTTGGCGGGACCCAAACAGAAGGGGAGGCAGCTGTCTTTAAACACAAGAAAAACTTTAAGATCTGGTTTAGTCCTCGTAGTCGCAAAGTTCGCTGCAAAGTGGAGAAACCAGCCAACATCCCAGTGCCTGAAAACTCTGGTGAAACCGTTGCTCCACAGCTGGATGCCCCTGCAGCTCAAGGCCAAGACCTGTCAGTTTTTAATTTTACATCATCTTCTCAAGACTCTTCTTCTTCTCAAAGATGCAACAGTGAAAACCAAAAGAAGAAGAAGAAGCGGTCATCGAAAAAAAATGCTAACAGCATCCATTCACAGGTGCAGAGAGCCAACAGAACCACACGTGAGCAGACCAGGCAGAACATTAAAAAGAAGAGGCTGGAGGCCATAAACCAGCAGTGGGGAATTACAGATGCAGAACATGCATCCTCTGAACTGGAGCAGCAATGTGTCACCATGTCAAGAAGGTCCAGTAAAAGGGTTTCCTTCATAAGCTCTGCTGTCACCTGTGAAGAGCCTCCTGCCAAAGTGCTGAAAGTGAATTCTGAACTTGGTCCTGCCCAAAACACAGCAGGAGATGATGTTTCAGAGGGTAGCAGTAGTGCACTTAGGTCCCAAACTCAGCTTGCTCAGAGCATGTCAGGCAGTGCTGGTAAGCTAAAGATAGCATGTGCAAATGAGCCCTTCCTCAATGAAGATGTTATAAATCAGAGCAACAGATCTACTCCTGATAAATGCTCAAAAAGAATAGAAAAGAAAAACAGCATTTTGGAAAACACACCAAGAAGACCACAAACCAGCCAACCAAAAAAGTCACTAGCTGAGATCTCTCCAATTGTCATTAATCCTCCACCTTTAGCTACACCCAGGAGAGAAAAGAGCACCAAAAACGGCAAAGAAAGAGACGCGGCAGGGCTGACTTCAACAGAAAGACAAACTAAGTCCCCCTGCAGTCCGGGATCAGCTGGTCGACCAAATTCTCGAAGCGCTGCATTTATGAAGAGGAATTACAAGGGAGAGACCCCACTGCATCTGGCAGCAATAAAGGTTATAATGTTGTCCTGCTGCTATGATTTTAAATCACACAAATGTACTCGTATCTGCCTTTTGTGATCAGACAACCCAGCTTTGTTTTATAGTAATCCTTCTGAGCACGGTTGTAATCCCTCTTTGCATCACGAACAAGTTAATCAATGGTCCGCTCTGGACTCTTAATTGATAAACCGCAGGGCCTCGCTTTGGTTAGGTCAGGTCAGCTGCTGCTTTTGAAGTGCTCAGTTTCTGACTTCATGTTTATTCTTTTGCAGGGAGATGTAGAGGGTGTCAAGGAGCTGCTGGACCAGGGAGCTGATCCAAACCAAAAGGATAATGCTGGGTGGACACCCCTGGTAAGTGCTTGGTCTAACAAACTTTACAACAGACCATTAAATCTTCAGGGGAAAAAAAGGCTCTTTTTTGTGGTTTTTTTTGTATCTCTAACCATAAATAGATCTTTGTTTTTGTTCTATAAATTTGGACTTATTATTTTTTGAAGGTTTGAATTTTGAGAGTTAAAAAGAGAAAATTGTGAAAATGCTCATGTCTGTCTGTGAAAAGTGTTTAAAGTGTTTAGTGGGTTTTAGCCCTTAAAACATCCTACTTTTCAGATTTCACCTATTCCGGAATATTTTTTTAGAACGTAACCCCTGGAATAAATGGGGGAAAACTAAATATATACCATGTTTCATATGTGTTTCTAATTCAGAAAGTTACTTTAAAGCTCAATGCACTCTTCAGTCACAGTCCCATTCACCATTGCACACACAGACATTCACACTCTGATGGCAGCTCCACTGCCAAACACTGGCACCAATCTATAACCACCAGGACCAACATGGGGTTCAGTGACTTGCTCAAGGACACTTGGACTCATGGGTGCACTGAGCGGGAACCAAACCTGGGATCTTCCAATCAGAAGTTGATTACCTGAACTAGCTCTGCACCACCTCTGTGATTGGTCTATGAATCTCCTCCTTTAAATATTTAAAATAATAGACTTATTATTTTTTGTGTCTCACATATTAAAAAAGCAAAGTATCAAGTATTCTTTGCAGCATCTACGCCAAAATTTGCTATCATGATAAATTTTATATCTGTAAATATTAATGGCAACAGCTGCCATGACAACTGTTGCTCTATTGACACAAGCATTCATTTTTTTTTAAGTCACAGAAGAAGGTATTATGAACACAAACGCAAAAAATTTGATTAGGTTTAAAATGATGCTGCACTGGTGGAGCACCACTATCTCCCCCTCTGGTACTTACAGTCGTTCTGTTTGTGTTATTTTTCTACTTTTGCTGTGATGAGAGACCAATCTGATGTCAGACTTGTGCCCTTAAAGAATCAGAGGATGAAGCTTTTTGACGTTAAAGTTTGCCTTGAAAAAAGATGAATACCTGCTAAGTTCAAGAGGAGGCGCTGCAGCTGTCAGCGGGGGGAGTAAAGTGGGGAGAACGGTGAAGTAACATCAAGCCGTTTCTTCCTTGGATCATCATGGGGAATGTCAGATAACGGGCAGAAAAAAATGAGGACAGCCTGGACTGTTGGCAAAAAGTGCAGAGCGTCTTCATCCTTTGACCTTTTAACAGGTTGAGTGGAAAGAAACGAAAACCATGAGGAGAAAAATAAAGTAAGAGGAAGAACTGCTGCTTTTGATTTAAAAAAAAAAAAAAAAAAAAAAGAGAGAGACAATGTCATCCGGATAAGTTTCTGTGTAAAAGCATGTCTGTAAAATAGATGTTGAACTGTCTGTTAAATTTTGATTCGCCTTACACAACAATAAATCTCAATTGTACGTTTCGTCATCAGTTCCCTCGTTGCCATGTTACCAATGCGACAGCTTTAAGCAGACAGGATAATATCAGGAGGCGTCGGGCATGCTTCTCTGTCGACTGCGCTCCTTTCTATGCTTTGTCAGCTGCTACTCATGTGGACAAGAAGCTAGATCTAAAATACACAGATATACACTAATAAACACTACTGCCATTCTGCAGAAAGGATGTCCTAAGAAATGACATTTTTTTTATTTTGTCTAAAAATGGCAAAATCATAATTAAAAGACTACTGGGAATGCTTTTGGGTCTTTTAGAAGAACAAGGTGTACAAAATGATGTTGCAATTAGTGTTCAAAAAGAAACATAAAAGCAAAAAGTCTTAAAGGTTCTTGCCAGACTTCCTGAGGCTTTTCCTGGAGTCACTAGCATTCATGCAGTATCTCTGCTGCCACACTTCCCAGGTCAGACAGGATATCTACAACTTCTTCACTCACTCTCTTTCTTTCAAAAAGAAACCCCTTCTCTGGCTTGTATTTCTCAAGCAGTTTACACTGCATGCAAAGACCGCATGTTTTTTTCAAAGGTAAATGGGAACAATGGTGAAAATTAAAAAAATAAAAGAAGGCATAATTTCTTATTTTTAAAAATACCCCCATGTTATGTTATGATGTTATCACATCATAAAAGTGCTAAAAAGACTTTACTGTTTCAGCTGAATGGCTCACCCAAATCCTTTTGACTGTGGTTTGGGCTGATGTGCCAGCAGAAGATGCTGTCATCTTTTTGCCACAGAGCCTGCTCTCTTATGGACAGGGCATGCAACACTGTCAGAATTGTATTTTCCAGGGTTTTCAATATGATCCCGCCTGTTCTTTTGTGTGAGAACCTCCAGGAAATGCCAGCAGAGGACCACACAGGCAACGACTTGAAAGATTTAACTGGCAGTGTTTCTGAGAAGTGGTCGGCAGCAAAGGAGCACTTCAGGGGACTGTCCTATCTTTGTTTCTTCTCCTCTGTACACCTCAGAATTACAGCTCAGCTGAGAGTCTTATCTTAAAAAAAAACTCAGACTCTGCTGGGTGTTAATCAGTAGAAGACATGGGGTACAGAAACACGAGGGACTGCTTTGTGGCATGTTCTGGGAACTATATCTAAAGAATTTTGAACAAGACAAAGAAGGGGATTGGACGTCTTCAAACACCAAGTAATAATTAGAAGTTATTTCTGTACAGTGAGGAACAGCGTACGTTGTTGCACATTAAAGCTGGACTTCTTCACATGAAAAAGCAGTCAGAAGTGCCGTTTTTGTTTTTTGATGACCCGCAGTTAACTTTCTAGAAAAAAAATGAAATGATATACATATATTTTTGTGGTAAATTATTGTAATTGTAGTCACCTTCTTGCTATTACTGCTCTATTCATTCACCATGCTCTTTTGTGTGTGAAATATCAAGCAATTATGTATTTAATGAAAGCTTCAAATAACACAAAATTCTCCTCTTAATGTGAGCACAGTCTGAGGAATAAAACCAGGGTGAACGAAGGAAAATCATAATCACTGCCTCACAGTCTGTCTTTATTGATTGGAGCCACCCAACACAAAGAACGTCTAGTCGTGTTGAATTTGTTCCAAAGTATGTCTTGGGATAATCATTTCCGTGCTTATTTTTTTCTCTAAGCATGAGGCGTGTAACTTGGGTCACCTGGCGGTTGTGAATGTGCTGACCACAAGAGGAGCCCTACTGAACACACCAGGCTATGAAAATGACTCTCCACTCCACGATGCTGTCAGGAACGGGCACTCAGCCATTGTCAAAGTGCTGCTGCAGCTCGGGGCCTCACAAAACGTTCTGTAAGTGGCTCCAACTTTTTGTTTCCATCATTTTTTTTTTTTAAGTATCTGTTGGGTTTAGTTTCTTTTTAACACCAAAGTCAAAAGCTCCCCAAAAACATCTGCTTCAAGCCTTGATGGATAGTTTCCTAAATGATTTGGTAACTTGGGCTGCGCATAACATTTTTTTTCGGTCAAAATCCACATGTGATCGCTGATGTGATCAAGCAAAATACCAATAAAAATTACCGTATATGTTTACTCCAATACTTGACTTTTCAAATCCTATGATCCCATTCAAAATCCTCTTTCTATACTGAATCTTACTATTGCAAACACAGTGTTTGTTGATTACACTAGTAGTTGTTTATTTTTTCACAATCATTTATAGATGGTTGAGTTGGAATAAATAAAACAAAAATACATTAATCACTTACAAGATGCACCATAAATTTTTAAAAGCAAGGGACTGATTTAGGTTTATACGTTTTTTAAAAATAAATTTTTGGCCATATAATTGTTAGATTTTTCGGTAAGATTTCTCATATTAACAAAAGTTTCACCTGTCCTCTGAAATAATTTGTTATAGAAAGCAGTTTTTTCAAATCAAATATTGGTTTTAGGTCAAAACATTGAAAACTTAACTGGCAATAAATCAAATACCAAATTCTAATCTACTGAAATTTTCAGTATTAGCAGCTATACTGTGTGCACACACTGATATTCACTGTCTAAAGCAAACTGAAGGCATATAATGTTATTATTAAACATGAAAATAGCTAAATAATTTGGATGGAAGATCAGAAAACAAAATACTTCAGTTCAAATGCAGCTCTTATAGTTGTGTGTTAACACCAGAGTGGCATCATACCGATTTTAGCTTATTTTCATATTTCTTTGATTAGATCTGGTCCATATAAGTCAATTTATGCACCCTTTACAGCAAAAAAAAACAATTTTCTCAGTATGTAACATTTGCATTTTATTTGTCTAACTCCTTTATGATTTTTAGCCGTGAGCCCACCGTTTTGTTCTCTGCACCACGTTGTTTGTTTGTGGATAGAGGCATGTATTGGTTTGATAGTAAATGAGATGAATTTAAGCCTCGTCCAAACCTCTGCCTTTTAAACAAAATCACAAACATAAGCAAAAAGCAAAGCAAGGTGTCTGCCAATGCAATTAGTAATGGAAAGACTGGCACTCAGCTCTGTGTTTTAAAGCACTACTGTAGTGGCTTTTCATTGTTGCTTCAAGCTTGTGCTATATTTGACTCTTCGATTTAGTTTTTTTTTTTTTTTAAATCAAACTCTAAATCAGTGAGGTTAAACTCAAATATATACAGCGAGCCAAATAAAAAAATAAAGAAAAACAACTGTACTTTGAGGGCTGGATTGTTTTAATGTTTTGTGAGAACCTGCAAATGACCTTATTGGATAAACTCTATGGAGAAAAAATAGGATCAGCCCGATTTGTGCATGCATAATTCTTGATTTGTGTGTAACTTTGGATTTGTGTGTGCGTAATTCTTGATGTGTAGCTCATACAATACATTTTGTGCTTAAGAATAAAACTTTGTGTTTAAGAGATGTTTAAATGCTGCTAGAATGCTGGGTCATCAGTTTTCTTATCTCTTACGAGCTTTCGCAAGCTCTTTATAAATTTCTTTTGTTGTAAGAAAATGCCACAAGAACATGTTAAAAACACAATTTTCATTGGAGTGGGTCTTTCAAGGTCACAAACTCTTTCCTTCTTTTTATTTTTGTTATTGCTTTGTTTAGTGCTCCTAACTGGTAAACCCTTAAACCTTTTGCTTTTATTGAGGCAAAGTATAGTTGTTGCTTAGTGTCTTCAATAGGTTATGGCACTTGTTTGAAAGCATTTCTTTGAGTAAGCTGTTGGAAACTGGTCATTGAGTTGCATTGATCAGCCTACTCCTTGATACGGCTTGATATGAAACAATGACACTATACGACAAAGAAAGAAACCAACAAGAACAGCAATGGCTTGTCTTTTACTTGGTTAGTTCAAGCACAACGAGTATGAGTGTCTGTTCTTTTTACCACCTGCAACTTTTTCTAGATTTTTGCATATTCTTGTCACATTGTGCTTCTTAACAAACTTGAATATGCACATATATTTAAGTGTCGGACATTTTGTGTTTGTGTTTGTGTGTGAGCTGGGGGTATGAATCCAAATGAAATATTTTATGGACCAGTGGACCTATTAATTGTCCCCCCGGTGTTATCTTTGCTGACGCCTAATCTTTTAGAGACAACCTAGCGGGCTCGGTTCTTCTCTTCATATCCTCTCCTCCTGCTCCTTCACTTCATTCTTTCTCCTCTTCCTCAAGGTGACCTCTGTCATGTTTCACACAGTTTCTTTGAACTTAAACTTGTCTCCAATGTCCTCTATGAAGTTTACCAGTTCACACACATTGTATTTGATAAGATCCTGTCGATTGTAGTCAAAATATTAGGTGAGTTTCTATTCAAATATGTGTTTAGAAATGCCATGGAGGCAGGCATGTGTGATGTGTTTCTGCCTCCATGGCATTTCTAAACACATCACACATGCCTGCCTCCATGGCATTTCTAAACACATATTTGAATAGAAATGCCATGGAGGCAGGCATGTGTGATGTGTTTCTGGCTTTTTCCCCTTAACAGGGAAAACAGAGTTTGTTCATAGGAGGTGAAGATTTCTATTCAATCTTATATCAAACAATTATTTGCCAGTAAGTGAAAGACAAACATGAATGCACAGTTTCACAAAACAAACGGGAAAGGATATTGCCAGACTATTTTGCTTAGATCTCAGCAATGGCAAATATTGGATTTCTGTGTCCTGCTCAACCACTGATGATAAGAAAAACAAACAAAAAAAGCCACAACAGAGCCATTTTCCATGCATGCTATCTAAATGACCTAGGTCACAGAGGAATTCATTTGTGACTGTTAGGATTTGTCATTAATCCTGTTAGAACTGTGCATCTTCTAAAGACAGTAAGACTGAAACGTAGCCATTTTTAAAAAATTATCTGGTTAAGTGGCATATTGCAAGAATAGGCTCTGTCCTTAACAGTTTGCCTTTAGAAATGGTCATTTCAAAAATGTTTTTTTTTTTACAGCTTTCAGATGTTAAAGTTTCACACAACTGGATGAACAAGCCCTTACGTTTTTTGTGACAATCGTTAAAAAATATATACAATTTTTAGGATCTAATTTATTTCAAGTAGTTGTATATATATACAATGTTTTATAGTCTAATTCAATCTAGATCATCCCAATATTACCAGTGCTTTAACTGCATGTTATTAATTGAAGTTTTCATTGTTAAAGTCTATCCAAACCATTGAAATTCACCAAAAAAATTCAATTTAAATACTCACTTTGATCATCTTTTGAGCTATTTTAAAAGCATTCCCAGTGCTCTGTTGATGATTATGCAGATTTTAGGCAAAATCACAAAACCTATGTGGTTTTCTAATACACGGTTTCTGCAGAGTGGCTGTATTTCATTAGACATTCACCGCTGAGTTGTGGGCAGGACAGATGGTGCAGAGCAACCCCACCCCCCTTCCCCGTCATGTTCCTGAGAGCTTGGAGCAGGGAGCTTTTGGGCTGCCCATCATATTCTCTACATCACAAAGAAGCTCTTTTTCAGATCGTTTTTTTTCCGTCTGCTCCTGATTCACAATGATTTGAATAAAAGAGTGCACAGAAATTCAACTTTGAGCGCAAGTTTCAGTATGTATTTGCTCCATTATCAGAAAAAAAACCTCAAGAATACTTGAACACCACAAAGACAATTTCCACTGGAGTGGGACAAAACTGCTAAAAGAATCAGACTTGGTAAAGAATGTCTGTCTCTTATGATGGGAAGGAAGGAGATGAACTCAAAAACAAAAATACTGGAAGATTAGTTGCAGACCAAGAGAGATACATAAATACTTTATTTTTAAAAGGGCAAGAAAGAGATAAACACATAGAAAAGAAAATATGTATTACAAAACAAAAGACACAACTTGGCAATTGCAACAGTGACATGGACAGGTAATAGGACAAAAAGGAAAACACTAAAACATCTGTTATACAGCAACAGAGAAATTAGCAACTGCAACAATAACAACCGCATTAATGAATGAGAGAGCAGGCAGGTTCAGTTGATCAAAATGTCTAAATCTAAACGTCTCTCTTGTACCTTACTATGATCGAACTAGATTGGTTTAAATTCTTACAATTGTAACAGTTTACTTAATTACAGCATCATATTCAGAGAGAGTAAAGTGAGGTAGTTTTTAAGTGACTTTTTTTTTTCACTACGGATACTCGGTCACATTTTAATAATTTTTTTATTGCCACCTTTTACTGTCCTTCACTTTGTTGTTTATGCACTATGAACATGTCAGGTAGAATAAATGCCTATTAGTTAGCAGTTTATGTAGTAAATTACAAGCTGTATCTGTTTTCAAAATGCCCACATTTAAGATTATCTTCAAAGTAAAGAGACATTTCTTTTTAGAAAAGCAGAATTACATTTATAGGAAGGAATTGCTTACAAAAAGGTGTTTTGACTCTTTTTGATATAACTGCAGCTAGTTTTTTGTTAGTATTTTTCACATGTGGTCACCAGACGGTCAACACAGCTGCCAACTCATTAAATACAGCAATGAGTGCATTTTTTGAAACACTGACATACATACTTTATCTGTTGAATTTTCTTCTTTTCAGTAATCTGCATGGAAAGCGGCCCGCAGATTATGCAGTGAGCCTGGAGATGCAGCACATTTTCCAAGAGGCCTCTGAAGGAATCCAGCATGCCAATTCTCATATGTCTCCCAGCCCATCAGCCAGTCTCTCTGTGGTATGTCTTCATAAGAAAATGAATAGATTTTTTTTTCTATTTGTTTGTTGGGAAAAGCCCGGAGGATTGCTGCTTTTTTTATGCACACATCTGTGTTCTTATGCCTTTCTTAAGGTGAGTGAATCTGCGAAAGGTGATCAAACTGTGGTGCTTTTGGCTTCCAAGCTGTCACAGCGAGAACAGCACCAGCTGGCAAAACTGGAAGAGCTGCTGGAAGGGAGAATGTCTGACACCTTCTCTACCTCAGGTTGGCTTATGTGACTGACACATCTCTCCAGGGCAAACTTTCAGCGGTCCTGCAAACCTCTGAATTCGGTCTGCTCACCATTGCTTTTGAACTAAGAAATTGGCTCTCAGCTATGTAGGATAGGGAATTAAATAATCATAAAAAATACATGGTTTTAGTAGTTAATAACTAATATATTTACACTTATTCCTTTAAGCATAATGCTATATTGCCTGTCCATTTCCCTTCCAAATGTTCTTACATAAAACATAGACATTGTATGGTTTAGGTGAGTTTTATACTTCCTGGTGGTTTCTGTAATGTCAAATCCTCGATGTTTGTTGTCAAGATTATGTCCTTCACCAAGATGCGATTTTTATCTTGGTTGGTATTTTCCTCACATAGATGGGCTTTATAGACTTAGCTGTCTTACACACATCAGTTTGATCGGCAAAACTTAGCATTTCGAGTTTGAACATTATCACCTATGAAGGTTTAACAGCAGCAAAGCATAGCTTTTAGAGGTGTATACATCACTGCGATACCGTTTTTTTCTTGAATGCATCCATCCTTTCTTTCAGTCAAATCTGTGTTCAAAATTCTGTTTTTATTCATAATAAACTTTGTTTCCACCCATTTTCACATTAAGAAATCCTTAATGTTACAGTCTGTCTTGGTTGTTGCAGGAACCAGAAATGATGTAAGCAAGTGTAATTGAAGGTCATATAAAGCACTCCTACATCTGAGAGAAGAAACCTTTGCTTTGAGGTTGTCTCTGATCTCCCCAACCACAAAAACTTTTTTAACATTTGTCATATTTGGTGTGTTAGCATGATGCAGTCCAGGCTTTGGAGTGTGCTGTCTTAATTCTCTATATTTATGACACATTTCTTTGTGGTCTTCTCATGTAGAAATACTATGTGTATTTAGGGGTTTGTGTGAGCTAAAAATCCATAATTCATAGAGCAAATGTCTTAGTCAGCTCGATCAATACAATCCTCAGATCATACTTGATAGTTTATAATAATAAATCTCACTTGATTATGAAGTCTAAGCATGAACTTGTTAAGTACCTTGGAGGATCACAACAGGCAGCAGATTTTTTTGTGCGTGGCAAGAGTTCTTCATGCATAACATTTTCAGATTGGCTTTCTTTTGTGCTTTCATCTTTTTCTCAGTAAGCCATGTCGTGGTGCCAGAAGGACCAATACCCACAAACTCCTCCACCCTCCTGGGTCTTCTGGCTGGCTGCTGGGTTATCAACTACAGCTGTGAGTGTGGAATTCAATATTGATTAGAACAATTTCTTTGTGAACTCCATAGGTTCGAATCTGCTCCTGGAACACAAGAATGTTTTTTTCTTTTTCACTTTGATTCCTCACTCCCAGCAGTCATTATTTCACATCTTAGAAGCTAAACATCTTGAACTTTGATTATCTTGTCTACTGCTGCGGAAATGAATCTCCCAGTGAGTGTAAAGAACAACATTGGATCAATGCAGTGACATCCAATGTATATAAATGGTGGTTGGTTGTGGTCACTTGACCAATTGGTCAAACTTAAGCTAATTTTAAAGAATTGTTCTCCTCTGTTATCACATGACATCAATAATCCTGTTATAGTCTGAAATTAGGGCCGGGTCTTGCCAATCCATTGAGGATGTTAATCAACAGAAGACAAATACAGCAGTCAATCAAATAATCCTGTACAATTTGTTCACAATTAAGAGTATTAAAAAATACAATGATCCTACAAATAAATTATAGCCTCAAAGAATACCATTTCATCATGAAACGACAAAGGCTGCAAATGAGTTTATTTCTTCAATAAAGCAAGACCATTTTACACTGGGGTGAATAGGAACCACCCTGCTTGTGTACCACTTAATGTCTTATAATACATTCACACCGGGCTTAGGAACAAGCGACCACTTCCAGTGAAAAGGCTATGTAAATGCTCGTATATGCGCGGCCATTGAAGGTGTGTTGAAAGTTAAACCACTTGAACTTTGACCACATAGGGACTCGGATTTGGTAGCGATGCATGGGTGGTATTCTTTTTTTAATCAATGGAAGTGCCAAACATTTCAAAAGTGATCAGGAAGGAGAAGCCCTGCAACAGACTAGCAACCTGTTCAGCCTTTGCCCAACAGTAGCCAGGAAAGGCTCCGGCAACCCAGTGAACTCGTCAGGGATAAAACGGGTTTAGAAAATGGATGGATAAATCATGAAGGAGAAATTAATAATTGTGGTTTGTGCTTGGACCAAATTATATGACACTAAGTCTTTCAAAAATCTGAATAAAGCTTTGAAAGAAAAAGCCTGGAGCAAGATTCATGCGATTTTTACCTCTTCGACATTTTGTACCAATGCTCTTCCTACTGTGATTACCATTGATTGTATAAAGAAAACTGGACTGAGTGACCCCTTCTTCTCGCATTCCAACTACAAAGTACCCGCTGGCTCCAAGATACCAAAATCCCATAGACTAGTATTGAGAAATAAACAGCTATACTCTGTTATTCTTTTTGTCAGAATAATCATTCTTGCTCTGATAACTTTTTTCTTAATATCTTCTTGCTAATTCTTCTTTTTTTCCGTGATGTTTTTTCTTTAGTACAAGTTATTCAAGTTATAAACTGACCAGTCAAATGCCTCAGTAAAAGCATGTGGTTCCTTCTGGCCCCCACCTCAATCATTTGATTGACATATTCTCTGCTTTCAGTGGAAGGGGTGTGGACTTTGAACACGCTTACTCATGATTGGCAACAGCAGCTGCCCTACACCGTAGACTCAGACTCTGACCAATCACTGTCGTCTGGCTCCAAATGTCGGCATCTATATTGCGGCAAAATGGTCACTGAATGTGTTTTCAATTTGCTGGAGCCAAGGGTAAATCATTTTCTATGAGTGACATCACACCCGCTCTGTCCAGTCCTCTATATACAGCAATTGTTGAGTACATGCTCTAATATCGGGTAGCAGCAGTTTAGTGTAAACACCATATTTTAAAAGCGCGTTCAAAAACCTGTGTTCAGCACATTCTTAAACGAGCATCACATGCCAAATGAACGTGGCATCTGTGGCTGTTTAAAGAACTGTTAATTGTTCTTCTTCAATAAGCTTCCATCTTGTGAAAGTTGAAAGGTTTTCTATTGAAGACATCAAATGTATTTCAGTCTACAATTATTCCGTATACAAATGTCAGAAACAACAAATGCCCCTGGTTGCCTTGTTCCTGCAAAAACCGACATCTGCCTAAATGGTCATTTTACCTTAAAGTGCTGGTGAACTTGCATTGCCTTTTGTCTCATTCAGCGAAACAAAAGCCATTAATAAAGCCTGCATTTAATTGTATCATAATTTCTCATCCATCAGACTACATTGATTATTTTTATGACAGAGCAGTGTGTGGGGCTTTGAAAATTTACTCCCAATTTGATGCACAACACGTCCTCCTGGAAACCACTGGAAGAACTGTTTGCAACAAGCAATTTTCAGAACAATTGTTCCTGCTCATCGTTGTGTGTGTGCGCTCTCCAGCTAACATGTCAGACTCGTAGATAGGGTGGGTGGATGACTCGGGGATAAAATCTGGAAATCAATGTGCCACAAGGCTTTAATATCACTAGCAATGAAATGACGGCTTAGGCTTCTCTCCCTTTTTCTTTTTGGCGAGATACAAAGTAATTTTTCTCTTCTCAGCCAGTCTTACAGCCGTCATCAAGCAGATTTTCAGAAGAAGTCAGCTTCAGGCAAAGGGAAAAGAGACATGCTGTCAAAGAGTTTTCTGGCACCTTGGTGTGCCCTTCACGAGTGTATTTATCAGTAACATCACTTCACTGCTTGTGTTGAGTACAATGCTGGAAGTGTTTGTGCCTGTCAGTGTGCCAGTTCAACTCTGGATGTGTCACTGCACCACTTTGTGCATCAGGACCATACTCGGCACCCCTGCTTTTCTGTCCTCCATTCTGGCTGAAAAATTGGCATAGCTCGCCTCCCTCTTTACAGTCAAAGCAGGATACTATCCGTTTGTTTTTTTTTTCCCACCTTCCTGTGCCTTTAGCCAAAAGTTGGCCAATCCCCAAACCTCTATTAGGGGAAATTGGTTTTGAAAAGAGGTTTTCCTGAATATAGTTTCTGACCAAAAAATGGGAAATGAAATGTAATTATTTGCCATTGAATAGCATTTTAACAATTTTTGAGCTAAAACACTTGCATGGGGATCATGAAAACAATTAATATTGTCTAAACAAAGCCGTTAAGTTAGACAAGTCTAGTTTTATTTTTACTTGCTAAACGTACTGTCCAGTCTTATACAGATAACAATATCACGTTTGCAGCTCATTTCTCGGAGTCATTTTCACTGGCATGTCTAAATGAAGTGTGAAAAAATGACTGATTCTGACCAGCTACTCAACTATTTTTGGAGATCGTAGTCCCACAGTCTCAAGTTCAGGTTTATCTTAAGTGGAAATCCAAACAAGGACCTCACCTCCATGACAAACATGATTTGTGGGCACATTTAGATCTTTTAAATTTTTTATTCAAAAGGGCTCCACCTTTTTTTTTTGTATTCAGTCAGAATGGGGGTGCTGTGAAATAGTCTATATTATTCATTTTTAACGTCTTCTAAAGAAAGACTGTTCCTTAAAAGAAATTATTGTGATTAAGAAGAAATGATTGGAGGAATTAGAAAAACAAGCGTATAAAAATCTAAGAACACACACTTGCACTAAAAATGGGATGTAGATTTGCAAATGCAACAGATTTTCAAATACATTTTAGGTTTTTTTAATAAGAATATTTTATGCATTACGTTAGTTAAAAAAGTAAAATCAAATGTTCTCACTTAAAAACCACTATCCTTTTATTCATTACTTTGCAAAATATCATTTCATCTTTAATGTGAATTTATTCAAGTGTCATTTTACTGCCAATATTTTCTGAACACTTTTTAAAAATACTTTCTCTATCACGGTTTGCTCTTTTTACTAACTAATATAATTTTTAGTTTGTTTTTATTATATAACCTCCTTCCACTTTTTCCACAGTATTTGTATTTTTGATTAGAAACCTTAAGGATCTTTTTTTAAGGGTTCAGTTAATTTCTTTACTTCTAAGATATCAACTAATTTTTTACTCTCGTTTCTTATCTCAAAGCTTCAGCAGAAAAGAGGAGATGAGCGTTATGTGTATCACACAATATTCAGTTTGTGCTCAATCCTTTTGAGGTGGTAACTACAGAACCGGCCTGCTAACACTTATTAGTTGGTTTTCCGGCTTTGACAAATACAGATTTTTTTTCCATCTATTCACACCTGCAGGTGCAAAGTGAGGGGAAAAATACTGAGGACAGTGGCAGCTATATACATTTTGCCAGATAAGTGAAGTGATCAGTGTGCTGCTTTAGAAATCAGAGTCTCAGTGCAGTGCACTGTCTGGAGTCATAGCATGAAGCCCCAAACCTTGTAAAATCTTATTTTAGGTTGTCAAAACCAGATGCGGTTAGGTTTGATATGTTTGCAAAATTAGCAAAACGCATTAATTATACTCTGCAATCTGCTGGCTTGTGGTAATTAGTAAGAACAACAGAGACAGATGTAAGGTCATGTTTTCACACAGCTGTCACACTCCAGTCAAACCTGAAATTGTTCATTCCCCTGGTCAACTTTGAATGTCACTTTTCAGATGTAAATGAAAAGTAGCTTTCTGGTTAAAAAATAGTTACTAGATCTAAATTTGCTTCTGAGTATATCTTTATTCAAATTGTGACGTTCAGGAGTAGATTAAAAACCCGCTGTTTGAAAAACCTTTCAGTTGTGCAGCAGCAAATGAAATAGGTGGGCCAAAGTCTCCCTGCTCCACTCCATTCTGATGCACTTGCAAACAAATAGATACAATAATGTCTCAATTTTTCTCATCTGAGCTTGCAACTGGCTCAAAACTGTATGACAAGATAAAACTGTGCAATGTGCAACACTTAGATTTTTTTGGACCACTAAGGATCTAGTTTAAATTCAGCACATACTAATTTAAATTCATTAACATGTTTATGTATAAACTGATGGATTTATAAATTATTAATATCTAGAATATACATATATTAGTATGTATGGAAGAATTGACCAGATGCCACCCCTGTATGTGTGTTTTTTTTGTGCTTTCATCTGTCATGGCAGTTTGTAGTCAGAGTTGTTTATAAATCTGCTCATGAGAATGAATTGCATCTTTTTATAGTTCAGTGGAAGGATTCCTAGTGTTTTCCCTCCTTTAGAACCGCAGTCTATGTGCAGTGAAACTTTGATCTGTGACATGTTCAGAAGCAATTTTTATCTGTGACATTGAGAGGTCATTAAAATGTGCAGCTTTTGCTTTCAACTGCCTTCAGGAAAAAAAAGGTTTTCTGAGCTAGTTTTCTTAAGGACGTTCAAACAAAAGCCTGATTTCCAACTCAGAAAAATGTTAGCTATTGCAACGTTCTTCTTTGGACTCAGTAAGGCCTCTAGAGTCATTTAAAGGGATGTGATGGCCAAATTCTCCTTAATCCTAACAGTGTGGGCTGCCTTATTAACTCCATCTTGCTGTGGGCATCTCTCTCTGTCAACAACTACAGCTTACACCAATCACTTACATTTCTGAAGTCATCACGAAACAAGCGTGAAATTTGCCATGCTTCCTTCAAACCTGTGTTGTCACCCCCTTTCACGTCAGCATAATTAGCTGAAGCTGTAATTGTCTTTGTTCTGTCTCTGATGGCAGGGGTGGAAGCATGTCTGCAGGCGGGGAGGCGGCTGCCTGAAGCCGAGTATGAAACAGGAGAAGGTCCTCGGCGCAGTCGCATCAACAGATACAGCTTGGTAAACGTGCACACACGTAAAATATTGTGGTCAGTTCTAGATCCACATTTAATTTGGCAGGCAGCAACACCTGTTCTTTTTTGTTGCATTTTTCAGTTATTATTAACAAACACAATTTTATTAGTTTTTATTTTAAAAGCAATTTAGATAAAAACGGGGAGTAAAGACACAAAACCCAAGGCTAGGAAAACTGGTTGACATCAAGCCAAAAATAAATTTATGAATGAAGGAAGGAAAAGCACAAATGTCTCGCAGGGCACAAGCCAGAGGAATGACCGGAGTAAACAAGAGTTTATCTGGACTGGAACATTTTTTTTTTTTGCTTATTCACCAGCTGGCATGAATGTTGAATTTGATAGTCAAATGAATGCTGCCTACTGGAATAAGATTTTCAGTTTGATAAGTCATTTTCTGTTGTTGCATAAAAAACCAAAATGATTTTAAAAAATATATCTGTATTTTACTAGACATTGTGCATGAATAAATGTTCACCCTGAACAATATCAGCTCCTGGAAGGTTGCAACTTAGAAGAACATGGGGCCTGTTATAGTCAACAATAATAATAATAATAATAATAACAATAAACATACTTGTAGTTTGTTTGAGGCTTATATTTTATTTTATTTGTTTCTAGCTCCTATAATAATAAATGAACTCCACTTTTACAATCTTACGCTTGATCTAATGCAGAAAATGAAATGGAAAAATACATTTACCTTCCAGTGAGGGGAGACCTAGTAATTCTACAGCTGATGTCACATAAGCTGAAGTTTTTGTTAAGCAGGTTCTACACCCATTTTGGATGTTAGGTTGAAAAATCTAATTGAACACAAGCAAGCAAAGGTAAAAATAATGCCCAAACGTGCATTTCGGTTCGTAGCTCCCTCTGCTCTTCGACGGATGCTTCTTCTTCCTCCTCGGCTCCTTTAAGGCACCACGCAAAGACGAGCTCGCCAAGCTGCTGCGGGAAGGAGGAGGCCAACTCTTGAGCCGGCAGCCCAAGCCAGACAGCGATGTGACTCAGACTCTGAGCGCGGCAGCATACCATGCGGTGCCTGGTTCTGACCAGGCTCTGTGTACTCAGTACATTGTCTATGACCCAGAGGGCTCTTATAAGCCTGCAGTGGTCAGGCGGGGGAAGGTGTGGTCTGCTCCCTCCACCTGGGTCATTGACTGTATCACAGCGTTCAGCCTCCTACCTGTACCAGAGCCTCAGATAGTGGGCTAATCCATTCTTTTGATATTCTTGGTTGAAAACTTCATTCACAATTTGTTAAACCTTTTTAAAGTGGTCAAAATGGATTTAGTTATTCGAAGTCTAAATGATTAAATTCTACCGGAGCAAACGATACAAAAAAAATAAAATCATGGTGTTTTCTTTTTATAGTTTAAATGAAAAATTAAATGCGTTTGTGAAACTGCAAAAATACATCAGTGGTTGCCTCCAGTGGGTTTAAAAAAGTGTATCCAGTGGCTGCAGTCTTTAGGTGTCTCTTTTATTCTATTGATTTAGTATGATGTTGGACAGCTGTACCTGATGTCAGTGGAACGTAGAAGTTTTCATTGCACACAGTAATTTTAGAAACAGATTGAGTGATTTTACTTTTCTCATTTGACTGATACAAATTGTAAGCATTGTGTTTTTATAATTAAAAATACAAATGTTCAAAAAGTGTGTTTTGATTTAAGCAAACATGCAGAAGTTTGTCTACATAATCGCTTTTGTTGATATGTATCTGAGAGTACATCGCTATTAAAGTATTTTCCTGCAAATGTTTTTTTTGGATCCTGTTCCATCCAAATTGTTTAAGGAGACTTTCAAATTAATAAATTAATTGTCCTCATTATTAGGGTAATATTTCTTTTTTTTTGTTTTTTTTTTTGCTGCTATTAAAGTAAAAAGAATACTGTTAATCTACACTTCTAGCAAATTCTGGTATAAATTAAATCTCATCTTAAGTTCTTGAAAATCAATTTGTGACCATTTGAACAAAAATTATCTTTGGGAAGGTTTCGCCACAATTTAGAGTCCATCACCTTACTGATACAACTTTGGTTGTATCCTTCTGTTCAGTTCTGTTCCATCTTTTTGGTTCAACTTTCTAAAGGTAACAAATGATCTCACAGCTTCAGACAATGAACTTGTGTCTGCATTTGTTTTCTTAAATATCTGCTGCATTTGGCACAATGATCCTATCATAGTGCAAAAGTGACATAAGCTCTTTAACACCAGAAATTTCACTGGCGACACCTCAATAACACGCACTCTTTGGCATACCGTAAATCTTCAACTATTTATACGATAGGCGTAAATCAGCTGATCTGAGGGGCTTTGTACTGTGTTGCGTAATGGTGCAAAGCCGCATTTCTCTGCTTAGTGTCGATTGCGTAAGCACTTCACTACTGTAAAGTGTTGCATATCAGCGTAAGGCTGCTTCAGAATCTGCTGGAATTACATTTATTGCATAAATAGTTGAAGAGTTAGGGTATCGAAAGAATGTTACACAGGATCTAACTGCAAAATGGTTAAGCCCGACTATTTTGATCGAAATAATTTTGATATGTAATATGTATCATGTGACTAGTCTGCCTCAGAGGAACCAATCAGGGCCTTGTCTTTGGCCCAACTCTTTTGGGTTTAATGTGTCATGTAACAATATTTGTTGACAAAGCAAATATTTACATTATTGTAATAATGATATTGATCTATTAAGACAGTCATACTGTATTTTCATACAGTTTGGAAGATGTCACGTGTGCTTTAAAGATTTAGTGGTTTAAAACTTCTAAATTTCAGTTTTTGCATTTTAAACTGGTTGAGCCTGGTTGGATACGTTATAATAAAACAATGTTGCACGAGATGTTGCATTTATTTGTGCATTGGTTGAATTTTATCCTCTGGGTTTTTGTTTGAGTAATCTCACACCTTGTACTTTGTACTCAGACTACCTTTTTGAAGCTGTCAGAATGCTAACCCAGTGTTCCTGGGTCATTGTGGGGTTTCTCTCAATCACACAATTTTTCCTTCCTGTTCTTTTTTGTCATTTGGGGTTAGAACACCATCAATCCACTCTCTACTACTTGTCTAGGCTAAAGTCAAAATAGCTGCAGGCCAGATGCGGTGGTGCAGATGTCTCTCATATCATTACTGTCTTTCAGCTTTTCCCGGGGAAACTAAGACATTTCCAGGTCAGACTGTATTTAGTTTGTAATTGCCCTAACATTGGCTTATTCTGCATCAAAAGATTGGGGGGG
>BSAI01000005.1:15242564-15298926 GCA_036245035.1 Adrianichthys oophorus | reverse complement strand
TGTGAGCATCACAGAGCCATTAAGTGCCCATATCCTCTCATCCTTACTCTTTCACAACCATAAGCCAGGAAGATATTGTAGCTGTTTTTAATTCTTAAATGCTCTGTTTATGTAGAAAATATCTGGTGTTTCGAGTCAGTCAGTTGTGACTAATACCAGTATTAAAAAATACAGATTTCAGGGATTTTGTCCAGCGTCCTTAATGTTTTAGCCATGTTTTAGCCATTCTGTGGGCCGGTTTCCCATGATGCTGTAGAACAGATCACCATCTAAGGTTTTCCAAAGACCAAAAACATTCTCCTGACTTAAAAAAAAACGCGCTCACAATAAAAGAAGGAATCCACACTCACTCTAGCAGAGCAACACTTCTTTTTCCAAGTCTATTTAACAAAATATTTTTGTCCCAATAATACACACTTTCTTGTTCGTGATGTCTTTTTTTTTTTTTTTTTTTACTCCATTTCATAATACACATTTTATGTCTGAAGATATTTACATATGAACAACATACGGAGCGCCAAGGGTTGCTTCTGAGATTGTGGACTCTTTTGCTCCTGTTGAGGCCAAACTTGTTTGAAATCATATACAATCAAAGTGGCTCCTGAATTTAAAGCATTCATTTGGTTTCCTCTTCTTGCAGAACAATATTAGCAAACCCTTGGGGCTCTTAAAAAAAGATTTATAATACAATTGATTGTAACAGTGTTTCTCTCTTCGTTTACAACATCACCGTTGGTTTTCAGGCACACTTTATGTAACAGTTTTCTTGCTGAAAAAAACAAAACAACAAAAGAAAGAAGGAACAAAACAAACAATCTTTCATAGTTTCCAGCTACAGTGAGTCGGTGTCTCAAGGAAAAAGCAAATGGTGCACCTGTACAAAATACCTATCTTACAAGCCTGTGGTTTTCATAATGGGAGGGAGGACAATGGGGCCGTTTGAATAGACATTCACCGACAGACGGAGAGACTCAAGTTTCTTCCAAGAAAATAAAAGACAGGCTCCACAGTTGATCAGTATATTTGTGTTTTTGAAACGTAATTTTCTCTGCCTTGCTCAGGTAAGTACTGAGGCTTTTTAGCAGATCTGCTTCGATTGATAATTGTGTTTCGTAAATACAGCCTTTTTTTGTGATCCACAATGCATTGCTTTCAACTCTTGTGTTCCTTCATGAGAGGCACTAGAATAATTTGCGCTCAATTGTCTACTTACTTAGAGACCAGAGGAAAAAGCTGCTTTCTTTATAAAGCAGCTTTTTATTTTTGATCTTCCTTCAAAATGAATCGGCGTTGACCCGTGGAGTGACACTTGATCTAAGTCGTGACAGTTTAACTTTCTGTTGACTACCACTTCACCCTCTCCACTCCTACTTTCAGCCAATGAAAGCAGTTCACAAAATCAGTGAAACAAGCTGCCAACGTTGGAGCGGGCTAAACGCTTTGCACTTCAGAGGCGTTGGAGTATGGAGGAGCTCGCATTAGAAAAACAGCACAATGAGTCACAAAGTCATATCGCCATGAGGTTGAAGGTGCTTTAGTTTGCAAATCATATCTGCCGGAGTTGTAGCTTGCTCTTTGCATCTAACAAATGGTGCCATTTATTTTTAGCTCTGGTGCCGCAGTTTTGACTTAAAATGAACTGCACTTGTTGTTTTACTTTCTGCTGAACCCACTGGCTTTTTCTGGAATGTTTCGAGATAAAACAATGAATAGTTCTGGGTAATACACTGCAATAAACAGCTGCATGGAGCAGTGAAACAAGCTGGCTCTTAAAGCAATTTGGGCTGTTCATTCTGTGTGATGCCAAAGGCCATGCTTTGTGAATCTTATCTGGAACAGAAGCAATAAGGCATCTGTGGTGGCAGCCATGCCTTTGAGCCCCATCAGCTGGCACCCTCCCATGACTGTCTCAGCTGCAGCTCACTAAAAGTACCCACATTTATTCATTTTACTTTTTTTCTTGGATGCGTATAAAGGTGGAATAATTACGTGGCATTTAAAGTGATGAGGATAAATGAATCTACTCTAAAAATGTTGAATTTCTGGAGTACTCAGGCTGTAACTGTTCAACCTTTCATGCCAGTTTTGTTTTATGAGTCTGCAAGATCTTAAGCCAAACTGATGGTCTGTCTGTGCACACTGGAAGATCCTAAGTCAATGCAGCTAAATGACAAACATGAGGCAAACGGTTGTTGATAGAAAGCCTGTACTTTGTTCAAATGATTTCCTTTTCTCTCAATTTAACAGAACACATGCAGGTCTTTCCAAAGACTGAATTTACCCTCCTTTAAGATAATTAAACTATAAATTTGTTGCTTTTTCTGTTTAATTCCTGTGTTCTGTTTTTGTCTTATTCCAGAGTGCTGGGTCTTGCTATTAAGCAGCTCGTCCATCACCACGCGGGTGTAAAAGGTTAGCAGGATGACAGATTTTCTGGAAATGGAAGAAATTCAAATGACAAAAAGCATGAGCTAACCTTTGGAAATAACGACTCGTATTTATCATCTCAAAAAATTACATGTCTTCAGGGCGCTTTCTTTTCCCGACATAAACCACTTGACAACTGCTAAACCAAAAAACGTAATACAATAACCTGTCTGCAATGTGATAGCCTTGGCTTTAGCTGCACCAATATGGCTAAGACATTCAAACAACATAACAGGGTCTAAATCTGTTACATAATCTGATGAGGAACAGCTTGACCTCTTAACAAGTCTTATTTATGAGTGGAACTGTATTTCTGAGTTCAGAGCAATAAGCAAAGCCTGCAGATGCATGGCGTGCATGTGAATCTCACATGGACATTATTCTTATGAAAACAGCTTAAAAACATTAAGCTGGGATGCGGATTCCCCTCCTTTTGTCTGATGGTTTTTGCTGAATATGCCCAGCGTGCAGGCTGCAGCAGAGCCTAGCACCCAGCTGGGTGATTTATCACAGAATACTCCTGATTAAGGAAAATTAAAGCAGGCTGCTCTTGGCTCGCTAACTGCTTTGATAACAAGTTCAAGCAGCTAGTAAGTGGGGAATGTTTTGCAGAATATGGACCTCAGAGGAAAAGACAATCAAACCAGTTGGTGTGGGAAGACTTTCCCAGGGTTTGTCTCCTTTTTTGGCTCACTTCCTCAATTTCAGTTGGAGCGGGGACCACTTTGTTTGCTCTTCAGCTACATATGGTACTGCTAACTCATTGTTTGTGCTGCTACTATACAGAGATCTGACACAATGCGATGGCTTATTTATGGGATTATTGGGAGCTTTCATTGTGATTTATAAAATATGACAACAACATCTCTTAAGTGGTGGTTCGGATAAAAAGTCTAACCGAGACAAACAATGTGAGATGTGGGTTTGTAAACAAGCTCAGAGTGAAGTTAGGAATTTGCTGTGTCAGATTTGTCTGATCAGAAAAAAAGACCCGCTGCAAAGTGTGCTTTTTGGTGGTTATAATTTTTTTTCCCCACAGTTGGAACTCTACAACACCAGTGAGCAGAGACAGACACCGACAACAAACTCATGACGTACATACAGAAATCGACATGAGTGTTCAACAGTGACAGTAGACAGGAAGGAGTTCAAGGAGCTTAGAAACTTTCTGAATTAGAGCAGCAAGTGAAGCGAGTCAACTTTTGAAAATATATAGGACGAGTAAAACTGGAGGGCAGAAACAGCCGTGAGACAAGTTCCGTCATCTTCTCTCTGGTTAAACTTGTGTTGAAGCTTGCGAGAGCTGCTGTTTCTGTTTTTTTTTTCTTTCTTTTTTTTTTTTAAGGAATTGTGCTCCTGCCCTGTCAATCATACAAAATGGCGCAGTAGGCAGAGCCTTGCCTGAGCTTTTCCACCATCCCTGTGGAGTCTCTCTATGACAGTGACGGGCCGTTGAGGCACTCCCGCCGCAAACACTGCGCAGGTTTCCACCAGTCTCCATTGTGGCAGCGGCAGATGGTGCAGTCGTCCACCTTCACGTCGATCCCGGCTGGGATGATCGTTGTTCCAGCAAAGCAATTTGGACCTGCCGCATGGGGAAGGGGGTGGAGAGACAGGAAAGAGGGAATGAGAACGACAAGAAATGGATGTCTCTCCTGAGAGCTTGTCTTTGCGGAAGGAATTGTGGAGTGATGCAGAGAGCTGCGGGGAGTTGGGGAGAGTCAGAGCAGACGCACAGATCTTTTCACAGGCATGCACCGATGGGCTTGTTTTTGCAACACTAAAGCGCTTTTGTTAGTCTCCCCTTCTCCCTCGACATGGAGTGCTTTGCATCCTAATGCGCTTCGCGCACAGAAGTCTGCCAGGCGCTGGCTTGGCAGTATAGGGAGGCTGGAGAGCAGAGAGCAATGGAGGGAAGGAGCTACAGAGCTGCTTTCTGAGGGCAAAGGGAAGATGGTTTTAATCACTTTGCTTCTATGTTAAAAGGCCAGAAAACTATTCAGCAATTCCTCATATTTTCTTTCAAATTGAGACAAACATTCCGGCTACTTTTCCTGAAAAATGTCTTTGTGAAGTCTTTTTTTTCTTTTTACCAGATAGGGTTCCTTTTGGGGCGTAATGATTCATTGAAAGTTGAACAATCCATTCATATTTCTACGACCCAGATTGATCTTTCTGATTCAAGTTGTTAATGGAAACGACCTATACCATGCAAAACTCTCAGAACTGGTTTTCCTCTATATTTTGTGGTTCACCTTTAGCGGTCTAGCTGTTTCGCATTTTATTTTTTAGATTTTTTTTTAAACAGCCCACTGTGTTCTGTGTCCTGACTGGCTGTAATCTCACCCAATCTCCTTCATGCCGTGTGTCCTGTACAGAGTGCGTTCAGCTTTCCTCATTTACTTAAATATTTGATCGTGAGCAGATCTTTCTTTTCAATCTAAACACTGGACTTCTTTTCTGCAAAGGTTTGATGTTGTTTATAGTGAAGAATGAACAGTATAATACACTTAAAAGCTCAAAAAGTTATTTTTTTTATGGTAGGGCCCCTTTGAAGTTGTCATAAATATATACTGAAAAACAGCAGTAAGCTGAACTGTATGAAACTAAAATATGAATGGATTTGCTGTTAATTCTTGTTTACTTGTTTGTTGGCACTCTTATTTAATTTAGATTTGATTATCTTTCAAGAAATACCAGGAATCTGGGAAATTCCCCTACACTCTCTAGTACCCAGGTGTTTTTCTTTGAGTCACACTTGCTTTAGGTCAGTGAATCGGGTCGAATCGTTCATAATGAACCAAAATGGACTATGAATCATATCAGCAACCACAAATTATGACTTGAATCATTGTTAAAATACATGGTTACACCCCTAGTTCCTTAAATAAAATTTGTTTTGTGTTAAATCATATCTGATAATCTTGATGGATACATGTTTTTAAACATGCGCCCAAAAATTCTGTCGTCTCTGTAACAATGCAGTGTTACTCGTTTATAGCACCAAAACATGACAAAATCTCATTTTTCTCTGTGCTTCTTGGGGATTTGAGGTTGTGCACCTCTTCACTGAGATTTTGAAACAAAGGTGCACAAGAGGTGGCAGGAATTCACTTTAGTTTTATTCATTTCAACTATGTGTTCAGTTGGTGTGACAGTGACTCGGGCTTTGCACTCAGCAAACTGCCAGATTCAAGGCTCGCCTACAACTTGTCATAAAAACTCACTGCTCCCATAATTCTTTAATATACAATAGATTCCACGACCAACAGTCGCAGACATTTTTATGTCAGCGTGAGACAGATTAATTGTGGATAACTTAAGGAATGTAGATGGCATTTTTAAATGAGCAGTCCTTACAAATCCAAACTAACCCTTTTATGACTTTAAAGTGAAGTTCTGGTCATAACATTAAGATTTTTTATGTATTTATTTTATTTTCATTTCTAACCTAAATATTTGACTGACTGTGCAATGCAAATGCTTATAAGGACATTGAATTCAGAGCGTCTGCGGCAACAGTCTTCTAGAGAAAATTAAGCCCAGGACACCAAATGTATGAATGAGATTTTAAACGGAGAGTAGTTTAATAAAAGGTATCCTCATCCTTTGCCTCAGTAAAGTTTAATCTCTTCCTTTTTTTTAAAAAACTTTTTTTGAGCCTGGTAAAAGCGCTTTGATCTGGACTTAGAGGAGACACTAAACTCCTGCCAAGTTTTAACTCTAATTTATCTGCCTCTGGACAACTGGCACAGGTCTCAGGACGAGCTCAGCAGAGGCTGAGGTGGAATGAACCATCGCTGCTGCCAAGCATCACTGTTTACAGCCAGACGGCCCTGAAGCTGGATGCAGTTTCAGGGTCCTGTCACTGTGAAGGACATGGAGCTATCAGTCCAAATGGGTCTGAGTTAATCGCTTGTCACGTTTTTGGGTCAAATATCTTTGTACTTTTCCAGTTTAATGAGTGCGGGATTTATATTAGGATGCAATCTAGACCATTGTCTTACATGAATTATTTATTGAATTTTGTAAAAATAAAAAAGATTTATGCATGGCACAATTCTTCTAATGGGAAGAATCCTTTTTCTGACAATTGCTCAATAGCATACAACTATGATTACATAGACTTGATGACAGAGTATTTATAATTCATGATAAAGATTAAAGCTTAATCAGACTCAGAGAAAGTGTAACTCGGTGATAAATGCTTTTCTTGGCAGGCTCTTGAGTTGTGCTTAATTCTGTTCATTTTTTTATGTAGTACATTTTAGACTAATAATATCTAAGATTATTTTATAACCTAGAAATGTACAAATCTCCTTTAGAGAGAGTAAAACAATTACAAAATGTACAGGATGTTGACTTGCATTTATTAAGGCTGGAGGTTTTTTTTTTTTTTTTTGTATTTTTAGATGGTCTAGCCAGGTTTTTTTCTTAAATGCAGTAAGTAAATGCAGCATGAATATGCAGTGGAACTTCCCTCTCTGTAGTTGTTCTGCAGATTCAGCAGCTCCTTTTACAACAAAGCTGTGTCTAATGAGAATAACCTATAAGAACAACCGTAACCCATATAAAACAAAACTCTTTTTTATCTGTAGACCAACACTGCCACAAAATGTTAGTGTGACAAGCATGACATAGAGCTTGGGCTGTGATATTCAATGAGTAAATGTTAGATATGATTTCACATTACTTTTGTTTTTCCATTACAAAAGGAAAGACACTTTTTTTTTTTTAATGAATCCATTCAGGCTACACAGTCTAATATGTTAATAGCGCAGCACCACCTTAAGTTTTTAGTTGTGAAATGTTCTTTAGGCATCAGGTAATCTTGGAAATTCCTAAATCCTTAAAAATAATAATTTAAATGTAAAATCTGTGGAATATAAATATATTAGTTGCCACTGACCTGAGTTTTTTATTTATTTTTTTATTTTACTGTCTTTTCTGCATTATAATGTGCACTTAAAAGCCAGTGAGTTATAGATAGGTTAGAGATGGCACGCTAGCTTGTTGCATACGCAAAGTTGGACGTCATATTGGAATGGAATAGATGCCGGTTCATTGCTGTTCTACAACTGTACAAACAGAGCTGGAAAAAACAAGGATGTGAATTTTCACAAGTAAATTATTACTGTCAGCTAATAAAGGAGAACTTCTAGAATACGTTCTATGAAAATCTGAGTGAGTTTACTCTCAATAGTGAATATTTAGGCTGATCTTGTTGCCTATTCAAGTCAATGGTAGCTTTAGACTTTGCACTATTTCCATGTTTTCTAGCAGGACCATCTATGTTTTTTATTTTACGGAGAATGATCATAGTATTTGTATGTGTGTTTGACCTCAGATCAGACCAGATGACCTGGTAAACATATTACTAAGTGGAGGAAAATAAACTGTCCAGGATTTCCTCAGTAGCGTCAAGCGAAGAGGCAGGAGCCCAACGCTGGATCCGCATCCGGAGGTCAGACAGGGAAATGTGGGGTATGGAAAACTTATTTTTTTTATGATCAGGTTTTTTCTTTTTAATTTTGGACCAAAATTAAGCATTTTCTAGTCATTTTCCTGTATCTGCTAAGCCGTGTCTCATTTTTTAAATACAATTCAAATACGGTGTTGCTCTTTACATATCTGGGACAATGGTAACAGGCCAGTATGCCATCTCTAGTGATATATAACTCATTGAGAGGTACACTGCACTCTGTTAAAATGTCAGTCTGTTTTTAGTTATTTATGAATTGCAAACAACGTTAGGTGTTTTGTAAATATGATAACGTGTAGCAATGTTGGACTGTGTTTTTTTTAAGCCTTGCTGGCAAGGTTGGCAGTTGGCATAGTCATATTAATGTTTGTTTTCGCTGTCAGTATGTTTTTTTTCCTTGTTACTAACAAGGTTGGGAGTTACAGGGATTGTGAATATGCTAAAGCTGCTTATGTAGCTGTGTCAGACTGTATTTTTTGTACATAATATAAAGTAAAGTCTTGCTTGCAAGGTTGCAAGTGTAGCATAGTACCATTTGTTTTAGTGGTATCAGTCTGTTTTTTAGGTGTTACAAACAAGGTCAGGAGTTACAGATCGTGAATACGCCAACGTGGTTAATATGTAGGGTGTTACAAACAAATTGTAGAGTTACTGTGAAGATTGACTGAGTGACAAACTTATCTCTGACTCTTGCTTTGTTTAATGCGCCTTATAGTTTGGTCCACCTTATAAATGGCATAAGTGCAAGACTATACCTCTCATTATTGGTGCGTCATCTATTCCGGTGCACCCAATAATGCTGAAAATTATTTCGAAGACCTTCCCTGTCTTCCATTGTTATAAGCATAATAATAAAGATTTATTTGAATTTTCACCGTTAAGGTAGTTTTGGCTTAAAATGTAAGAAATATTGACCTTGGCGGTGTGTATAAATTTGTAGTTGATGTATCACCTGCAGGAAATATTCCAAACAACATTTGTCTTTTAATAAACCAGACTTCATGGTTTCAATAAAAGTCTTTTAAACTCCTTGTGGACAAAAAATGTATCCAACTATTTGTCAACTAATTGACTTTGCCACTCTTCCCCTCTTTTTTTTTTAACTTGGTTGAGTGCAATGATTCTTTTTTTCTTACATATTTTTTTCCAAACATTATCTGTATCCTTGCTGCTTTCCCGATACAAGCACTTCTGATTGCTTTCTTCCAGTAGTATCCATAACAAAGGAGAGGGCTAAACAGCACCCTCTCAAAGTATTTTCCCCACGGCCTTCAGCCATCCACTCACGTACAGATTTATCTAGATGCACGACTCTGACCACACACCCTTGGGGCACCCAGAAACAGCAAGCCTACTTTGAAATGTCAAGGGTGTCACTGTCTTGTCAGCCTGGATTAGTTATCCTTTAGTTGCTTCTACAGCCTTGCTGAAATACTTAAGGTGTTTTACTGTGTTGTCGTTATGTTGAAACTGAATGTGGATCCAATATAGAAAGAGCAAAAAAACCCAAAGTATATTTGAGAATATTTGAAATTGTGTTTTTTTTTTTTCAAAAGGATACTTTGTAGTCCACAATGAGAGGATTTATAGAATAAAAAATAAGTTTTCCTAACAGGCTCTTATCTGAGTACAGAAAAACAATTGCATGAATGCTGTATTATGTTAAGACTCTAACACATTTGCTATTGATCATGAGTTCACTGGGAAAAGTGCAATTACTGCACTTTCTTCATAATGTTTCATTTCTCCCTTTGGAAATTGTGTTGGCAAAGGGAAGCCCCCACCTTGTAAACAGCCAATGGACCAATGGAATCCTATAATTCTAATTTAGGGTTTGGCTGTATTTGACACCAGGGCAGTGAGAGCGAAAAGGCCCCCCAAAGACCCATTAGTCCCTCCTACTACACCTTTAATCAATGAGCTTATGTTTACTCAAATTAAAACTCTTACTACTCATTAGTGCCTAACCGGCCCAGGTTCATAATTTTAATTTATAGAGCGTCAATTACTTTCTCATCCTCCAAAGACCCCATCATAAAAAAGTGATGCCACAGTTAAAGGGACTGCTGCAGTTTTAAGGAAATGTTATGGCTTTGAAGAAATTGGTTTTAAATTTCCAGAGGAGATTAACGTTTACCGTTTTTACAGATGGGGCAGCACTGCTCTGGCTCATACACGGGGTTGACGCACTCTGGGACGGCACAGTCGGACACCACACAGTGCACCTCATTATTTGGTTCGCAGCGGCACCATTCACAGGGCGACGGCTGTTGGCAAAAAAAAAAAAAAGAGAACAAAGAATCTGGGTCAGATGATTCAACTGGCTTACCTTCATCTGTGTGGACGTGCGTTTTACAATTGTTTAGTCAAAGACATCATTTACATTCATATGTTTGTAATGGTTCACCTTTATGGACATGCACATTACTGCAAACATTTAAGAGAACACTTGAAAAAAAATTGCTTGAAGAATCAAAGGGGGAGATTTTTGTGTTGCCTTGGATTTTGCTGCATTCTGTGCCGGTCTGCCTCAGGAAACTGTTCAGGGGTTTATCACACTACCCCTGCAACATGTAAATCAGGACTATGCTGCACTCTGGGCTTCTGCCATTTGCTTTACAAAGCCTCTGGTCTGTAAATGACCTGTAAAGCAATTACATTCTGTTGAGAAATGCAAACTGTTTTCAATCAGAAAAGGTCAGCTCTTTATTATATAGTATTTTCATTCTGTTCACTATGATAAACTGCCATTTGAAGGCCTGACGGCACTGGATCTGCTCTATCCAAAGTCTTATGCATTTTAAAATTGATGTTGAAGGGAAAATGAAATACCTCACATTTTTAATAGAAATGCAAAACATGTGGACCAAATTTAAAAAGTTCAGATGAATTATTAATTTTATACAAAATGACAACAATTTCAATGAGCAAACCTTAATTCAGATTTTTTTTTTTTTTTGGAAGAAGTTTTTATTTGCAACGTTTTAGAAGAATTAAAATAGCTTATACCAACATGGCAACCTTTTTCCATTCATAAAATAAGGGGAATGTGCTACAATTGTTTAAATGAGTTGTTTATTAAGTGTTTTTTTTTAATTTAATTTTTTATTTTTATTAACCAAGATGGCATTTTTTGGACTGCACGGCCATTGATTGGTGCTCATTAGCTTACCAGGGTGGGTGGGGAGGGGGGAGGAATCCATTAGCTTAAAACATTATTTCAACAAAAGAAAATCAACAGTTTTCAAATGTAAAAGCTTCTCTCTTTATAAAATGAGGCAAAAACCTTTTGAGTTCATGTGGAAAAATTGTTCAACATTTTTTGTAGCATCTGTTTTTATTCTTAAGAAAGTAACAGTTGAGCCTTGATCTCCAATATTTTAAAGCCATTGGTGATATAAGAAGCAACTTCACACAGAAAATTGATGACAGAAAAGAAAAGAAACACAAAAAAAAAAACACGATTGACTGAGCCATGACTGGTTTCCAACAAGAAGGAACTTAAGTGTTTTGCAAAAGATAACTGAAACCATGGCAGTATTATACTGAAGGATGTTATCAAACATGAAAAGCATCAAACAGAAACTAGATTTGAGTAGAAAAAAACATCAATTCAAGGCAAAGCATAAAATCACGGAAATGAAAAGAGCTTTTGCCTCTGACACTCATGCATTCCCAAACCAAATGAGTCCACATTGTAAACTTGAAACTTGACAAAAGAGAGTTAGTGAGAGTAAATTGAAAGGTTTCAAGATGTTTGTGAGAGCAGCCATGCTGCTGGTTTAGCAAAGAAGAGGCAGAGGTGGAGGCAGCAGAGCTGAAGATGCTGAGGTCCTCTTTGGGAGTGACGAGGATGGAAAGGATCAGGAATGGATCCATCAAAGCAGCTCAGGTTGAATGTTTTGGACGTAAATAGACCGAAGCCAGAATAAGATGGTTTGGACACATTCAGAAGAGGGACACTGATGATGTTACAAGAGGTTAAAGCTGCAGAGGAAGAAGTGAATGCTGAGATTAGAGCTACCAAGAAGAAGGCCTGCGGGAAGAGCAAAGAGGAGGTTCATAGACATAGTGAAGAAGAATATGAGGGTGATAAGTGTGGGTGAGTGAGGATGGTGCAGAGGAGAGGGTTAGATGGAGGGGGTGACTTCCAATGGTGACCCCAAAAGAGAGCAGTCAAAAGGCAAAAAACGATTGGTAACATTGAGGACCATCATACGCTGCTACAACTTGGTCAATGTGATAAAAATCTTGATCGTAGCTGTCTGTGTGAAGTACCAGACAGAGAATACCAGAACTAAGCATATGAAATCTTGGAATTAAAACGACGTAGGCGTATTTTCTCCTTTCAACTAAAAAAGTTTGAAGAGAATGCCACATCCTGCGCGGAGAATTTGTTGCTCGCCGTGTGGCCGAAAATGTGTTTTCTAAGCTCTCCGCCTCTGCAGCTTGTGGGAGGAGCTCGCAGCTAAAGTTTTTTAGCCTTATTGCTACGTGGAGTGGCGTCTGTTTTTTTCATTTACAATGCATGGGAGACACGGATGGTGTTTAGAGATCCGGTTTATTTATTTGGAAGAGCTCTAGAAAAACATCGGTGATCACGTCTCCATGTTTAGGTTCATGAAAACAATTAGAGTCTCCCGGTAGCTACAGTGAGTTTCTCTCCTGCTGCTGTGACTGATTGACTGCAGCTTCTGCGGTGTTTCTAGCTCTCTTTGACTGAGTTCAAATACTTACTGTCGCGCATTAACTCGAGAGGGCAAAAATAAAAACAAGAATAAAATAAGGGGATCCTTTGTTTTTTTATTATTGTCTCAGTGAAAATAAGAAAAGCGTCATAAAGTTCAGGAGGCCTAAGCAGACTGCTTTTCCATCCAGTCACATCGTCAGTGTCCACTACATCTCCATAGGTCCTGTGACGGGTTTAGGAGACGCAGCCACCTCCCCAGAGTTCCGATTTTTTTTTTTTACCCTGGCCAGCTGCGGTGGCCGCCCAATTCACGTCACTCAATTCTTGTTGTTTACAGACTTTCTCGCTGCGCCTACCGCTCAATTCGCACCATAGAACCTCAATTCACATCTAAACCATTGACATTACATTGAAATTGGCTGCCTCCGCCGGGCGGAGGTTTGGTGTGAGTGCACCTTTAGACTTCTGGGAGGCTCTGTGCTTAATCAGACTTCTCAAACATAGCACATTAGGACAGTGAAGAAGTTGTTCCCAAATTCTGACTTCAAATGCAAATGTTTTGCCAATTAAACATTTCCTTTACAAGAAGTAATGGAACAAATGCACAATGAAAATACGTATTGCATTTGCAACATTGTTTCACCTTTATCTGCATGCATTTGAATTTCGTTGTTATTGTTTCAGGGATATTTTCTGCAATGAAGAGGTAAAAGTAAAAATCAAACACAGTGAAAATCCGAACTCTGAAATGAACAAAAAAAATCTGTCCATAATGAATTCAGAATTAACCCATATAAATCCATTTTATACTCTAAGAGATTAAAAAGAAGTGATCAATAGAAGTTCCTGTTCATTTAAGATCCTTAAGTCTGCATCTGTTACACCATATGTTGCCACTTACTCTAGTGAGTCTTCCAGCAGTTGTATCACTCACTGGAAATGAGGAAACAAAATGCAAAAGAAAAATCTTAAAACCATACAATTTTCATCTTAAACCATCCTCACAGTTAGTTTCTGCATTTACTTTTGCGTCAGGCCTCCTTGAAGAAAACTTTATCATCTGCACCAGTTTGCAATATCTGTTGCACAGCCTCGGATTTGTATGGATACAGAAATAAACCCTGATCCAGTAAACAATAACCAAAACAAAATTACTTTTTGCTTTCAGGAGAGACCCTGAGGGAGATTAGCTGGTTATCCACACTTTACAAGGTACTACAGACAGATTACATGCTCACACAGTGGAATGTGCCACAGCTGAGTTCAGATATTGTCAAGACAAATTGGACTTGCGCAGAAACCTACAAGAAAAAGCTTTACCTATCTTAAATACATCTTTAATGTTTTTGCCCAAAGCCCGCCTTATTTAAATTCTCCTCAAATAGCATGAAGGGATATTGCACTATATTGAAATATCAAGCATAATCTCTGCCAGATGAATGAAAAATCCATGCAGAAGCTGCATCTGCCACAGATTGAACATGATCACTGAGGACTAGTGGCTAAAATCTGATATAAAGCAGGGAAAAATGGAAAAACATTCATCCACAAAGAGAAAACTAGGTCTGATAACAGGGGTGGGCAAACTTATTGGCTTGTGGGATACAAAGAGTCTAAAATTTGTCAGAAGGGCTGGACTAGGAGCAGATATGTGGAGTGTTTTGGTAATCCACCTCATTAGAGAAAGAAATAATCTGAACAAAAATATGTTTTAATTTTAATTAAAAATACATATTTTTAAATACAACATTTTGGACAAAGTTTTTAAAACTTTGGCTTTTGTTGTCATTTTAGTGCCAATCGCACCAGTGGTTTGATGTCCCACAGGGAAAAATGAAAAGTTTGAGAAATGCTGCATTCATGTGGTGGATGGATTTTGGGAAAAATCACTGTTTGACTCCAAAAACACACATGCCCGTCAGATAAAAAACAAGTCTTCCAACACCACATGATTGCAGAAGAACTTTCTGCTTGTAAACAAAGGTCAGTGTTTTTGTAGTGCACCATCTATGGAGACACACCAGAGTTTCGTGGGCCAGATTAAATAGTTCAATAGGCTGCATATAGCCCCCAGGTCATAGTTTTCCCAACCCCTGCCTTATAAACTTTGATCACAGATAAGCATTATTAAGATTCTAATAACCATGCAGGCTTCTATTTTGAACTAAATTAATAAAAAATAAAACATATACAGTCTTCAGCATCTGCTCATTTTCTGCTCAGATTGATCAAATGAAGTTCACTTTGGGTCTGAGATCTCAAGTGTGTCGTCTTTTAGATGACAAATGCACATAGCCAGGTTTTTAGAGATATTTCCAAACATCCATCTCACAAGGTCAGACAGTCATAGTGAAATCGATGTCATGAATTGAGATACGAGCCAAAGACGGCCTTGCAAGAAAGTCTGGTTCCCCAATTTCTTATTCTTATCTTAAGCTGTGACGGACAAGATGAAAAAACTGAAGTCAAATCAAATTCTATAAAATACAAAGGAATTTGATTGTTTTGCATGTTTATGATGCACAGTGTGTCCAGAAGAGTGAAAAGTTGGGGATAGCACTAATATAACTTTAAAACAGTCAAACAGCAGTATGAAAACTGTTTAAAAAAGCAAAACATAAATGTCCCTCTGCAGTGGAGGAACATTTCACAAGTGTCACTTTTTTTTCCTGACAGATTATGTAGAGTAAGTTTACTTTTTCATTCCTGGTTGTTTGTTTGTGCACACAACTTTGTCTGCATCTTATAAAAGGCAAATGAATTGACTGTGAGACTGTTTACTTACTGTCAAAACTGGCATTTATAAGATGCAAAATTTGGAGTTTTGAGTTGGCTGTCACTTCAGGTCCCTCAAACCCAGGGTTGTGTTTTTTTTTCTTTTAAAATATACACATTTTAAAAATGCATTATTTAAAAGCAGAAGGTTTTTTTTTTGTGTAAAGTAGCTCCAGCAGAAGTGTGTACATGCAAGTGCAGTTCACAGGAAGTCTAAGGTAAAAGATGACCTCTTTGAAACAAACAAAAAAAAAAAACTGCACAGTGCACTTCTGACACTTTGCCAAGAATGGCTCTGTGAAACGCCTAGCGCTTTCAGCACATCCGTTCGTATGAGGTCTCCCGTGAAGAAGCTCAGTCACGCTAAGGCACAATCAGTCACGCCTTAACCCCCTCTCACAAAGGAAAATGGAGCACTGGCACTGAATTTAGACATGCTGCCAGATGTTTTGGTGAAGAAAAGACTCAAATTGTCCACAACTCATTGGCTCTGTATTAGGGTGAACAGATTGCCATACTTTTCATTCCTTTACTGAGAAAAAAATTGAGCAAAGAGAGCAAAAGGGCTGGTTAAATAAGTTTCAGGAGGTCAAAGGGCAACACTGACTACTTTTGAGCAGTTTGCTGACTTTCCAGTTATGACCTACAGTTACACAAATAACGTTGTTTACAAGTAGATAAGATTCAAGGGCGGAGTGGAAAACTATATATGAAAGATATACCCAAGCAACTCTCATAAAACATTTCTCAAAAACAGCTTTTTTGGGATCAAATTCTTTGCACTTATTGAAAAACTACACAATTCAGTGCCAGAGGCATTGCTGGCATTGTTTGTACGTAGAAAATGTAGTCAACATCTTTTAACTTAGCTTTTATGATTGAGGTTATTTTTGTGAGGGTATGTGGGATATGTGGGATACAAACTGTGTTGCATTTCATTCTCAGAATGTTATCGCGCAAATACAATTTTGTCTCATTTTTGTCCGCAGGATCATTTGCTTCATTGATGGAACAATTAGAACTTGGTAGAAAAACAAATTGCGCCATAAGCCTTGTCTTTTGCTAATTTGCATTGATTGGTGTTTGCAAGGCTGGAAAAAGCAGCTGATATACTGTAATATTCCCATTCTTCACAAACTGGCACAATATGTTGAGGGTTTAATTGAAATGAATTACTGCAGTTCAAATGCCTCTTCCTTTGATACAAGGTCTGCTTTGCACCTTTCATGCGAGCATAATTCTGGACACCAGCAACACCCAATAACTCTTGAAGCACATTATTATTTGATGAAAGCATTTGGCGCTTAACATAAAAAAAATGAGCTCAGACTCTCACCATCATGGCTGTTTTAGCTTCATAAAACTACTTTTTTTTTCATCTGTGGTTTAGTAACAAATATTTTCTGCAAGAATCTTTTTCTGGCACATGGAATTTCATATTATGAAGAGATCTTTACTGGTGTAATCAAAGAGCTGTGGAATGCAAAAATAACACAAAAGCTGAAATCATTTTATGCCTCTTGTTACCCAGTAAGCCCTGAGCTGTCAGGCCTTATTCTGTTATTTATTGACATCTTTAGAAACTGCCATCAGAAATTTTGATTATATAAAAAGCTAAGCTAAATTAGCAGCTTTACTGGGGATGGTGCTTATAGAAAATACGACAAATTCAAAGTTTGTAAAGATATGTAAAAAAAAAAAAAAACAAAATAATTAAAACAAGAAAAAAACAATATATAAATATATATACTGTTTATGTACTGTACAAATGTTAAAGATGTCAAACTTTTGCAAAAATATCACCAAGGAATTAAGATTATTCTCCAAAATAAATCGAATTTGTGATATAAAAGTGTGCTGTTGCAAAAAAAAGAAGAAAAATCTTTTCTAATTTTGTGATTGAGTCAGATATTTTCAATGTGCACAATCTAATAGACAGCAACAAATCTTTAAGAGATTATAATAAATTTGCAGTTATTCTAACTGTCCCACATATCCTCCTTAAATTATTTTCCCCCTTTTCATTTCCACATGCCTTTTTTTAAACTTTTTTGAAAGATACTCTGGTGAAATCAGCAATAGAATTTTTTTTGTCTTATTTTCCCTAATTTCTCCCTCATCTAAGCTATTTTTTCCATGAAAATGTCAATTAGGAGCTTGTGGGCTTTTGCCTGAAAGACAGCAGATAATTTTTGTTTTTATTTGCTAAAGCAGTCACAAACACAGTAAATCAGGTGAGTCACTTCATGATCTTGGCTGGAACTGACCCATAAAAGAATAGATCACAATTCTTTAACTGACTTTGTGTATGTTATCTAACCTTTATGTTATCCAACCTCTTGTCTGAAGATCTGTAATCTAAACTCATTCTAAATCTCCTGGTTGTTGTTTGAAGCTCCTGTAAAGAACATTGTTTTGCAGGAAATCATGTAAAAAGGATCCAGTTAAAATCAAAATGTAGAAAACAGCCCCACTCTTGCTTTAAACTGCAACTTTATTTCAATGTAAACTTGCCTAAGCTAAAAGGTTTCTACAGAAAAAAGTAGGCTGAACTATTTTTTGCCTGGTTGCTTATTCCCACAATATATCAATGCAGGATGACAAACTGACATTTTTACTTCAGTCAGCAGCTTTGCAAGAGCCCAAACCTACTCATAATGACTATATTGTCCTCATTTGGCACTTTGCTGACTCATTTTATAGGATTTTCAGTATAAAGGATGAAACAAAACTCAGAAAAATAAAAGCAAACATTTCACAAGTTTTGAACAGATATAACTCAGTTGTTACCTAAAATTTGGTAAAATTGGTTTATTTTCTTTGACATCCAGTTGAATAGAAATGCACAGATCTGCACACTTTCACAAGATCTCTGTGAAGGAAATACCAATAATGCCAACACCAAAGGTTAACCTGTCGGCATCCCAAAGCAGGGGTCTGCATAGGATATACTGAAGGCTTTTTTTTCTGTCAGCACTGCAGGAGTCCAAGGCTTTCATGTCTGCACTTTAATTTTCCTATCCTTCCCAGAATGGGAAAAGACAGCATATTTTATTAAGCTGCCTCAGATAAAGGAGGATAATGTGATCCTTTTTATGATTTTTTATTTTATTATTCCGAAATGAACATTATTTCAGGCTCTTTTTCACTCTAAAGCAATTTTTTTAACAGACAGACCCCCCAGTCAGGGTCCACAAGATGGCGAGCAGCGCTATCGATAGACTGCGTACCACATTGAATTGTGAAGCTTGGCCTGCATCTCACTGCAAGGCTGAGCTTGATTTTCTCTGATGTGTAAGCACACCAATCAGCAAAGATTAAGTACCTTGGATTTAAACGGGCTGATCTAACAAACCGGCCTTATTAGTGGTACCACTACTTCACACTCACGCTGAAGTGCCGGTGCTTTAGAAGGTTGCAAACATTTCATTTGGCGGCCACTTTACTCGAATATTTTTCTGCAAGTCATCATTTCATGTAAATGTTATAAAACACATAACAAAAACTTTGCACATTCAGTCTCCTGAGCCTTGGGGAGCATCTTCAATTTGCTTTTTTGGTCCATTTAATGTGTTTCTTCTGATCCGTGTGTAAAGAGATACACCTCAAAAACTAAAAGTGCAATCTGCAAGTTTACTAAATTTGGCAAAGAACTATATCAGTAACAAAAAAATGTTTGAAAGGAAAACACCAATAAACTGTTGGATGACAGCTTTGAGAAAAACACAATGGTGGGAGAATCTACTAAACACAAAGCAGATGCTGAACTACAACAAAGTATACAGTTCACAAATGAAAAAATGTCTTTTTTTTTAAATTATGACTTTGAAGTTGTAAATTCATGTGAAAAAGTTGTATCTTTTAAATTACGAGAATAAAGTCGTATATTTACAACCTTAAGTCATAGGCTAAAATAAAATAGTTAATCTCAAAAAAGGAAGAGGTTTAAAGTTGTACATATATTGCTTTAGATGTCTTAAATTTTCAATTTTCTCAAATTTACGAGAAAAAAGTCATGAATTTTTGAGAAAAATCTAATTAAACTAGAACATTCACTTCAACCAAATTGCGTTGTACAAGAATGCAAGCACATGGCTTTCACTCCTACTTTAATCTCGTAATGTTACTTTTTTTTGTGGTCTCAATCTCATAAATGCAAGACAAAAAAAATCTTAAAACTAAAACTTCATAGTACTGAACAAACACAGCAAAAAATACCAAACAGAATAACAAGATCCATTTCAAAATAAAAGCGGATAAGGTGACAAAGAGGATGTTAAACAAACTATTTTAAAATAAAACTAATTGCTCATTTCAAATTAGATCAGTAACACAACAACCTTTACATATGCAAGAAAGGTACACCCCTCCCAAGAGATTCTTTATGTTACTCAGTGGTTAGCATGAAACAAAAATTAAGTAACACCAAAGTACACACTCAGGAGGTTTGTGTGGCAGTTCAACAAAAGTTGACAACTAAAGATAGACTGTACGCTCATTCAGGTTTGCATTGCAAAGATTTGCAGTGTGAATCACAGCTCTACAGCTGTGTCATCTCTGCTCATCGTTCGCTCTTATCACTGTTACCACTTGAGGCCTTGTCGTAACAAAACACATCCACAACTGATAAGTATTGTAAGTGGGAAAGGTAGTTTGCAATTATCTGATTCCATGTAAAATGATGAATGATCCCTTTTTTATTAAAAAAAAAAAGAAAAAAAAGCTGGCTTTAAATTCTGAGGTATACGGTAATTTATGGTGCACAGAGTGATGATTAAACATCAGAGCTTTTATTTGTGCATAAACATTTTTAAGAACAATTTATTTACTTCAAAAATGGTTTGGTCTGAGGTGCTGCTGCTTTCAAATGTCAGAATGTTAAAATACAAGTTGTCCAAAATGTATCTAATGAATACCCTAACATCAATAGTTTATTATGAATTCACTGCTCTGTTAAATTTATTTCTGTACAATGTACAATATGTCTACATTCTGTTACATTTTTGTAACAAAATGTTTCAAAAACAGACCTAAATTTAACTTCCCTATTTAGTAAAAGAATACTTTACTGTCCAAGAAAAAAAAAAAACATCAACATTTTTGATGGTATTACCATATTATTCAAAATGATACCTTTTCAATATTACTGGGTAAAAAGTACTTTTTAAATGTGTTACTGATAAAGACTATTACATCTGTCAGTTAAATTTTTGCAAAAACTACATAATTCACCAAAAGTCAAACTAACAGAAATATTTGTATTCAAAAGTAACCAGAAAACAATGAAAGCTAATGTGATTTGAAATTAGATCTTTTATTTAAAGAGATTTCAACTGTTCCAAAAGTCTGTATTTGTCTTTTTTTTGTGTACATTTTTTTTAATTTATCCAGTTTTTTTTTTCTTTTCTGTGCAGCAGCTGAGCAAGCAAATCAAAACTGGAAGCAGCTTTTGACTGACAGATTTTTATTTATTAATACCACAAATAACAATAACAAAAACAAAAAATCAAATCAACTAAATCAGTTTATGTATGCGGTGTCTTAACATGACCACAGCCAAACAATGTGCCATACATATAAACCTTGTTTCAGCCTTTGAGCCATGCCATTTTGCTTTTTGTGTGCACGTATAGCTCTCGTAAATAAACAGTTGTAAATAAACTAATGTTCTTGTTACTTATTGATCTAACTGCTTTGTGTAGTGCTCTTTGTTTTCTTTGTTTAGGGTTTTCCTTTCGTTTAGATTTTGGTACAGCCTTCTCTAAACCGTGGGTCGTAATAACAGTACATTGAGAGCTTTCTTTTAAAATTTCTCCAAGGTGGGATTAATAAAGTCTATCTTATCCTATTTTCTGGCTCTGCAGAAGAACACTAAAAGACAGAGACTGCTTGTGTGGTCAGAGTTGGCACTAAAATAATTACTGTGTAGCCTAATAAATGTGTCAAAAAATTGCAAACAAATTGGAAATTATCATTACCTTATCCAAGAAGTTTTACCTGCAACTTGTCAGGAAGACAAACTGTTACATGAAGTCATTTGTTCCTTTATCTTAAATGTGTTCATGCTGTGTAATCAGTTTCTGTTCTTTTTATTACAACACAGTGCTTTGTGTCTTGCTGTTATTGCTCTTTTTTACAGTACTGTTTGATATTTTTTAGCTTGTGTGTAGATTTTATGAAAAAAATAAAAAGTTTTACTGTTTATTAAGGCCTTGGTGAGGATCCAGTCTTGGAAAAATGTGATATATTTATAATGTAGTATTATTACACTTTAATGCATTTTACTTAAAGCTTTTATTTGACATACATTCTGCTGATTTTGAATTCTGCACTTCTATACAGCATGCTGCTCGTGATTGTGTTGTTTCTATAAGAGCTGTGTATGCAGCCTGTGGACTAGAAGCTAAAACCATTTAATCTGTATGGACAACCCATTCTCATTCCCAAGTCGTCACATATTAACACATGAGGAAGAAGCCCTTGGTTAACTTTCTGTCTTATGATGCTCATGGAAGAGTCATGTGGGGGCTGGAAACAATCCAAGCTTCTACAGAGTGAGAGGCATTGATCAAACAATCAGTCAAAGGGCCATACGCAGGCAAATGAGAGAAGCCATCATGCATGATCTCTCCAGGGACAATTCAAAATCACCAATTAAACTAAACTAACTTGTTTTGGGGTTTTTGGGGGAGCTGAAAAACCAAGAAAAACAGAACAACATGTGCACAAGAAAACCAAGCAGACTCCTAACAGACCGCCTTCACATAAAATCTAAAATAGGGTGACAATCCACAGCTCTATACAACACAAGAACAAAATAGCTGAAAATCTTATTTTTTTAAGCTGTACTTTCATTGTCTACTTCCCCTTTGTAATCTTCAGGTAGCCTTAGCAAGGGACCTGAATGGAAGCTGACTGCACACACTGAATGATTGAATGTGATTCTGTTTCACTGCATGACCAAAAATCTGACGGGTTTTCTTCCTTTTTCCTCAGTAATAGGTTCATAAAAATGTTTGTCTCTGGGACCAACTAAACAGTGAAAAAAAGTGAAGAAAATTGGGTCTGGTAGATAGTTTCTTTATTGTAACAATGCTTCCTGGCAACAACATTTAATTGTTGGAAATCCTCTTTATTTCCTTCCAAAATGGCACTGCAATTTTAGAAACAGGCATTTTGGGGATGAGCAGAGAAGCTGAGTATGAGGGTTGCACTCATTAACAGAGATGAAAGATTGTATTTGCCAATGCCAGACAGTTTATTTTCATTGAGCCTGTTTAGGCTTTTACATTCCCACCAAAACCATATAACTAGTACAGAGCAGAAATATTATATATATATATATATATGGCATGCAATAATCAAAATAAATAATCAAAGTCATCAAATAATCAAAAAAATTCTGATCTGCATCATAGTCATTCACCTGATTTTTTTCTTTGCAAATATGTAAATATGCAATGGTGTCACTTTCAATTTCTTGTTACTTTCAAACACTTCACTGTTTTGCCCTTTATAACGGTCATAACTTCATATACGTTCATAGTTTTAGCTTTGCTTCTATTAACAGTAATACAGTAAAGCAAAAAAAAAAAAAAAAATTGTCATTCACTCATTATGTAAGTTGTCCCACTTTAAAAGATATAAGATTTTGGGTACACTTTAACTGTGAGAGACTGAATAAAAAATAATCTAGTAAATCACATTGTGTGAGTTTTAAAGAGTTTATTTGAGGAATGGTGCAGAAAAAAAGGTATCTAGCTCCAACAAACAAGTAAAAATTATTTCTCTCACAGACCTGTAACTTATTCTTTAAGAAGTTATTTTGTCCTCCACTTGTTAGCTGTATTAAAGACACCTGTTCGATCTGGTTCTCTGTATAAAAGACACCTGTCCACACCCTTAAACAGTCAGACTGAAACCTCTACACCATGAACAAGACCAAGGAGCTATCAAAGGACAGTGAAAAGATTATACACCTGAATAAGGCTGTGATGAGCCAATCTACAAAAAGCAACCAGCTTGATGAGAAAAGATCAACTGTTCTAATCAGATAATATTCTGATGATCAGTGTGCATGTAAACAAGCTTTTGACTGTAGCTTGGTATTTGCCAACATTTTTAATAAGCAGGAGCCTGAAGTTTGTCTGGTCACACATTGCTGAAATCCCATCCTTCAAACCGGCATTTGTTACTAATTTGAAAAGGATGTTATGTTGGTCACTGAGATGAAGAGCACACTCAAGGTAATACCACAAATTTTATGTTGTTGATGTAATGACAACCTGCTGCCTATTCAAAAATTTGTGCTTCTAAAGTCTTCACTGCTTTCTATGGTTCATCTGTGGCTCAAACCACAAATGAAAGTTCCTTACAAATGTGTCATGTTTCAACATTTAATGCCAAAAAGCAAAGAAAGATTAGATTTTGGACAGTTTATTTACCTTAAAATGTAAGGAGATGAGCAAGGTATGATTGATTCAATGGTCAAACCACTGCTTTATTTAAAAAATATATATTATTTTTTAAATTTAGAAATATTAGAGCTCTACACTGGTATGGCCACATGCCCTGATATATTCCCACAGATTTGAATACATTCTGGGATTAACCACTGAGCCCCTCGTTAAGGCCATATTGTGTCGTAATATGTTTCAATCATTTGCTGCCTCAGTCCACTTATGGGAAATCTGAATGGAGATGTCTCCTCGTGGGCAACAACAGTTAAAACGCAGACTGTAGTTGTCATCTATAATCACACAGTGCTGTCATGCTGCATCACCAACAGCTGAGACGCTGGTTTGATGAGTGGAAATCCTCTGCAGGAGACACACTCAGACTGGATCTGCCAGCAATGACTCAGTGTCCACAAATCAGAATTTTTAAATACTGTCAAAGCATCTGTCACTTTAATAATCCTGGCCGAGTGCTCAGTTCATGAGGTTCTGGTGACATCACCCTGGGATGCAGCCATCTTTGTGCCCTTGGCCAATGAACGTGTTTTGATGATACTTTTACAGTATGCCAATGACTAATCTGAACCAAAGGCATTGCTAATCCTCACCATAACACCGCCCACGAATTCCCAACACTATGCTGCTTTGTGTTGAATTTCTCAGTCCAAATAGACATGAACAATGACTGCGTTCAACAGGTGGGAAGAGTAAAATTGAAAAGAAAAAATAGGAAGAGAGCAAGTTTATCCATTTCAATTGCCATTTGATGTAATGAGACCTGAATCTCTTTTGGGGGTCACAGGTTTGCTGAAGCCAACCCAGCTACTGTTGGGTAAAGACAGAATACACTCTGAACAGATTGCTAGTCTGTTGCATGGCCACACACTCACTCCCAAGGACCTATCAGGGCACTTTAGAGTCACCAATGACGTGAGGCATGATTTTGGACCAATGGAGGAAACCGGAGTGCCCAGAAGAAACGCATGAACACGCAAACTCTCCATACAGAAAGATACCAGCCGGGATTCAAACCAGGACCTTCTCGCTGTGAGCATATAGTACTAACCACTACGCCATCATGTCGCTACCTGATTAGGCGATCCATCCATTTTTAAAATCTGCTGAATCGCCTTTCGGGGGGGGTCATAGGATTGCTGGAGCCTATCCCACCAACTGTTGAGTGAAGGCGGAATACATCACAGTTGCAGGGCCACTCACATGCACATCTAGGAGCAATTTAGAGTCACCAATGAATCTATGAAGTCTGTTTTTGGACTGTGGGATGAAGTCGGAGTGGCCAGAGAAAGCCTGCAATGGGAGAACATCCAAACACCACACAGAAAGGTCCCTGCCGGGATACGAACCTGAGCCTTCTCGTGCTATTACATCTACTGTATATATTTTTAAAAAGTATATATATATTTAAATATTTGGATTAAAACATGTCAGAAGTCAGTGTGTAATCAGCCTTACCTTGAATTCTTCTAGTATTTTATGCGTTTTCCCGCGGTACTCGCAAAAATTCTTCACCTCTTTACACTCGGGGCAGCATCCATTGTGCTCCACTTTGGTGCACTTCGGGTGCAGTTTGGGGCACTCTGGCTGGTCGCACACCGGTCCGTCCTCCGTGCACTCGCACGGGCAGTTTGAGTGTCCCGGGAAAAAGCGCTCCCCCAGTTTGTACACGAAGCCGCTGTCATCCACGCATCCTTTGCCCCGGTAGTCATCAAAGACGATGTTGTCGGCTGCGGTCCGTTCCGCCTCGTCCGCGGCGTAATCCTCGGGGTTGCCCACGCTGGCCACGGACACGGTGCTCAGGGACAGGAGGAGGAGGAGGAGGAGGAGAAGGAGGAGGAGGAAAGAGGCGGCCGAAAGGGGAGGACCCATCCCTCGCCGCGGAACTGACATCCACATTTAGCACGACAGCGTGGATGTCATTTCTAAGCCGGTATCCTCCCCGGATCCACGCAGGGTTTGATGATCACCACCATCATGGATAGGTGAAGACCTGGGCTGCAGCCAAAACAGCAATCAAACACAAACACATTGCAATCGCATTTTTAATGCTGTCTTAATGTTCATATTTGTGCGTAAACCTCAGGTACAGTTATTATTTATGTCCAGGCCTGGGGATATTCATTAAAACAGATTTCTGACAAATAATCGATTATTTTAGTTATTTTCTTTAAACATGTAATTTTTCCGTCTGCAAAAAGACAGCTCAACAGGTTAAGGACGATGAATAAAAAGCAGTTATTTCAATTTGAATGATATATGTATGTCTTTTGGTAAAAAAAGAAAACAGCATCCCCAGCTGGACTCAATTTTAGATCTATTGTTTAAAGTTATCTAATAGGTTATGCATATTACATAAAACTTACAAAATACACAAAAGAGGTTGGCTCATTTTTAGCATTTTCAGTCGATCATGCAGCACAAATGTTCTATTAAAATTGTAAAATTACAAATATATATATTTTTAAATCTTAAAGCAACCAAAGTACAGACATTCAGATGTGAGTCAAACAAAAAAATTAAATTTTGAGCCACTATTTATTTATTTGTATATATATATATATATATATATATATATAGATATAGATATAGATATAGATATATAGACTACAGACTACTGCATTAAGCAGTAACAGAAACTCACCGCCGTAAACTGTTTGTTATTCCCTCGGTGTAGCACCAGGAAAGCCAAAAGAGGACCAGAGCAGATCAAAGATTGTCGCCTCCTCGACTGAAAACTTCACCATCCAAACGGTAATTTCTCCAGGGTCCACCTGATATCCCCAAATTCTCCTTTTAGGTTTCCGAGCTTAAAGCATCAATGAAAAACCAGTCTTCTGGAGACCTGTTTCCTCCTTTCCAGTCCACAGCAAATGACATCCATGAAAAAGTGCGCCTTTCTCATGATAATTCATCCAACTCACCTTTAGTAGACAAAATCGCAGTTCACGCTCAGCAGCATGCGGCAAAGGCTTAAGAAACCTGCAAGGGAGGGGAAAAAAATCATCTTTTGGTCCCTGAGAATCCAGTCAATTCAGTATTTCCAAATAGATGTTGTACAAATGCGACTGCACATCCAGTGGTGGCGCGACATAATAAATCCGCACAGGTGCCTGTTAAAGAGTGAGCAAACTAAAGCAGGAGAGGAGGAAGGCAGTCACTGCTGGATGTTTGCAGTCGAGGCGGCGCTCAGTGTGAGCAGGAGAGACCGAGGAGGCAGCGCTCCGACTTTCAGCACCTTGGAGAGCGACTGTCTCCTGCGTCCTGCTCTGAGCAGACCAGAGCGCCCCCCCCCCTCCGTCCCCTTGTGTCACCCACTGTCTCAGCGACGCTCACCGCTCGATGACAACTACATTGCCGGAACTGAATCACCATCTAAGAGGGGTTAAGCCAAACGGACCAAACGAGAGGACAGTTTCCGTTGCGGTTTTGATGGAAGAGCGTGCCCGGTTGTGTCTGCAAACTGGTGCGCCTCTGAGCATGTTTGTCTGGTCTTAGTCCCGTGAACATGCGTGTCTGGGTGTGCGTGCGTTGGTGCGCCCATATGTGCTGGTGTCGTCACGCACGATCCGCAGCCTGTTTGCCTGAGTCACTCATAATTTGAAGCGCATTTCACAGAGACCAATTTGTATTCAGTTGTGTGGGGTGTATGGCAGGGGAGTCTGACTCTCATGTCCCTACAGCAGCAGAAAAATAATACAGTATGGCTTCGCAGCAACATCAGCTTTGTTTTACAGCTGGAAGCCCATAGGAGCCACTGCCTAACAACATTATCTTCAGTCCAAGCTCATGAATGAAAAAATCCAGAGAAGCCCTTTTTAATTAGACATTTCCATGAGAAATCATGAATATTTTAACAACTGCGGCATTAGTGCCCAAAACGCTGCTTCCTTTTATTAAGGGTAAAACAAATTCAACAGAAAGTCCTAGGCAAAAAACTAAAGGACATATGTGACACTTCCTTCTCCATCATGTTCTTTTGAAAGAAGAAAACATATGTGAGTTTAATGTACACTACCATCAATCCACTGGGTAAATTAACTGATCCTCCATGATGCACATGTCCTTCTAGGTCATATAAGCTGAACTGCACTAATTACATTCACCCTACAACATTAATTACACCTGTTCAACTGTTCCCTGAATCAAAAATCTAATCAGCCAATCACGTGGCATCAGTTCAAAGCATTTCAGCCGGCAGAGCTGTAAACAGAACCCAAGAAAAGAGAAAAACAAAAGCAAGATGGAAATACATATATTTTTTAAATATTTGCCAAATGTATATCTATTCTCAGAATCAATACTTATCGACACCTACTTATTATTTTAATGTCTGTTCAGAACAGTGAAACTCGTTGCTTCCCCTGTATATTTACTGTGGGTAGCTTTTAGGACGTTTAATTGTTTTTCTTTCAGAGCTGGTCTTCCTTATACCATGGCTTTGAGCTTCTTTTGAAGAAGCTTTTGAGCTTTTTTTTTTTTTAAAAAGCTTTCCCAGTGGTCTTTTAATTATGATATTGTAAATTGTAATGTTAGCCAAAATGTAAAAAAAAAAAGTCCTTTTACAGGACATAGTTTCTGCAGAGCGGCAGTAGTTTATTAAAAACTTGCCTGTGAGTTGTGGGCGGGACTGTTGGCGCAGAGTAAGCCTGTCCTGACTTCCTATCATCCCATTGTTAAATGCTCTCCCGCTAGCTTACAGCCCCTAAAATCCCCAACCTAACATTCCTAGTGCAACATGGATCTATTTGTCTGCAAGTGGATGCATCAGAATATTGTGATGCAGGGGGCTTGTAGCCTAGTGACTGTAACTTCTACTGTAAGTCACAGCTACAAGCTTTTTTCTACAGCAGTTTTTGTCTGCTTCTGATTTGCAATAATTTGAATAAAGAAATACAATTCAAGGCATGGTTTTATTTATAAATGTCCTCCATCATGAGAAAAAGGCCACAAGAACATGTTTAAAACACTATTTTCATTGGAGTGGGGCTTAAAGGAACTTTTGCCTTTTGTCTTGTAAAGCCATGTTGGTCATTTTTGTCACTTTTGACAGAATGTTTTCACTTCAAAGAGCTACTGGACCTTCTTTGAAGGGATGCTATCTGTAAAGCCTCAGGGAGATTTTGAGGGAAAATTTCAGTAGATTAGTTGTTTCTGAAATACTCATATCAGTTCAAACAGCTCCTCCCCCTATGTTGAAAGCCAGGTAGATTGGAAGCCTCCTTGCCATTTTGAAGCTTAGTTAGAATGGCAGCAGGTCATCTCAACCATGCCTGCATGCTATAAAGCTCAGTAAGATGCTGAAATGAACAGACAGGCGAGCAGCAGTTACAAATGATGTGGCAAGTGTGTTTAATTTATGGAGCTGGAGAATCTACAGCATCAATAAGCAACTAAAACACATGAGGATAGGTATGATTGAACCGAATGACAGAATCTGAATGCTGCACCAAGTCAATGTGGCTGTGAGACGGTGCAGCAGGAGCTATTGACAGGGATCATGGAGGGTTAGTAATCTCTGAAAGGTTGTCAGGTCTTTGAAATGCAGATAATGGCAAAGCTGCAATCACAGAAAGGGAAGAAAGGGGCTTTGGTAAGTGAGAGCTTGTCAGCTTCCAGGTAACACAGGCAAAGTGGAAGCAACTCTGTCAGCTGAAACATGAAACAAGCAAACACAGGAGGGCAAAGTGAAGGTACCTGACTAAATTTATCGCTTTACTGACTGGTAATGGGGAAAATCATGTCTCAAATGTGTTTTTGCAAAACGCTTTCTATGTTTTTCTGCTGCTGTGCTCTTATCATTTTTAATTTGACTTTTGACCTCATTTTGTGAGTTCGTGCCCGTCCCTACTCATAACTCCCACATCTAAAAAACTGTTTTCCTTCAAAATGTTTGTCTTGTCAGCAGACAGATGGGCTTTGCACCAGATTACAGAAATGCTTTCACGCCAAAAAATTCAATTTGGCATCCAGAGGCAAATCTTTCTCCCCAACACATCTATCTTTATCCAGGATGGAACATCCATTATCTAGCGTACGTTACACAGTGTGCTTAACTGTGCACAGCAAAGCTCATTCCCAAAGCCCCTCCCCTTTCTCCACACACAGACATCTTGGCTGTTGACCTGGTTCAAAAGAAAAGAACACTTATGGCTTGTGACGTCTATCATGTTCCTCGCTCTTCTCATGCTATTGCTCATGAAATAACCAGTGCAAGTGTATATATCATTTATTAAACCCGACATTGCACTCGGATAAATGTTGAATCCTAATTTGTGATGTGTTGTTTGAGATAGCCACCCAGCCAGCGCAGCACGCTATGGTCCATTAGGCCTTCACTCCGGCTCAGACTGAACACAAGGTGGATCATACAAAAACATCAGCAGCATTGAGTCATTTACTAGTCCAACCACTTCTGCTAACACACTACCCATATCTTCCTGCCAGGTGAGGAGGAAGTCTTGTTGGCATTACAGTGCTTTCCTTTGACATTTTGCTGAGCCCCATAACAGAGGTGTTTACATCTCAGTCTTATTTAATGCGAGGCAAACAAGTTCCAGCCCACAGGACTGAGATCCAATTCAATCAGCTAATGGAAGGTGAGCTTTCAACTCCCCCACCCCCTGCCTGCCACCAAGTCCATTTTCCTGCAGCAACACATTCGCTATAGCAGAGTCTACACCAAATGTTTTCATGGTTTTGCCATTAGAGCTGCTATTATAGTCCACCAGCAGGTCCTAGGCATTATGTTTGGCCGCATCTATTCATGCAAACCTATTAAACAGAGAGCCACAAAGAAGGAAATCTGAGAGAGCGTGTGGAAAAGAGTGAAAAAGACATTGAAGGGAAGGGGAGGCTTTTATGGCTCAAGATTTTTGTGACACACACCTTTTCCTAGAATTAAAAAAAAAATGTATAGAATGTATCTCTAACATGGTATTTTATTTCACATACTGCACTATAGCTTTCAGTTACCAAGGATTCTATTCATGGATTGGAATTAACACAAGAGGTGCATTTTTTTCCTGACAAATATAATCCATATCTCAAGCTTCTGCAATCCCCTGCTGGTTGGACTAACAATGAGAATCCACATCTGCTTGTCTGATCCACGCATTAGCCGAAGATTCCTGTTGAGTCTGAGCCGGAATGTAATGTAGTCTTCTCATTATCATAAAGAAATAAGAACACAAATCCTGATTAAATATACTCCCACATGCAAAAACATACATGCACAAGAAATGTCAACACACTTCCAGGAATCTTTAAATTAGCATGCAAGTTTGAATAAAAATGATCAATATTCTTGATGCAAAAACTTGCAAGACTAAACCAGTCTCCTGCTCAACAAATATGATCTTCACTGGTTTCCTGCATAAACTATTTACAAAAACAATAAAAACTTCTCACAGACTTCAGTTTTTGGTTCATTTTTTTTCTAGTTTCACAAAGACAAATCTTTCAAAGAGTGGTAAACTCTACTAAAGTTAGCACTCTATGCTAAAAATGTTTATGTCAAATATTTCAAGCTAGTTTTTACAAATCTGATAATGTCCATATCCAAAAAATGTAGGCACACAACTACAAACCCAAAATTCAACTCAGAACATAAAAAGCAACATTATTTAGCTGTTTAATGTTTAATTTTTATATCAGTAAATTTTTTGTCACCATAATGCAGAGCACCTAAAGGATAATAAAGACCCACCAAGTAAAGGAAATATAATTTGTTTAATCTTAAATATTATAAAAATGACTTTTAGGTATATTTAACACAGAAGACGTAACAGTTTTGACTACATTTTGGCGTACAAACCTTAAAATAATCTTTTCATCATTTTACCTGTTTTAAAACACAAATATGAAAATCTATGAATATAATTTTTTTTTTTTTTTCTATTTCGGTGAACACACAAAAAAGAACACTCAAAAGACCAGCGGATTGGCCTTTTCTGCAACTTCCTCACGTATCTGGTACATGAGGATAAATCTGCCAGCCTTCTGGATGGAGGACTACCACTCTACCAGATGAGCCCAATCCCCACTGTGGCTGTTCATTCATGTTGAACTGTCTTGCGCAATAATTGTTTGAATGATTGTTTAGAAGAGTGTAATTAATTAAGCTGGCAAGTTATATAGACTCTTGTAGCATTGGATGCGGTTACGGTCCCAGTTTGTGTTTGTATTTCTGCGAGAGCATTTTCTAGTCCCAGTCTGCATCTGTGCTGTATATTCATTTGACCCTGTGGTCCTATAAAGCACACGCTGCATTTCACGGGACACTGAGTCCAATAGTAAAATGGGGCTGCTAAGGCAAAGAAGGAGAGATTTATTGGCTTTTTGGGATGATCTAGCATGTTGGTCATATGGAATAGGCAAGAAATGCATTTACTGGGTTTGGCTTGCTGGTGGTTTGTGGGTTTCCTTCTGATGCTCATTATTCCAGTGGTATGTAAAAGTGCCCCGGTGGGGGCTGGCATTTTTACCAAATTCAAATAAGAGCCCTTTTTCCTCCTATTGAAGACCTGCAGAGCATCTCTTATTCGTTTTCTCCAATGCCTTATAATGATTCTTCAGGGGGTACTCAGCACTGAGGGTGCACCGCTGTGGTTGGTTGGCTTTTAAGGACTGTGTTGCAGCTGCCGCCTAGACATGCAAATAGAGCTGAAGCAGTGTGGGCCTGAAGTGACCCTTCGGCATAGGAATAAATCATAGGGTGGTGAATGCTATGCTGTAACGTAAAGCCAAGTTCAAGACATGAATATATTTTATGAATATTATCAAGCTATAACTATTTAACCCACCCAAGAAACAAAAATGATCGCAATGTTATTGTACAAAGTGGACAATTAGTGATTTCAATGCATTGTCAAATTTTCCAATGTAGAATTTAGGATTTCTGTCTTCCAAGGACGATTGAAACATCAAGAACTGTTTAAAGAAGTAGATGTTTGGCCTGAAGGTGCTATCAATGACACTTGATGGTGTCTGACAGCTGGTATCCAACTAATTCAAGCTGTTAAAGTTGGAATAAGACTCAAAGTCGTAAAGTGAAAAAAAATCAACAAAAAAACGTGATAAATATATCATGCAGATCTCTATATTATGGCTTTTTTTTATGTTTGAGGTCTGCCTGCTTAAGCTTTTATTTACCACCCCACCCTCATCCACATCCAAAAGAGCCAGTTAAAAAAATACGTTCGTAAGTTTTCAAACTTTCTTTTTTTTTGGAACCTTTTTAGTAAAACGTACCTTGAACCTTAGTCACAACTTCTTTTGGGTAGATACTGGCTGTTTGCGGGTGTAAAATAGGCAAACCTTAAGTTCAAAGATCACTTGGTGAGCCCATAGAGTTCAAGCATGTTTTTTTTTTTTTTTTTTTAAGGGCATGATGCGGATGACAGGTTGTAGCAAACACTTAAAGAACACTTAAGGTTAAGTAAGGCTTAAGTAGTAGCAGTTCAAGGGATAAGTGTGTGCTCCATGCATGACTGTCGCACACTGAATGTTTGCAGCCTGACTGTAAGAAGCAATCAGGCAACCAGAGCACAGTTTGTGTTTGCGTTCTACGGGCGTCTTACGGACACTTATGTATCACAAATACACCCCTTGCATGAAGCATTGTGCGTGGCCAATAAAGAGCCAGTAGGAGCACCACACTAATGTGAGTGTGGCGTAAGGACACCGTACGACAGCATCAACCGTACATCACAAGTGTGTGTACTTACATCCTCACAAATTCTTCATGATACACTTAGCACAGATATGACAATTGTCCATTTCATTTTCATGATATCTTTTGAGGTCGCATGAGCCTCAAGAGCACTGCAAGATACACCTGTGCTGCTAAAATGCGGCCGCTCCCGTCTACGACCCTCCATGGGTCCGGACAACCCAAAAACTCTGTAAAGGTGCATGTGACTAAAGCCTTATGGGCACACTGACACACATGAGCTTGAGTTCCTTTGTCCCAAAACTAAAACCGTCTGAAAAACACTGTTGTTTTACAGTAATGGGACATTGTTGTGAATTTAGACAGATGTAATCCTCATAAGCTGAGTGTTCAAACAGCCAAAAAGATAACATTTGATGCTGTAAACCTCAACTTCAGCAAAAATATCTGCTAAAAGATTACATTCATAAACCTAAAACATGTTCTGTCTGCTTTAGTAGCATACTTTGTTTAGGTGCTACATGTGTGACCAAAAAAGGAGAGGTTTTCAGACCTTTACCTGTCCGATATTACAATAACTATGCTATCTGTTGAGAAAATTGGGGCGAGTAGGGACCTGATTAAGGAACTGTCAGATGGTGCACTTTCCTCTTGAAGGGAAGAAAGGTGGAAGTAATAGCAATACTAATACCTTGGGGTCGTTGTGGAAAACGTCAGAGAGCATTTACTGCACAAGAAAGGGATAAGGGTGATGTGTTTTCTAGGAAGCCTGGCATAATTTAATGGCTAAAAAATGATTGCAGATGTTTTACAAGCCTTTAGTGGTCAGTGTTCTGTGCTGTGGCCAAGCTACAGGGGCTGTGCTAAGAAAAAATGACTCTCTGCAGCTGAACAGGGTTGTGAGGTTGCTTTTGGAAAAAGGTTTGAACAAAAGAGCTAAGTTCAAATCTGTCACAGGCAGCTGAAGACCTTTTCGATTCACTTTTATGCCAGCAAAGCAGTGCTTTCAATGGCAGGCTGTTGTCGCCAAGTTCATCCATCAACAAACTCAGGAAATCGGGTTGTCCAGCTGCTCCTTTAGGAGCAGAGGAAGGAAAAGGTGGAAACTGCTGTTTTGCACATCACTTCACTCTTTTAATTTAAATTCAAAGTATTGATGTAAGACCACTGAATTTGCTAATATTTTGCTATTTTTAAGGTCAAAGAGTAAAAAAAAAAATTATATCAGCACAATTTGTTATAAAAATATTTAGGCAAAAAATATGCATAAGTCAAGAGACTTTTATGATAAAACTGTTACTTTGTACAACTGATGCTGCCTGATATTGTCATCTGTGACCTTTTTTTTTACTTATTGATTTTTCTACCTTTTTAGTTTTTAGTTTATTAAAGTTTTTAGTTATTATGATCTGAAAAAAGACAAAAAAGGAAAATATTTCAGTTTTTCTTTTTTTTTTTTTTGCCTCCATGTATGATACATATTTTTCAACTACAGCTTTCAGCATGTGACTGTTGTTCCCGTTATTGGCCTCCTTCACAATATGAGTCAACCAAATGTTGTTTATCTTACATTCTGCCTCGGTGTGAGAGCTGCTTGCCAGTTCTTGCTGCAAATGGTTGCCCAATTTTATCCACACGTATCTGTTTAATAGTTTAGCAAACATCAAAACAAAACAGGTTTATGTTAAAATCCAGTCAAGAATCCTCAGTAAAGTCAAAATCATGATCATCTCTTCAGATCTTCATTCTAAGCATTTGCTCTATTTTTGAGATAAAGATAAAGTCAATTTTTCTCAGCAATATTCATACTATGTCAACTTTTTTAGCTGATTTCATGCTCTTAGACCCAAGTATTTTGTCATCTAATATAGTGGTCCTCTAACATTTCCTTGCAGTAAAGTTTCATTGCATTAACTTGGTTTGCATCTGACAAATTTCCCTCTGATCCAGTGAGCAGGAACTGAAAAATATAGATATCTGACCCTAAAATATCGTCCACAAGGAGATGAAGTTTTTTGCTGAACCACAGCACAATTGACAGTGTCTACTGAAAATTAAATCGACATATTTGAACTGGAAAGTGGTGTCAGAAAATACAAGAGGAAGCTAAATTATGCAAAGTCATGCATAAGTGGAAGTATGAGAAAAGGAAAAAAAAAACATTTTTTCTTGTTCATCAGTTTTAGAAATGCATCAGATGTGGACAGGAGGGATACAGGAATCTTCCAGTGATTCATTTACATCTGTATGACGTTTCTGCTGGGTTAAATTACATGAAATGACCAATGCGAGGAAACCTTCACAAACTGTATTTTAGTGTTTCTATTTTAAAAGAGATTACATTATCTTAAAATCTAGGATGCTATTCCTTTAATGATGAAAAAAAAAAGTAAAAATAAAACTTTCAATGACACATGCAGTCGTTTATGACATTATTAGTGTGATTACCAACATTTAAAAATATACTACAGGATAAGTAATACAACATTTGTTTTGTGTATAATTTAGAAATGCAAAAATGTCTGTAGGATTTAATCGATGACGTATTGGAAGGATTATATTCTTACCTCAATTTTTTTTATAGAAAAAATATACCTTGTTACCAAAATGTTGATGTCTCATTAAATGTTTTGCTTAGCTATCCACCCGTAGAGTTTTGAGCCAGATGCCAGCTCAGATAAGGAAAACACAGGTTTACATAGTTGTTTGGAGAGTTGTCCACAAGCGGATGCATCCGAATGGAGCGGAGCCGGGAGCTTATGGCTTTCTGTTGCAGCTTCTACGGCACAAATGAGCTTTTTCCAACAGCATTTTTTGTCTGCTCCTGATTCACAATGATTTGAATTCGGGGTGTAAGAAAAAATCGATACAAGGAAATCTCGCGAGACTTCATTTGGCGATTCCTCTATTGATAAAAAATGCTGCAGAGGCAATATTTAATTAATTATTATAAGCAAACATGTAGTGCACGGTCTTACTTTTGTTTTGCACTTAAACTCCTGGCGGCACACCACACTGAGCCCTTTCAGCGGCTCTACACCGCACCAAAACAACAAGAGCTCACGAGAACAAGCTTGTGAGATGTTTATTCAGTGCCGCGGTTTTTGTTGTTTCCATGGTTTTTACAAAACATGTACAATATAGTTTCAACCAAGGATGGGTACTAAACCACTGTACCAGTATAAGAACGAGTGAAGCTTTGCAGATGCGCAGCTTGCACAGCACATGGCCTAAGTTAGAATGCTGAAAGCAAAGCAAGCGAAAGTTTGGCTGTACTTCTCAGTCACAGCTTCTAACTAAGCTACCTATTAGATCAGAGCGACATTTATAGTGCTCTGAAAAAGATTAACATCGTAGTGATCAGCGGTGAAATCCATGTTTACTTCTGCATGTGTGGAAACAGAGCTCAGAGCAGACTGTCATGGAAATAAAGCATCTTAGCCACATTCAAGCGCTCTCCTTCACCCTGTTACGCTGCTTTATCACACTTAATGCTTATAGAAAAAATTGGCAAGGGTTTTTAAAAATGTTTTATTCATTTTTGTAGTACCTATTCAGGGACCTGTAGAGTTTTAAATGTACCATTTTGACTACATTTAGCAGAGTTGGAAATAAATAGCACTTTGACCGTACTCACAGAACCTTTTTGGTGAAGGCATATTTATTCTTTTTTGTTATTGTCTTATACTGAAAAATATTTTTTGAAAATCAAACAACGTTCAGTGTAAAAAAAGAAAAAAAAATATCATAAGAAAAGCATTGTGAATTTGCTTGGATAAAATCAACTATATGAGATATAGTTTCAGTGTGTAATGCTCTGATCAGTAAATCAAATGTATTTTATCACTTGATCCATGTAAAAAAAAAAAAAAAAAAAAAAAAAAAATTGGAGATCAGAGGAAAAAAAAATCTTTTGCAGAAAAAGAAAAAAAAAAAAAAAGACAAACATCGAAACATTTAACAGCTGATAAAGTTAAAGCAGTGACTAAAATCAAGAATCTTTGGTGTTAGTGTGTCATCAACAGAAACAGCTGTGGTGATTCATACTTTGACACAGTTGTGAAGATGACAAGGCAGAACCAGAAGGCCAAACGGATGGAATCATCGCAATCAGGGCAGCAAGATCCGTTTTCGCCTAGGGTGCCGTGCTCAGGGCCATTCCTGAGTGCAATTGAGCTAAAGCAAGAAAATAAAACCCCAAGTTTGGGTTAATTTGGGGCTAAAAGAATCCATGAGTTACACTCCTTAGGTCATGCGACCACAACAATTCCAAATGTATTTACCTTCTACTGTAATAGCATTAAAGTGAGTGAATAAAAGGGAGTGTTCAGTGTAGAGAACAACCAACTGAAGGAAAAAAGGTGAATGTGAAAAGATTTTCATCTGTGTGATTGTATTTTTGTCCACTTCCATTGGTCTCTTGCTGCGGCTTGATGCTCCAGTAAGAGCTATTAAAGACTTGTTTTATCTAACTCGTTCCTTTGACTTAATGAGATTTTATTCTCCTCTCAGGTATATAGAGTTTTGCCTCTGGACATAATCTGTAAGAAGACTTTTCTTTTGAATTCATCATGAAGGTTTTGACTATATGCATGCATGTTTAGATGTTTATATATTCATAGCACTTATAGAACACTATTTTCTGCAACTTACATTGGTTAGAGAATACTTTTATAATTGTTGCGTTTTTGTTCATCTGACTTTGTTGTGAGAATCCGCAGCACAACTTAGTAGTCAAATTGTTTTTTTTTTCTTTTCTTTTTTTATTTCAATTGCAGTATTTGTGTTTGTTATGTTGGCTTGTGAGTATTGTCATAAGTGAAAAAAAGAACTCATTCAGTAAATTATAATTAAAAAAAACTAAATATGCCTACTAAAATAATGTTTAGCTAAGGACACAGTGAAAAAGTCATTGACCTAACAAAATGTATAAATATGAGGAATAACCATTTATAGGTATCTTAATCTTTTGTTCTCCTATGTGGTTATTTGTTAAAGTTGAAATTTCATTTCAGTTTGTCCTAGTAAAAGGGAGGTTTAACAATGAAAAGAAAAACAAGAAAAAAGATTATTGTATTCTCTCCTGAACTAACATCTTGCTGCTAGCTAAATATGAGCAGTAATTAACTGACTCAGGCAACCTTCTAAAATGGAATGCAGTGGGTGTCTTAATAACCATAAAGTTGCTCTGAGTCTTTCAGCTGAGACTGTAAAATGATCACAGGTTTGACATACTTCTGGCAGACATTTAGCAGAACCTTATTCCACTCGAAGTTAGTTATTACAGAACTTTTATTACAGAAACTTTCTATTACAGAAAGTTGGTGCATGAAGAGATCTCAAAGAGAAAGCTAAGTTTTGTGCAACTTCTAATTGTTTCACAAAAACCTCCAGATAATTCAGAAGGATTGTTTCAAAACATTCAAGCCTGAATTCAAGTTGAAGTCTAAACTCTATAAAGTCACATTAAGCAGATGCCTACTGTTGAACTCGCTGCTCACTGTTGAACTTACTGTGCAGATCTGTGAATATTTGTCTAATGATGTGTGATTTTAAGTGAGCAGACGGTTGCTTCTTGCTGGACCACTGGTTATCCAGTGGCACTCAAAGAAGTGACTGACCATTTTCCCTTAATCCTTCCCTTCTCTGCTGCATACAGTAAATCTCAAGGGAGTTTTCAGCCGTATCAAACTCTTTGTTCCAAAGGGATTTTCATTCAAATCTTACCCAGCTCATCTCCCACGTCTTTATCTTTCCTTTTTCTTTTCTGCTTAATGTCACTGATTACAGGTGGTGCAGAGGTGGGAATAGTTACGCCCTGAGGAGCTGGCATCATTGTTGCAGCTGGCAGAATGTAGATTTATGGAATCTACTAAAAAGACCAGGTTTTCTAGCATAAGAGACATGCATTTAAGGAGGGATTACAAATTAAATGTGAACCAATTTAACACGTCAGTGTCTGCAAGGTGCAGAAAGCCTAACATCTGGCAAACTGAAAACATTCATTCATTCTCAATTTATGAGGACTACTTTGCAAACATGCATAGTCAGTGCTTCCTCACTTGTTGACTAAAAGTTTCCAGAGAAAAGTAATGATTGGAACCAGAAATAACAATTTCCCTATAGTATGCATTTTGTCTGCAGAAAAAACATTATTTTTCAATTACCGAAATACTTTACTAACTAATCCTCAAAATAAAGCATAATAACATATTAAGATGGTTAAAACTGCAAGTTAGTAAGGAAGTTGGTATTGATTATATTTACTCAAGATTAGACTGGTTTCTTAGATAGTTATTTAGTATTAGCAGCTTTAATACTAAAAACCTAAAGCATTGAGCACCTGTTTATTGTAAGAACAATGCAATAATTTAATCAGTCTTTTTTGTACAGTTTAGCGTGAGTAAGTGTTCTCCACTAGAGCCTACAGAAGCAATAAAACATTTAAGCGGGACCAAACGAAGCTTGTAATATGTAAAATGCAACAAATTGCAATTCAATATTACATGTTTGTGTAAAGAATGCATGAAAATAAAGTTTGCAAGGAGGGAAGAGGTTACTCGTGGTGACATAATAAAACTGAAGTAACACAGATTTAGATTTTACCAACAGCTGAAAATTAAAGCACAGTTACACAGTAAAAGCCTCAACTTACAAAAATCAGTTTTTGTCACTAAATGCAAATTCTTTTTTTAAATGAATTCACCTTTAGAGATTATATAGTTATGTAGGTTTCAAAGCATGTAATACATACAGTGACATACTGCACTGAAACAAACCCTAGATTTCCATGTTGCCATTGAAAAAAAAGAAGAATAAGAGTCACCCACCAATTTGTGAAAATTTCTGTTCCTTTTCTGTCAGATTAGTTGGCTCCATCTGGTCAGTCTAAGAAAGTAACATCTAAGTGTCTGTACCATTTTCTCATTTTCTAGGTCACCATGAGCCTATACAGGGTTACAGTCATCTCTGGAGCCAATCCCAGCAGTCAGCCGGCAAAAAATGATGGTAGCTAATTATCTCCTATGACCAGTAAATTGAAGGGATTTCAAAATTGTTTGCAAAACTGCTCGGTCAAGAAAAAAGGGCAGAACCAGCCGAGCAAGTCTATTCACTATTGGAAAATGAAAACGGGGATCAAAGCCTAGATTTTTTCTGAAGCATCAATGACACCATAGGGTGTTAGAAAAGGAAAATAGACTCATACACTAAGAAATAAAATTATTATTTTAAAATATAAAGAACTGAAGATAATGTGAGAAAATGTAAATGTGGGATTAATTGTTAGTTTTATTTAAAAGGGTTGAGACAGTGAGCACAAAACTCTGTCAGAAAAGGAAAACACTTCAAAAATCTGGAAAAATCACAAAACTGTCAGATTTAGGCTGGATGCAGGTGATTACAAGGAATATCAACAGTTAAGAACAATGAGTTGTCATACAGAATCTTTTGTCATCAGGTTGAAACCTTACTCTACTTTTACAAGGAGAGGTGTAACCTGACAGGTGATTTTTAAGATTCAGAATTTCAGACTCTGCCCAATTGGTTCACATGAATAGTTTACATCTGTCCAAAATCCAAGGCCAGAGAATAATATAAAAAAAAATAAATAAAAACACTTGAAGGAATTTGGGAAAAACTTACGTTTTGCAAAGAAAAATGTAATTACTGAGAACCAACAGCAGATGCAGGTCCTAGAGGACCAAGATGCAAGCCAAGGCAAACTGACACTAGAGGGGGGAGTAATGCACATGGCTCAAATGAGTAAATGAAGCCTTACTGCATGAAGTAAAGAGTGGAAAGCCAGGAGGACTGAAAAAGTGTCTGTCTTACCTGGATCTGGGCTGGAACCATGACAGCAGTACAGGGAGCCAGCAGCAGGAAAACAACCATGGCAGGTAGCAAGTGTGTGTGCAAGACCATTTAACACGCAAGGGAACTAGGCAATAAAGGGGAGGTGGCTCACAAAAAAAGTTGCTACCAAATGAAGAAGCATTTATCACACTCCAATAAAATGCACCCAGGATCAAACTCTCTTACAGAAAAAAGCCCAAAAAAAAACAAAAAACCAAGGGTATAGATTAGACTAAAACAGTTAAAAAGCTAACATAAAATCTACAGACCATGTCCAGAACAAAAAAAAGAAAAAAAAAAAACAGCTATGACAAACAAACCCATGGTTACAAAGCTTGTGTCCAGCGGAGACAAAAAAAAACAGAGGAAAACTGGGATGTGTGACTGGCCAGCATAAAACATAAAGACAGCGTTCAACTCAGTCTCACCCTGTTTGTACTTCATGCTGTCAAAGAAACAAGCTAAGACATGCAGCCAAGAAGTGGAAAACAGCAACGCCTGGTCTCCAGTTCCAATCATCACTCACACTAGTGAGTGTCAAAACAGTTTTTTTAAGGACAAAAAAGTCTTGAAAAGCACTACAAGACCTTTTTTTAAACACATTGAAGACAATAAAAATTGTGTTTTTAATACATTCTTCTGCATTTTTGTCACGATGGAGCACATATATTTAACATAACTTAAGATTAAAACTGCATTTCTGAGTATTTCTTTATTCAAATTGTGAATCAGAAGCAGACAAAAATGCCATTTAAAAAAGCTTGCAGTTGTTACGTACAAACTCCAATAGACGAGCTGCAGGCTCCCTGCTCCGCTCCATTCTGATGCATCCACGTGCAGACAAATAGATCATATACGTCTTCATTTTTCTTGTCTGAGCTGGTATCTGTCTCAAAACTGTAGTATTGGATAGCTCCAATACTGCTCCCCATTTTTGGTGCACCGGTAATGCTACCTTTGGGTAGCATTGGGTAGCATTTGGGTACAGCCCCTAGCACAAAAGAGTGTAAACAAAGGGGTGATAGGAACTTCTGCCGTTCTGCAGAAACTCTCTCCTAGAAAACAGATTGGCAAAAGGTGATCAGAGTGGGACTTTAAGTGAAGATTCTTTCACGTTCACTGACCACTTTTTATGACTCTTGTTCACAGAGTTTTTAGTCTCTAAATGAAATCAGTAGATGTTCTCTTTAGTGCTTCTAGGATTTTCTTTTAGCTTCAGCCCATTATGTGAAGGAAAAAGGGAGGTCAAAAAAAGGAAACTTCACTTTCAGAGGAAGTCACTGCATTTGGCAACAGTTTCATGACATATTTCATTTTCTTGCCTAAGTAGGAGACCTGCCTTCATTACACTCAGAGGAGCAAGGGCAAAGGCTTCACTGCAGGCTGTCACAGTGGACACCTTGGATCCATCAAGTGCGTGTCAGAACAGAGGCAATGCTAACTGTGCCACACATCCTAGATAGGAGATACAGTGATTCCAGAGGCAAACACTCACTGGTGTTAGACATTGCTTAATGAAAACCATCCAATTTGTTTTCAAACATTTTAAATAGCTCCAATAGTTATAAATCCTGTACTTTGCAGAAAAAAATGAGTTATTACTGAGCCATAATTCAACTGAGTTATGACTCCTTCTGACTGATATGCTGATAATTGTGTTCATAGCCATGATACAAGACTCACCAGGCTGGGTTTAAAATGGGATTTTAAGGTGACAGTGAAATAAAACACACTGGACCGGTAGCCGAAATGTTCACTTTAGAAATAAGTCTGCCTAAGCGCAGAGCTATTAAGGGAGTACTGTCCTCATTTGGATGAAGAAATAAACCATTTGGATGTGTCAATGAGAAGCAGACCGCTATTGTGATTTCAGTAGATAAAAAATGTTGAAAACAAAATCTCAATTATTGCTTAGATGGGATGGAAGCTACTGCTTGGTTCCCTTTTAGTATGTATCTACCCAACCACCAACACCAAAGACGAGTTGAAAGGCAAGAAGGTAAAAAAACAAACAAAAAGCAATTACTTGTACACAAAAGACAAACACCAACCTCCAAACTGCTTTGACACCGAATAGATATCAACTTTATTTATAATTTCTTTAACCAAAGACTGTGCTGTTGCGAATCATTGCTGAATAGTGGCTCGGTCTGACTGATGTGACTATCAGGGACATTTTCTTGTAAGTTTCAATTAGGCTGAGATCTGTGACTATGGGGGCCATTCATCAAACCATCCATTGACCCCTCAAACCGTAAAGATGTCGCCACTGTCATCCTTCATCAAGATAGAAGTATTTCATTTCAGGCCAAAGGTGATTATTCAGACAACTTTGTATTGATCTGCAGTGATCCTTGCCTTTAAGGTTAAAAGTGGGCCTAATCCATGCCAGCAAAGTGTCCTTCACAACATAACAGAGCCACCAGTTGCCCTCAAACTGAGAGCAACCGGATTCTTTACTTATTTCATTTTTTTTTTTTGTCACTTGCCTGTATCTCACATTGTTATTCCTCACTGTAGATCGAGATAAAAAAAAAAAAAAAAAAAAACAGAATCAACAAATGCACAGGGTCTTTTACTGCAGGGGAATACGCCAGACTCTGACAAAGTTTTGTGTCAGATGCTGATATGTTTAATAAGAAAACTGAAAACTAACCTATGTGATAAAAAAAAAAAAAAAAGTTCAGGAATTTACATATTTCACTAAAGCTAATACTTAGTTCACACCGGGTTTAGAGACATGCAACTGCTTCCAATGAAAAGTCTATGTAAACATGTGCATATGCTTATTTCAGGCTTTCCAGTAAGATGCTCTGGCACTCTTGCGTTTCTACATTGTTTTGAGGTCAGTTGACGGGCTGTACGTACAAAACGCGCAGCTATTGAGCCTGTCTTGAAAGTCAAACCAGTTAAGATATGACCAATCAGGGACTCGGCTATGGTAGTGATGTATGGGTGGCGTCCTTATCAAAACATGAATGTATCAATCATCTGAAATTCGATCACAAAGGAGAAGATTATCATAGCGGTCTGTGCCTGGCTGTAATTATATGATGCCAGGTCTTTCACAATAGATCTGTGAAAGAGAAAACCTGAAGCAAGATTCGCAAAATTTGCACTGCTTCATTTCCCTACAAGCCTTTTCCAATTAGCATTTATTTTTTTTTGCAAGACTTTTTAATTGTCATTTAGACTTACAAAACATAAAAAGGAATGCAACTCATGATGTCTTTGACCCAATAAGAGGTTTTCCAGTGTTATTTATTTTTAGTAATTCACCTTTTGATAAACACCTGTCCATTGTTTTGCAAGAACCATCCCAAACTCCCCTGGTACTACTTATTTATTTCATTTTAGCCTATTAATAGTCAAATTAGCACACTAAAATCACAAAAAAATTACACATTTTTCTTATAAATTTACCTAATAAATATAATAAAATAGATAGGCGCATTATTTCACATTTTCACAAAACTTTGATATTGGTTAAAAGACAAGATTTAAAGTGCAGGAGTCAGCAGTGAGAAAGTCAGGTGAGAACAGGAAGAGATAAAAGCATTTGGAAAATTCTACAAATGTGCCAAGTTTAATTGTTGAAACACAAGCAATTGGAACATGGGATAAAACAGCTTGTCGTGTGGTTCATTGTGACACATGGAGTCAATTTTAAACCGCACATGAAAAAAAGTCCTAAAATGTTTTTACATTTTGTAGGTGAAAGCTTTACAGTTTGAATATGTTTAACCCAATGTCATGATTTTAGACTGGAGGTTTACCAGTAAACTTAATGGATGGATGGGTGTGATGCTGAGAGAATAAAACTGAGTGGTAGTTAATGGCAGCTCACAAAAATCCAGACCCATTCTAGTATGGACAGAGATAAATCTGAGTGCAGAACATCAGCTATGTTTTCTGCATTAGAAACCATGGCATGTTCCTTCCACTTCAGTTTCCTGAAGGTTTTTAAAATACTTCATAAAATGCAGAGTGGAAGGACAGAAAGCAGTGAGAGAAGGACATTTTTAAGACTTCAGTTTTATTCATGAAGTGGAGGCCAGGCTGTTCTCATGCGTCACGATGCGTTCTTATAATGCAAAGGAATATTTCAAAAACACAGCAGTGGGCGACAAAGAGTGTGTTCTTGAATTCTTTGACAAAAAAAATCTGATAACTTGGAGTGTTCCCCTATGCATTCATTACTTGTGTGATGTGAGTGTTCCCTTTTTTGTTTTTGCTTTTTTACAAATTTCTTACATTGTTTTACTTCCCTCTGGCTACTTCCTTATGTTTGTTTTTTGTTTTTGCTGCTTCCTTCTGAGGTCATCACAGTGAATCACCATGCCTATGTGTTTTGTGTTTAGCTTTACGTCAAATGCCCTTTGTGACCCCTTCTGGAATTTCCATATGGAGGATATTAAACTACGACATGCATCTGCAGAATTGATGCTAAAGTTTAACTACAAGTTATTCCAAAAATAAGCAAAAATTACATTTCAGCCATTTTTTTACTCAAATCTATGGTGGCCCTGAAGTGCAAACCACACCAACAAATCACTTAACACAAAAACATATTAAAGATTACAACAATTAAAAAGAAAAATAGAAAAACTATGTTTTAGAAATGTAAACAAAATTGCATTGACCAATGCACATTCCAAAAACATAAAACAAAAAAACAAAAAAATCATTTTAATGAAGCTCCTGAAATCAAAATGAAAAGTTAAAACTACAACAAAAGAAGAAACTGGAAAAGGTATCATGAGATATTGCTGATTGCATAATAACATTTGTATGTTTGTTCATCATTTCAACCAAAAGTTATTTAGCATTAAGTGATACCATACTAATACTAATCATAAAACTTTTATTAGAGTTTTTTCCCAATTGCTAAAACATTAAGTGCAATTCTCCAAACCATAAATTGAGGTAACTATTTTTTCAAAAACATCACGCTTTGGTCTAAATGTAAAACACAACTTGCAGTAAACACACAATTTGCAAAACTCTGAGTCTACTCTTTGCAGAACACATGACACATTCTCACTTTAAAACACAGTTGGCATTCATAACACACAAGATGCAAAAAGTTAACACAAGCAGGCAAAACTCAAACTCTGCTCCAACCCATCAACACACAACTGATCAAAACTGAAGACACTTGATGGAAATCAATTGTAGTGAATCTTAGGGCAGTTCTGGAACTACTGAGCAGCTTTTTAAGGATGGATAACAGATCAAGAATCGAACCATTACCAAGACCTGGACCCAGACAAAAGACATGAATGTCTGATGAGATCCAGGTCATAGTTATTGGCCATATGTTGGTTTCTGGAATTACCATGAGGGAAGCAGGTCAAAAGGTCAACCCTAAGCAGCAGTGTTCATATGGACATTCAACAAGGAAATGACTGAAAAGAAATAGTTTTTGTTGTTGTCTGGGTGGGACCATGTCAGTTTTCTCAAAAGTCTGCTCGTCAGACAGTGGTTCAACACAAATCACCAAATTATATTAGTTTCCTTCCACTTTATTCTCAATTCCTTAACCCTTCATTCCTTTTTTTCTGCTTGGCCTTGGAAGGTTTATGAGAGACAGTTGTACACTTGGGATTACCATGGACATGGGTTGGGACGACATTTTAAAATGTGTCTTTTAAAGGATGGATCTGGCACACTAGATTGCAGTATTTTTCCCCTGTTGTCTGACTACAGTGAACGTTGCCTGTTATGTGGAAGAAGTCTTCTGGCCTGACCTGGCACAGAGATGAGTTGTTGAAGAGCAAAAAATGTGAACCTGGATGTACAGAAAAAAAAAAAAAAAATTCTGAATACTATTTTACTCTAGTTTTTTGGGGGGTGGTGGAGATTACCATTGTTAATTAACCATTTTGGGAACAGTGTGAAGTGTTTTGTTGTGCAGTGTGTTGTGTTTGCTGTGTGTTTGTTAGTTTTGATGACGTAGTCTTCATTAGTTGTGTTTCCATTACCTCTGAAATTGCGCAAATTGGATACTAAATTCGCTTAATTGAAACGCCACAATTTTGAAAAAACTCACATTTATCAAAAAAAGTTTTTTGCGATTGGAGGTGGTGGCTTTTGGGCCATATCGAAATGGACACATTTCCCAAAACTGCAACTTTTTTTTTTAATTAAATATGCCTCTTGGGTGGAAGTGGCTGCGCTGAGCGCTGCACAGCAGAGTCAAGTATTTTGTACATTTAGCCTGTATTTTGAAAATTGTGTTGGGTCTAATATTTCAGAAAATGTGTTTTAGCAAAAGGGAAAAACTGTAGAATGCAGACATTGAAGATGCATTTGAAAAAACTCAAACCCCAAAACTCAATTTTCACCTTTTCCTGCTTCTCATTGTGTTTTGATTTCTGGATTTTTTATTTTTTTATTTCTAAAATAAAATGTTATCTTATTGCTATTTTTATTGTCCTTGTCATCTTTAATATGTGTTTGCGTTGAGTGAATCGTTGGTGTGATTTGCACTTCAGGGCCACCACCGAAATCATGTGAAAGCCAGTACTTTGTCTTTATTAAATTTGCACCAGTTACAGGTGGTATTTAAATCTATATATCTTTGCAGCCGTGCAGTTCCCACAGCAAACTATGAAACTTTTCACACAGTATTTTGTTCTATTTTGATCAAGACTGATCTCCATCGACAAGCTTGAAATTCAATTTTTGTTAAGCCAAAGCTCTTCTACCGATATGAATGATGGACTTTGTTATTGAAATTGTGAGTGGATTTGGTTCTGCTGCTCCAAGTTCTCTCTGTTAGGGAGTATTGGGTAATATTTCCTCCTCCCGGATCAGGGATGGAACAATCTTCCATGCTGGGCTGCCTTTCTTTCCAGGGCTCAATAATAAGCCTGTCAGCTTGATTTAGAAAGCCTGTGGCAGTATTATGAGAGACACCATCAGATTTACAATATATCATAAATTGCTAGCAATAATGTATAAATCAATAGAGTTGTGAGCTTAAACTATTTTCAGTTTCCTTTTCTTCTGTGTCACACCTTAAAAGAAGGGTACAACTCAGCTGTATAGAGGTTGTAGCACAATGTATTGCATTCCACAATGACACAACTATAAATGAACAGAAAAAAATAATAATTTAATGCAATTTATCAGTTTTTGTAGCTATAGGAGTAATATTCATTATGTATTGTAAACAAGTTTCTTAATCAGAGACAGAAAAAAAGGCAACATTTTTATACATTTAATATGGAATTTGACATTTAAAAGTAAAAGCTGTTTAATAGGTTTATGTGTGACTGATGCTCAAAAAAGGCTTTTGAGTTTATCTGTGGATTTGTGAATTTCTGACAAGTTGCTGGAAGTTCCAGGCATGGATGTGTTTGTTTCTGTTTAGATTTTCAATGCTACATTTTATTGCCTGGTAACTGCTGGAAGAGAGAAGCTGTATTGCAATCTCCCTTTTGTTTATCTTACTAGCTTCAGTTGTTGCAGTTGTTTTTTTTTAATTCCAAAGGTGTGGTAAATGCATTTATCAAACACATGCACACTGATTACTCACACTGATGAGTAACAAGGGGCTCCAGAGAGAGAGAAAGAGATTAAAGAAAAACAAGTAAATATATTTCTTAGCTTATGCAGAAGTTATCCACATCAAAATCTTTTTTTTTTAGCAGCACACAGAATTCTTTTCTTTTGTATTTATTGCTTGTGTCTACAGGAATTTATATGTATCTTATCTATATATGTCCATACACAGTTTCTTTATTGTTTTCCAGCATTTACAGGTAGACTGAAGAGTCTAAATTGCCCTCAGGAATGAGTTTGAGTAGTTCAAACTGTTCTGATTCATTTGTAAAGTCGGGGATGAGCTAAATCTGAGTTGTTGTTGGTCACCTCTCAGCTTATCTCTTCAGCTTTCACTGTTTCGCACAGGAGGTTTGGCATAAAGTTTTACGCCCTGTGTTTTTTTCGGCCTGGGGACCGGCACAGGGAGACCTAGACTTAGGTTTCCTTGTGGCTACATAGTTAGGCAGTAGTGTAGAGTTTTGCTCGAGGACCCGAAGTTCAAAATCTGAGTGGGTGATCTAAATTCTACCCCTTTGAACTTGTAACTTTTTAACGTTGTTGCTTTTATCTCAGTAGAAGTACTTAATTTGAGGCTTATCTTGACTGAAAGTCCTTTTGTTACAAACAAGTTTATTGTCTTTGTGATGAAGGGCAAAAAAATGGTACAATAATTTTCATTATCATACCAACTTACTGTATAGAAATGCACTTGACAATCAATCCATATTATGTCTTACAGGTTAAAAACACAACCTCTTTTACCTACTACAACAGCGTGAGCTTTGTCTTGGTTATTTTCAATCTAAATTAATGAGACATCTTCATAGACATGAAGTAGATTCTCTTAACAAGTGTGAATAAATTAGGCCATGCAGTTGATTAGATTTCTGCCACGAGACTGGAGAGGAAATGAAAGCTTTTGCATTGCCAGGAGGTCACAGAGGGGAGAAAACCATAGACCGGTATGAATGGGTTCTTCAAATCTTGCAAGTCTCTGTCTGGCATGGCGACATGGGAAGTAAACAGGGCATTGGGAATCTGTTAATCCTCTGCATTATTCAGCCATGAGTTTTGTTGAAAGGGTCAGTGATTGACTTTGATTCAGTCTGTTCACCGTTCAAAGGAAATACAAAGATGCCAATCACAGTCTTGGCAGGACTTTCCTGCTATGAATGGATGCAGAACAATGCCTTCTTATGAAACTCCCAAATTATAATTGCATGCCACCCTGCTTGTAATTGGAATACAAATCTGCATGATTTACAATACAACATAGAATACATGTTAAAAAAAGATTTACAAGAATATTTAGTAACAGGATTACAGGTTGGGGGAATATTGATTTAATAACAGAGTAAATGTGATACATTCAAAAAATCCTGGGAAAAGAGTTTAACCAAATTATTATACCACAAATCAATTGTGTATTAACATCTGTCAGTCAGTCCATCTGTCTTTTCTTATCCAGCGCTGTTATAGAAGAATGTGCATCCCACGTCATGTTTTACTGTGTAGTGACATGCAGCGGAACTGCAGATAGTCGCTAGATTTACCGCAAAACATGTCTTTGATGGAAGTTATAGTAATTCAATAAAGACAGAATGTGAGCAAGGTTTTATTTGTGATACAGACATATATATATATATATATATATATATATATGTACATATAATTAAGCCCATAATCGTTGGCGGTTAGGCTCTGGGTATGACATCATGCTTGCTTAATATAAGCAGACAATCAACAAATACACCCCAGAGCCTAGAGTGAAAAACATCCAACATTAAAAGCAAAAATAGGATTGTGAATGGTTTAAAAGAAAAGGTGGACAATTTAAGCCATCAGTTCAAGGTGAAGGCCTATTTGATTATGGCGTGTAGAGTGAAGTAACAACGTAGGATACCTGGAAGTGAGGAAGATCTTTCTTATTGAAATTGTGCCAAAGCTTCTCAAAACTCATGAAAATCATGCAGTTTAGTTGACACCATTGTTGAGTTGGCATTTTAAAATGTCGCCAGTCCTTTTTTGACAGTAAGTTAACAGGTGATTTTTTTTTGTATTGAAGTCAAAGAAAAGTCATATTCAAAACAGTCACGTTAAATGTAAAACTAAATGGATTCATATGTTTTTGCAAAGTTGTGCACAGAGCACCAACTTGTGCACAATTTTATCTTTAAGCACACGTTTCTTTTTGACAAATATCTTACCCCGTAGAGTGTGCCATGATGAAAGTGTGACATCATTAGTCGTTTTTTGGATGCAACATCAACTGTCACACAATAAAACACAGACTTGTTTTATTGGATCTGCTTGTTTAAACACATTTTCTGATCAGGCTGCTTCTATGGAGTCATAATTACTCATACAAGCCTGGTTATTCATGTATCTCAAAAATATAGCTTTCACAAATGTTTCTTCAACTGTTCTTGGTAATGCGGCTGTAAAATATTTCTCCAAATTATTTCCTTGACTTGTCATACCCCATCTATAGCAGCTTTCATTGAAACACTAATGAGTTAGAGCTGAGTATGAAATTACTGCTATTCGTGTCCTATTTTTTTAAGAGGATTAAATACTCTAATACTGTTATGCGAGTTCCTCTATGTTGAAGAAATTACAGAACGTCATACAAAGAAATGCAGATAACCTAATTCTTATCCCACACAAAAAAGAAGAGAACAATAAGCTGGAATTGCACCTAATTATTGCAACCTGAAAAAAAAGAAAAATGACCAAACACAAGACCTTGATTTATGGTGGTTTAGCTCAAATAAGGCTATTTTGAAAGAAGTCTTAATGTCAAACATGCTTTTGACTGCTTTGTTTTATGTTGCTTTTTCATTTTTAGTAAAAAGGTAAAATCTTTGCACGTTTCAAAATTAAGACCAAGGTGGTTGCAGAGGGAAGATTTTTCTCTCTTAGGAGACACAAGGATAATATCTAAATAGATTTCAACGTCTACAACAGGAAAACAATAGAAATTATGCAGAAAAAGGCAGGTCTTTTGGTATTCCATATGCAGAACGAACATGAGGGAAGAGACGAGAGCCATGAATTGTTCATGAGGCTCTCTGCAGAAAGGAAGAAGATGTTTTTGTGGAGGGAGATTCTGGATGCGATGGCATGTGGCCTCCTGCCACAGGGAAGTGCTGTTAAAAGTCTTGGGTGGGAAATTTTGGGTACATTTTTTCCCTGCCTCCCACTTGTCTCATGGTACAGGTAACAAACAGGTCAGGAAGACATCACAGCATATTACCTTATTGCTGTTATCTCCTAGGTCCTCTTTGGAACAGAACGCTATAACCAATTTCTTACTGTTTTCATATTGAAATCTAAACTGCAAAATGTATTTTCATATTGCAAGCTGGAATGAGTTGAAATCTGCTAAGTGAGTTTGCGAGAGCTGAAGTGGCAAAGACTGTAGTGTTGATGGAAGCAGGTGATCTTCTAACTTCACATACTAACTTATTCCGCTGACAGCTTTTCATTTTTTTTCCTTGTAACTTCACAAAGGTTAGAAAATGTCGTTTGTGTCTTACATACTAAATGACGATGCAGAAGCCATGGCCGATCTTTGGAGCCTTGGCCTTAGCCTGGATTTAGATGAGGAATTCAAGGTCTGAAAGTCAGCAAATCACTAAGTCCATAAACTCGAACGCCAAAAAAAACAAAAAAAACAAAAAAAAAACAATCATTAATATATTTTCCAGTCTATAAAAAACTAGTTGACATTGTTGTAAATCATAGATAAAATCACATTCAAAAAGAAAACAACACACCACTTTACTACATCAGTATTCAACTGTCAGCCCTCTCATGTCTCTCCTGCTATCAAAGCATCCTAAGCCAGGTGATGGTTTTGCCATCGGCTGCGAGAACACAGGAAAACTTTATTTTCTTCAGATCTAAAATCCTTGAAAATCCATTACAACAGCCTAAGGATTGGGCAAATGCAACCCAAAATAGGGCATAAATGAAACATTTGATGTTGTTGTACTGAGCCAGCATTCTGTGTCTGTGTGTTGTTCGTGCTGGTTAGACCCTTGTGCTTCCACAGGAGGTAAATTATTTCAAGAAGATTTATGCAGGAGGCATGTTAGTTGAGGCTTAAAAAAACCCAAACCACAACAGCAACAGAAATTCAAGAGGCATTTTTTTTTAAAGCATTTCTTTTAATAATGTCTGCATACAATAAATGAATGAATTATTTTCTAATTATCTTTGTAATCTTTTAGAAATATTATATGTGCAACATGGGTCAATGAATGAAAAAAAAATGACAATAGAGCTCAAAAGAATTGGAGAAATTAATTGTTTTTAGCACATTTAATTGTAATGCAATAGTGACATTAAATGGTATTCATCTGATTTTCAAACAATTGATATTTTAAAAGGTTGGAGAGCAGTGTTTTTGTTACTGCTGCATCATTTTAGCAGCCTTTCTGACCTCTCTGTCCCCTATGTGTTTGTGCAATTTTCCCTCCATGCTAGTCATGCAACCTGTTCTCATCTCCTCTGCATGACAGCATCTGTGGGAGATTTTTAGAACACTTGTTTGTGAAAGTGCATCATAGAAAGAACAAAGGAGATTTTGGAGGATCCCAAGAGAATTAAATGTACATAACTGGAAATGTTGTTGGTGTTCAGGTATAAAAAACATGGATTAATTCCCTGCTGAATTGGAATCACATTAATGTAGCAAAGCATACAAAAAAAAAATAGTTCATGTTTTTAAGGCTTCCAGTTAAATAAAAGTCAAAGTGAATGTACTGTTTTATTTTGTCATTTGTTGTGTGCGCCATTGGGTTTTTCTGGGCTGCACAAAGAAAGCGTGTACAAACACGACCGCACAGTCTCACTTTGAAAATAGCATAATGTTTTCACAGTGGCAAAGAACAGAAGACCGTTTTGTCACTGTAATAGCTCCTAAAAGTTAAGAAGGCGATGTTCTAATTTACTTGTTGCACTGCAGACATGATTATTCATGTGACATGCCCATCAAACACACTTTCCGTGCAAATTCTTTTTTTTTTTTTTTATATAATAGAATTTATTTGAAACTTTATACCCAGTGGTGAGGATTTAACATTTCTTTTTTGTATTTTGTTTTTTAAATGCCTGTTCCCTCAAAAAACATTTCTAGTAGTTTTTTATTTTTTCAAATAATAAAAAAAAAGAATTGTACAAGTAAAGGCCTGTGCTTCATCAGTCTGACGTGGCCTCGGATGAGTTTTACATTTTTGAGTCCAGATGCCATAACTCAACTGCTGGTTTGAGTTTGACATCCATCCATTGTCAGAACCCGCTGAATCCCTTTTGGGGTCACGGGGTCAGCTTGAGCCAGCCCAGCTGCTGTTGGGTTGAATGTGAGGTACACCCTGAACAGGTTGCCAGTCTGTTGCAGGGCCACACACTCACATTCACACCAGGACACCAAATAACCGATGAATCATGTTTTTGCATTTTTGGGAGGAACCTGGAGAAAACCCACGCATGAATGAGGAGAACATGCAAACTCCACACAAAAATAACTCAGATGGGATTCCAACCAAGGCTGTCTCACAGTGAGGCAAGAGCGCTAACCCTTGCTCCACTATGCAGCCCTGAGTTTGACATGTGTGATTTAAATGGTGACATAACTAAAAAATAAAACAAATGTGAGTATTACAACTCAAAAACTTTGAACGCAACCAAATCATTTTGGAGATGCCTATTTGAGTAATGTTATTGTAGAGTAGAAGCTAACCCAACTTCCTTTGTTCTCATTACACATCCATTGTGGATTCAAGGTCATTATTCATTTATTGTATCTTAGAAGTAGGAACTTCTAACATTCTAGGAAACCTTCATCTACGGTTATACATTTTACTCAACTTTAAAAAGAAATATCGTTGTTCTCTTCCAGTGTCTGTTTTATCCTCTGATTATTGGGGGATGCTGTTGGAGCTTGGTTAACTCTTTAAAAAAATAAATTTAAAAAAGGCAGATTTCTTTGAAACATGTTTACAGACTTAAAGTGAGATTTTAGTATGCTCAGCTCAAGTGTTGGCAGTCAGGCTGTTTGTTTGTTGGATTTCATGTGTGTTGCATAGCAGCCCTGTTACCTCCACATCACAGAGGTCCTCATTTGAATCCTGGCTTGAAACTTTTTCTGAGGAGAGCTCAGATACGCAAATAAATAGAAAATGCCCAACACAGTGAGAGAGAGTGTGTTGTCTCTGCGTGGCCCTTCGATGGACAGACATCCTGTCCCCGAGAGTATTTAACCGTTTGCCCAGTGACAGCTGGAGTATTCTCTGAACACAGACCTCAGTCCTTTTACTGAGTCAGTTTTAGGGAAAGTAGCATTCTTGTGGAAAGGACTCCAAACAAAGCAGACATATGTAGTTTTTCTCTCATTCTGCTATAGATTTGAATATTTAAACATGCTCAGTGTGAGGCTGGTGAGATCTGAGATGCATTTGACTGAGTAAGGCACAGAATGACCCTGGGGAAAATTAACCTGAATACCGGTATCTTCTTTTGGGACAGATGATAAGTGTCTTGAATGCTTAACTAAAAAATAATCTTTATCACTGTCAAAAGCTTAACCACTCTGAGCTCAGCTACTCATATCTTGGTTTCAGACGGTTGGAAACAGAACAGTGTTACCTTCAAGAGACAGTTATGGCATTTAAAAAAAAAAATCAAAATCAAGTCGCCTCCCAAAATCTATATTTTCTTCTCAGGAAGGGTTAAGGTTGGAGATTTATTAATGTTTTTGTTTTATTTACCAGAGGATTGCTTATAGAAACATGTCAATTCTAGTTAGTTTAAGTGATGCTTGATTGATTGATCAAGTTGAGATGACGCTTGAACAGTCAGGAAAAACCAAAAACGTTCACAAACTCCACATAAGAAGGTGTAATCTCGTCTTCAAACAAGAGTTTTCGTGCGGGGGGATCAACATGCCACTGTGTACAGTGTGGACACGAAAGCCTATTGAGATTTTATTTAGAATTTATTTAAGTATTATTTATTCGATTGCCTTTTGACACAATTGTACAGAAATATTTAAGATGTAAAAAAACAGTTTGTCTCAATATTCCAACAAAAAATTTGGCACAAACTCAAACAACTTTCTGTCCCTTTAGGGATAGATGGACAAAAAAACACTTCTTTTATTTGGTGTTTGTTGGTCTTTGTAAAGAGCTTTTGTGTAGTTACTCAAGAAAGTTTCTAAGAACTGACAAACTGCTTTTTTGGGGTTCATGCGTTTTGAACAATAAGTAAAAAAAAAAATTAATATGAAAGATCATATAAAATATTTTACAACACAAAATAATTTCCAGGACATTTTGAAGTTTATTCATTCATTCATTTTCCAATCCGCTTAATCCCTTTCGGGGTCACGGGGTTGCCGGAGCCTAACCCGGCTACTCATGGGCGAAGGCAGGGTA
>BSAI01000005.1:15190006-15237564 GCA_036245035.1 Adrianichthys oophorus | reverse complement strand
TAATAATTTCAAAACTTCCTTTGGATATCCCAGATAAAGTTACGTTGGTTTCGTTCGTTAATTCTAAAAAAAAAATTCCGAAATTTTTTTATTTTCGTATCCGCTCCGCTTTCGTATTCCGCTCCTATTATATCATGTCCAGTTCTGCTCGGAGGTCAACATATTAAATTTTCGCAAGAATCCGTCAAACAATGGCCGAATATAAAGACTACGCCACTTTGCAAACTTGGCACGCGCACACCGTTTAAGATAGAGAAAAAGTTTTGGTACCAAAATTTCACAAATTTCCTACCGATGATGCACTGAAAGTTTGAAGAGGATCGGGAAAAAAAACCCTTGGGCTGAATTTTTGATTTACCTAGGAGTAAAATGGATTTTTTTTCAAATCAAGATGGCGGCCTCTTCCCAAGGTCAAAGTTCAACGAAACTTTTTGGGTCATCGTAGACTTGCGCTAGCTGCATTAGTGTGAAATTTCGTTAAAATCGTGACAACAAAAGGTCCGTTTTCACGTTCTTGAAAATAGCAAAATCTCCGATTTTGAAACAAAATGGCCGCCAAATCGTTGGTCGTGTGGCAATCACGTAATATTTTCAAAACTTCCTTTAGCTATCACGAACAAAGTTACGTTGGTTTCGTTCGTTAATTCTAAAAAAAAAATTCTGAAAAAATCGTTATTCGCTGAGTAAGCACCTTTTTTTGCGTCGGTTTTTCGCTTCCCCTGGCCTCATTTTTAACATTATACTTTCAAATGTTACATTGTCACGTTCAGCTTGACGTTCCGGACGCGTGGATATGCGCTTCGTGACATTTCGCTAAAACATGTGCGAGCTAGCTAGCAGCGTAGCGGTTGCGAGCTCGCCACGCGCACGCCATTCAAATTCTACAACTTCTAATTCCAACATTTTGTTCACAGTTCCCGGCCATTGATGCTCGTGAAGTTACAAGATGATTGGTAAAAATCCCTAGGACGAGTTTATGTTTGAAGCTTGTACTAAACGTGCTATTTTGAAAAATTCAAGATGGCGGCCTCTTCCGAAGGTCAATGAAACTTCTGTTGTGATTGTAGACTCTGGCTAGGGACATGTGTGTGAAGTTTCGTAAAAATCGGAAGAACCAAAGTGTCGTTTTCCTACATTGTCGAAAAAAACGAAAATTGCCAAATCTCGCACTTTGCTACAAAATGGCCGCCACGGCGTGGGTTGTGCGGCCCCCCCATAATGATTTCAAAAGCTCTCCTGGATACCCCCGACGCGTGTGTTTTGGTTTCGTTTGCGTATTTCAAAATTTTTTTTTTTTGCTCCTTAAACAAATTTTGGCCCATTCATTTTTTTGGCGGTATCGCTCGCCGTGATGTAATCGTTTTGGGGGGGTGGTTGTTCACTTCAAAATAAATTATTTTACAATTTTCCCTAGGTTTGTGGAAATTTTGGTGAGTTTTCGGGTATGTGGCGGGGGTCAAATTTAGGCAAACAGGTGTCGTTAGAAAGGAGAATAATAATAATAATAATAATAATAAACAAAGCAGATACAATATAGAAACATTTGCGCCTAGGAGGCTGTGTGGGTTCGTGCACTTTTTTTTGTACTACACACTGGTCAGGTCTGGGCACTCAAAGGCCTGTTCCTCCAGGTCACTTAAAGGCTTTTTGTATGTTTTTGGGTCTTTTCGTACGTGTAAAAACAATACGGTCCTTGCAGACAGGACCCTGCTGCTGCGGGCCATAATAATAAACAAAGCAGATACAATATAGAAAAATTTGCGCCTAGGACTGTGTGGGTTCGTGCACTTTTTTTTGTACTACACACTGGCCAGGTCTGTGGGCTTAAAGGCCTGTTCCTTCAGGTCGGTCAAAGGCTTTTTGTATGTTTTTGGGTCTTTTCGTACGTGTAAAAACAATACGGTCATTGCAGACAGGACCCTGCTGCTGCGGGCCATAATTACATATCTTTGCATTGTGTAGAAAAGCGCAACACGGAAGTCTACCCAGATGGGGCTTGTGTGTCTCGCTGATGTCAGACAGATAAGAAGTAAGGACAGACTTGCAGCATGAGCATTTGTTAGCTGGGAAGATGTTAACTAGAATCCAGCTTGTGATCCAACCATGGCGGGGTAATTATTTAACAATTAAACAAGTTGTTATTTAAACAAAATAACTTTACTTTTATAGTACCTGATATTGGTATATACTTGCTGTTTTGATCTCCTGTCCATGCAACAATTGGACCCAACCATGGTTATCTTCCAAGATGACAACTATAAATAACTTGTCATAGGTGAAACCTGCAAAGTGGGATAATAGATGTTTTATTATTATATATATTATATTATGTAATATTATGGAATGGAAACAAAGATCTGCTCGTGATGGAAGTTTTTTTTTTATAAAATTGTCAAGCTGAATGCATTCTGTAATGTTTAACAGGTCAACAGCCAATCAAAACACAGTGTGCTGTTTAAAAAAAAAAAAGAACATGGAAAATTGCACTGAAAAAAAATCTGTAGAACTGCAAGACTGTGTAAGGTAGAGGGAACAACTACTCTGCACTACTAAAACAACAGACAGTTTTCTTTTCTTAGCATTTATATGCATATAGCAGCACACATGCTTGGTTTTTAAAATAAAGCAGGAAAAAGTGTGATGTTGTGTCTTAAAACACTGCTTCTTCAGTTGAGGTTGTTTTCTTTTCCCATCAAAGTCCTTTCATGTAGATGTTTTAAAGCACACGCTGCATGGTCTAAACGATTTGTGCTGGGTAACAGTCACATTAAGTCAAACAGAACTCAGAGTAACTGCAAAACCGCTGTGCGCCGCATTCTAACTGAGTATCGTGTAATCACTTTCAAATGGCATTTAAAAGCACCAGGAGTTTCAGAAAACACAAACTCATTTCTCTGATCATCATCATTAGTGTGTCCTATGGAAATGAAAAAGAAAAACAGGCCTATTGTTAAACTGGTGCGAGAGTTTAAGAGGCATCGCTGACTTACCAACAATTTAAGACCCAAACAACACTCACCTGCTTAGGAGGCTTTTAGAGCCTGGCGGTTGATGTCAGCGTGTTCAGTCTGAGCAGCGTCTTTCAGTTGGTAATTATAGCAGTATGTGTTGTAGTGTGTGTAAATGTGTCAGCTTGAATCCCCCCCAACTCCTGAGCTGCTAATCACTGGATAATTAGTGACAGCCTATGAGGCATATTTGCCATGGCCTGAGCAAGCAGGGATATATGTATCTAATTGAACTATATCAATCAATCAATCAATCAATCAAAACACCCTTTGACCCCTCAGCAGCGAGCACTGCTGCAACAACCCCAGACCAAACCTGCAAGCCCTGATGCAAAACCTCCCCTTATGGAAACACTGGGGCTAAAATCATAATAAAAATAAAAGTATTTAGAAGTGAAACAAAACAAAACAAAATAAATATATGTAAGAAATAAAATACAATAAATAAAATCAATCAACTAAAATTGTTTTACATAAGAAATAACCAGATAAGATTATCTAGAACCCACAAAAAAGAAAACAAAAAAACATACTTGAAGATACAAGCTGTTATATGTGGAAAAATGGGTGAACACCTTTGTGTGTTTGGTGTGAATAACTTTACATTGCAGCTCTGTTTTAACCTGTTGATCAAAAGTAATGTTTTTTTTCTCAGAATACATCACATAAAATACTTGAAATCATTGAAAAATAATTTACTTGAATACGTTTCTTCATCAATGTTGAAACACATAAATATAGAAATTTCTTGCAATCCCGTCAAATTAGCATTTTATTTTCTAAGGCTTTTTGCGTTGATATAGATTTGGGCCTTTCATCCCACAAACACTTTGCACTGAGCCTACAGGGCATGTGCTCCCTCTGCTTGCTTTAACATTTGGTGCACACTTACATTTTTACAAACTCCAGTTTAATTCTTAGTTTGAAACATCCAGTTTTCTGTTGGTCAAACTAAATCTAACTTTATTGTCCTTATTTTTATCAATAAATCTGAAACAAACAAAAAAAAAGAATCGCGTATGAAGAGGAAAGACATTCAATCAATAGTGAATTGAACGTGCAATAATTGCACCCATACGCAGATACCATGCTGTTGGTAAAAACAGAAGAGAATCAAAATAAGTACAAGCAGAAATGTATACAAAGAAGCTCCATTTAACAGATCATGCGTAATTTAATCTGCAATGACATTTCCTCTGCAGCCCTTAAGATCCACAGGGATATCACTCATCTGATTTGGCTGCTTGTTTTTCTCTTTTTCTGAGGCAGGGTCCAAGATGCTTGGGGACATCAAAGAAGTGTTTGGACTAAAGGCTCCCGATCAGAACTACTGAAGTCTGAATACAAACCTCTGTGGGCAAAAAAAAAATAACTCACACTGAACTAAAATTAAAGGCAGAGTCCATGAAAATAGCAAGAGACTGCATATTGAAATAAATAAATATATATATACAGTTAATTTCATGAAAATAATGAATTTGTTATGTAGTCTTTTTTTTTATAAAAGCAGCAAAATAAGTAACAAGAGAAACTGTTATTCGTAAACAATCCATTTGCTTTGTGACTGCATCTTTTATGTCCCTGTGACTTCCAAGAAACGATGGCGCTGTGAATGCAAAAGCTCTGGTGTACTTTGATGGATATGGGGTGCTGAGAAGGCAAGATTAAAGATGAAACTCTCCAAAAGCCGCCGTGAGACCTGGCACTTCAGGTTCTGTGCCGTGCAAAATCCAGCAAGTCTAGCATTTTATCTGCACTTTTCCTTGTGTAATTCATTACTCAGTCCAGTGATCTATTTGTGCTGTGTGCAACATGCAGCCTTGGGGAAGGGCTATGCAGTGATGTGATCCAAAAACTGCAGCCCATATGTCAGTGTGATTGCTTCCAGCATGGGTACATGTGAGCAACGTGCAAACATCTGACTAAAGACAAAAACGTGATTAGTAATTCATCAGCAGAGGGTTGTTATTGTCTCGTTTAGAAGCAATTTAGTTACAGTTCACAGGGAATTCTTCACTTCTTCAGTAACAACTTTCAGTATAAAGTATTATTTATTTTCTGTACTACTTATTACATTACATGGTTTTGCACGTGAGATTGCCTTTCCTTTAAATTCAATGAAAAAAATGCATGTTGTTGAGCCAGGAGCTCCTGCATGTAAGTTAATATTTTCACTAAAGATTTTTGATATTCTGTCAGTACGTCTGTTAGAACACAGGCTGTCAGTACAGAGAGTAAAACAATTAAATTGAAAACTTTAACAATATTTTCAGCCCTTATGGCCATGTTGCAGAGGTAGAACGGTTGACTTTTAATTAGAAGGTCGCAGATTCGCTTCCCGCTCTACCCCCATGTGTCGAAGCGCCCTTGGGCAAGACACTGAACTCCACATTTCTCCTGGTGGTTATAGGTCGGCTGTACTGTTCGGCAACAGAACCTCCATCAGTGTGTGAATGTGTGTGCCATTGACTGCATGTAGAGAACTGGACTGAGTGACCCCTACCCCCTCACATTCCAAACAGAAAGTACCTGCTGCCTCCAAGAAGCCAAAATCCCATTCTACTGATAAATAGACATATATAACTCAGTCATACTATTTGTCAGAGCAACCATTCTTGCTCTGAGACCTTTTTCTTAACATCTTCTTGCAAATCCTATTTTTTATGATATTTCTTTCTTTAGTGCAAGTGATTCAAGTTATAAACTGACCAATCAGTTGCCTCAGTAAAAGCATGTGGTGCCTGCTGGCCCCCACCTCAAACTTTTGGTTGACAGATTCTCCCGACTTTCAGTGGAAAGGATGAGGACTTTGAACAAGCTTACTCAAGATTACCGAAAGTAGTTGCCATAGAAACGTTGACTCAGACCAACCACTGCCGTCTGGCTTCAACATAGCGATGTCTGCATTGTGGAAAAATGGAAAATGAATTGGCTTCATTTCACTGGAGCCAGAGGCAAGGTATTTTCTATACATCACACCCACTCTGTCCAGTTCTCTATATACAGTCAATTGTGTGTACATGGGTGAACTGTGACTGTAAAGCACTTTGGACTTTCTGAGAAGGAGGTAAAGCACTATAACGGTACACACCATTTACCATTTCTTGGCTACGACGGTACTGTCCTAATTAGCTGCCACCATATACTTAATTATTTTTACTTAATTAAAAAGCAACCGTTAGGAATACAGACTAGTTGCTATTAAAAAGGTACAAAAACTGGTGACTCATGTAAAGGGAAACAAATAGGAACTCTAGTAAGTTATCTTAGTCAGCTTCATACTAAACAATTACTAAAAGAAAACCAAGACTTTGAATTATTTACCTATGTTTACCAAAACAGGAAAATATATTTATAATTTTGCAAAAATTTAAACTGATACTTTGTTTTTCTATTTGGATTCTTACCTGTTTACCAAGTTAGTATGAATTCAGCTAGTGTGTGGTAACTCCTTGTTTGTCATCAAACTAATTCTAAACATTTAAATAAATAGAATAAATTAAAAATTAAACAAAATGTCATAAATAAAAATGATTAAACGTTTCAATAAGTATTTATTGTTTTTATTTTTTTTTACTCCCTCCCTGCGCCTTTCTTCACATTGTAGGTTTTTTTATTTTAAAAGATAAATGTGAAAATTTCACAGCCACAACAACAAAAAACAACAAATTTCCATCTGTTGATCAGACAGCTGTGACAGCAATGACATTGACACAGCTGGTCCAGCACCCCTGGCATCTAAGTGCACGTGTGTTTATGCTGTGGAGTCTGGAGCAGGCAAGCTTCCACATATTCCTTTCTGAATGAAATGTGTTCTTCCCTGAAGAAAGGACACAGAGCCAACTTTGCTCTAATTTTACAAAGAGATAAATGAAATGAGGAGTGTAAGAGTCACTCATGGTTTCCCACTGTGGGCTACTGCTGTTGCTCAAGTGTGGCAGAAATGTATTCAAGTTCTATGCTAGTCAGTTATTCCGGTGAAAAAATCTAGTCTGTGTTAAAGTCTTTCCATGTATTTATTCATTCCTTCTCTTTCTCTAGGAGTTTATGGTTAGCCATTTTAATTTGCTGAGGTCAAAATTATTATCTGTAATTCAACAAAAATAACCAACAAAACCCCCAAAAGCTGTCAGATTCCTAAGGATATCTGTGTGGCCAAAGAAATTTTTATTTTTTTTCTAAATAGCAGAACACTGCCATTGCATTGCAAACCTAAACAAAATTGATTTGAGTCAGACTATTATCATTATTAACTATTAAAAGAAGTCAAACGTTTCAGATTTCTTTTTCATCCATACCTGCTGCTCTGTAATATCCCTCATGGCACTCACCTGTTCTCAGGTGTTTACATGCCCTGTGTGTGTGCCACAGGGTTCTCTTCATTTGCAACCCTCCACCTTTGCAACCACAGGCTATGTTTTGCCAATTTCTTTGGATTATACACAATTTGGATTCAGAGACTTGCATCAACTCCTATTCCTGTTTCTGTCTGGATTTTGAGGCCGTCTATTTTAGTTTTTTTTTTTTTTTTTTTTTTTTTTTTTTGTATAAATGAACTTGAATATTTGAGTAATTTTTTTGTTCCTGAAACACCAGAAGGTGGATTTACACCATTGGGTCAAAGGGTTTTCCCACAACTCCAACGAGAGAGTCATCCCCCACCAGCAGTTCTGTTTTAAAATCACTTCATTTACAACTATGGAGAGTGAGTGGCATTCATCAGTCTTCTATAGATAATTGGTTGGCTTATATTTACCTGTCATTCTCATTCCGGAGCTGCTCAGTGCTGCCCATTTGTCTGGAAGGTTCTGTGCTGCTCAGGCTGTTCCACCTCCTCGGTCTGAAGCAAGAAACTAATGAGCTAAGGCACCTATGGGGTCCAAAGTTTAGGAAACGCTGACAAAAATGGGATTTCCAAAACAAAATCAAGTGAGTCTGAATATGAAAAATTGATCTGAAGTTGCTTGAAGTCCCCATTAAGCTGTTTGACAGCAAACACGGATCCACTGAGGATGGAAAGATGAAACGATAAAAGAAGCTTATAAAACGTATTCAGTAGGGCAATTATTGAGGGATAACTGTCACTGTAGCTTCTGTTTCTCACTTAGTCTAGTGCTGACAGACGTGCACTACATAATGAAAAACTTTTTTCGAATATGTGTATTGCACAAATGCTTTTGTAACAAACTGGAGGTCTTTAAACAGTCACAACCATCTTTACATTATTAGTTTCAAGAATCTGCAAGTAAGGGAGTCAAAAGTTCAAGTAAATATTCAAACTTTTCTTTCTTTTGAGAGTTTTTTTTTAAATCTGGCTTTCAGATTTTACATATATTTTATACATATATACATATACATATATTTTACATATATATTTCACATATACTGTACATATAATGTTGAGAGTTCGTGCTTCCTTCGTTTACCTCATTGTTCTCTTTTTTATGTCTCTACCAATTTATTGGTAATTTATTTTGCAGATAATTCCATTTTAACACATTTGTATGTGGAACAAACGTTTCTTTTTTTTTTCCTTTCACACATGCTTTTAGGTAAGCACCTCCTTTACTAAATATATCATGATTTTTTTTTACTTGTTCAGAATATTTTATGCAATGTAGTATAACCCCTTTGCGTTTGGACAAACAGAATGTGTAATTTTATGTTAGTTTCTATATGCAGGAAAGGGGTTGTTGCTCCAGGGAAGTAACCCAGTTCACAACGCTATGTGCCGACACTTGTGGATGCTCTATACTGAAAGAAACAAGACAAGTGTATCCAAGTCAAGTGTAAACTGTCACTGACTGTCCTGTAAATTTTTAAACAGCCAGGCGCTCAACTTTGAAGTGGTCTTGCGGTTCATTTGTATTGCTTCAGGCTTGGGGGAAAAAAATGTTTCCTTTCCTTCTATATACTGCACCCAGTCACATAAAACTGAATACATTTTCAGAAACGAAAGACAAAAGTTTATATATGGCCTGGCTATCAGCTGGTGCAGCATTTGCTCCAACAAACACTGCCATAAGTGTTGCAGTTTAGCAGCTGTGGAATTGCGACAAGCATAGACAATCTTTTTGGCCATCTGACAAAGATTTAAACACCGTCCACCCACACAGCTGTGAAATGTGTAAATGGGTGACTTTTTTAAAAGGAATATTTATTTGGCGTTTGGTAGCGGGGCTGAGGACTTTGCGCTGTACTGCAAGGGCAAATAAGGTTTGGCAGCTCCATCCCACTTTCAGAATCCACTTTTCCCCCTCTTTATAAAGATTTTGCATTCTGTTGATGATTTTACCATCTATGCCTTGAATGACACAAAAGGTTTTTTAAAAATGTCTTTTTGGTCTTTGATAAAGACTGTTGGTCTGAAAATACAACTGAACACAGGGGAGCATCAACCCATTTTAGGGTTTGTGTGGGTTTTCTTGACAAATTATTAAAGAAAATTGTCCGTATCGTAGAAATAAATAAATAAATCTCTCAAGTTTACTTGTTTAATTTGATTGCACTTTGAAAGACAGTATGTTGTTGTGCACACAAGTAGAAAAAGATATTTCAACAATGACCCTGCACTGACGAAAGAACGGTAACCAACGTGCTGGTTGAACAGCTATTTAATTAATCATTAATCAACTAAATTTCTTGTGTTCCACAGTCTTGGCCTAAAGGGACAAGTACCTCATAAGTGGTAGTAGGCTCTGTTGCTCCCTACAAGAGTTTATATTTTAGGATTGTCAAATATTTAAATTGACTGTGAATCATTGATTGTCAAACTGTCTTTACACCTCGAGCTATACTTTAAGAGAGTTACATCTTTGTAAGTGCTTAATGTGACTCACCTGCATATTATTTGCTTTGCAAAACAATGCCAAGTGGTTTCACCACATCTTTTCCATGAAGTATCAGAAAGGGGATAGGAAATAGAAGTCAAACAAATGTAAACTGCACATTTTGGGGCAATGACTGTCTAATTTGTTAGCATATTACCCGGATCATTGTGGATTAAAAAGTTTGACATTAAAAAAAGTTATGACAATACAAAAGAGTTAAAAAGAGAAAACCATTGTGGAAAATAAATGTGTGTGATGATTTCTGATGTATTGATCCATCATTGATTCAATGCATTACAATACAATGTGTTCAAGTTTAATTACATAATCTAATTTATGTTGATAATATTTCTCTATGGTACAGTGGCCCTGAAGTGCAAATCACACTGACAAATCACTTGACACAAAAACATTTTAAAGGTCACAACAATTAAAAAAAAAAAATGTTAAAAAGCAGCATTACATTTTAGAAAACAAAACAACATTTCAGAAACCAAAATGTAAAAAACAAAAATGAAAAAAAAAAAAAAAATTCAGAAAACAAAATCAAATGGTAAAAAACGAACCACAACAAGAAAAGGAAAAGGTAGGTACAATGGATCATCATTGTTTGGATGATGATATCCAGTATTGCTTCAAGCCAAATAACTTTCGGTTAAAATTATGGATAAATGTCATCATCCAATCAGCGATGTCCGTCAGTACCTACCTTTCTGGTTTCTCCTTGTGTTTTGTATTTTGATTTTCTTGTTTTGATTTCCAAAATGTGTTTTCATTGATTATGACATTTGTCCATCATTTGAATTTAAAGTTATGTGGCTTGAAGCAATTTTGGACATCATCATCCAAACACCAATAGCTCATAATAATCCATGTATTTCCCATTTATGTATTAAATCATAAATGGGGCAAATGGATAATGAACCTTCAAATACATTTTTTACATTTTTGTCTGAAACTAAAGGATCACCCAGAAGTAGTTTGTGTGGATGTCTGAGGTCAGGTAAATAAGAAAAGGATGAAAGGATAAAACTTTAACATAAAGGCTATGATCTTGGAAGATTTGCTGATGTACATTTGTTTGATCTAATATAGAAGTCATGCAGTGTTAAAGGTGAATTATCAGTGGGTGTTTACAGACAGACCATCTTTCAGTCCTAAGTTAATGACAGGTTACCTGTCATCAGTCAGAGTTAGGGTGGGGGAGCATCACATGGGCAGCTTTCCCAGAATGGAACATCAGCCTCATAACCAGCTATGCTGTCAGGTAAACTGCAGCAGTTTGTGTTTCAGAAAAAAAAAAAGAACATTTATGAATGTTTCTTCTTCACACGATTTGTGACTTTAGAGTGTGGCATTGCACATGTACATCACTGTAAATGACTGTGTTTGCAAGTCATCAGACGCGTCACGAATGGTAGGAAGGGGCTGTAGTTACCATTACGTCTGCCACAAATCAAAGAGTCATATAATAATAAGAAAACATTTGAGATTTTCAGACAGAGGAAAATATCAGTGTTATAGAATGTATTGTTATACGAGTGAAGGAAGGTGTTTTAATCTGAGTTTGGTGTTTCGACCCCTCCCAAATTATTTTCTAGTATAATTTGTTTTCTCCTCATTTTCTTAAAATTGATTTTTTCTTGAATGAAAGACCAACAGCAGCTGGTGTTTTTTTGTGGGGATGTCAGTGAAGCTGGAGTCCAGTGCTGAGGAAGCTATAAGCATGTATGAGCAGGAGGTGGGGTCCATTACCCGGGTATCTTCATCTGGAGAGGATCTGTTCTCAACAGAGCACGACAGATGTGATGCCGAGCAGCAATTTTCTTCAAATTAACATCACATTTGCAAACCGTCTGATTTAATAGACAGCATGTCTTGTGTGTTGTGCTGTTCTTTTCTTGACCTACAGAGCTGTTCTTGAGCTGCGGGAGCCAATTTGTACAAGTGCTAGAAAGGTTGTAGATTGTAAGATACAGCTGAAAGTCAAGACAGGTTTTCTGGCTCGCGATGTAGCTTGCAGTTCACCTCTAACCTTTCTAATCACAAGAAGAATTCACCGCAACGGTGCCCTTGAAGCTTTTTTTTATAATGAAAGAGAAAGTTTACTGTGTTCAAAACAAATAATCTTCACTTTCATTTATGCACAAAAGTGTGGAAAGTACAAACTGATGATCATTTAAAATTTCCTTTTTATATCATTTATGCACTTACAAGCTATTTAAAGAATACATTTATTGTTAATATAAGTCTCAGTCTGATGTGATAAAAGCTTTTCTGATGGTGTCCAGTGGTTGTTTGGGCTTCATTGATTTAAAAAAAAAAAAACCTTTCTGAACAAGTAAGACTGCATTAAAAATGTAATCTAGAGTATAAACAAGCTCTGCAGCAATAAAAAAAACAAATAAAGCATATGCATTCCTATCTCTTTCAGGTTCACAGAAATCTGTTTGTAACAGTTTTATTTTACTTTAAAGACTGTTGGATTAAGATTGTTGCTTTAAATCTAGGATTCTGTATGGTGAGTCAAGCAAGTGTTGAATATCATATCCCTTTGGCTAAAGTGAGAAACAATAAAGTGTGGAAGCCTTCAACAGAGTTTGGTTTCTGTTTATGGACATTATTTGATTTCCAAAACCCATTCAGCAATTTCATCTACCATCTATCAGATAGATTCTACCTGATAGAATTTTATGACAAAGAACAAGCAAGTGGTTTTTCAAATGCACAAATGCTGTTGGGTTGTGAAAACATGTGAAATGGAGAATCTTATTTAAAATTCTTGCATCCGCTATTTTATTTTTGTAAACTGTGGACTTTGTCCTTCATAGTGTGATCATGTGACAACGTTTGCTCCAGCTCCAGGCAGCAGTAGACAACTCGAGTCCCCAATGATGCGCATGCCCTCAGGTATAAATGATTGTGGGATCATCCTCTAGAGTGCAGACAACTGCTGTGAGGCAGTGTGTTCAGGCGCTGTGCCAGGGTGCCCTGTCAAAGAAGCACTTATGGCAAGACTGGGTTTCCCATGAGAGACTCGCAGCACAAAGTGCAGCTAAACCATCTCTCTGGTATACTGACTGTTGTAGGCCTCTCCCAGAGGCAGGGATTTACAGTGTGTGATTTGTCTGTTAACAAAGGGACAAGTAATGAATCAATATAAGCTATACCTGTCAGTAGCACCCTCAATAGAATCCTGGTAAGTCAAGGTTCATTGCAGTGGCACAGTTAACTATTTGGTTAATTGTGAGTTGTGTTTTTTTTTTAAAATAGCAGGATGTTTGAGTAAAACTCTATTTCTAAGCATTCGGGGGCAGTGTTGCAGTTTCTTTGCAGAGACTGCACCCTAAGTGCTTCATTGTGTCTTTGAGAATGCCTTTTATCACTGTTTTGCTTGCTGTATATTTATTACCAAGCAAAGCAAAAAAACAATTAAAAAAAGGAAAAGAAGCCCCACAGCGAAGAGCTACTTTCTTTTTTTTTTTTTTTTTTAAAAGGAAACTTTTAAACTAACATTTTCTTTTGGAAGTAGGCTTACAGAGTTTAAAAAGGTGAAATAGTTTCACCCCAAAGTGCAAACACAGGTTCACGAATTATCCCCTTTTGTTACAGTGTGTCAAAGAATATTGGAGCTTCATGAAATTTTCAAAATAATGAATTAGTCAGAGACAGACATTGTGGTCTAAGAAGAAAGGAGTGTGTAAAAGGTTTTGGAAATTGAGTCCTTATAATACAAATTCTTCAACTTTTCAATTTTAATATTTTGATTACAACAACAAAGACAAAAATTCTGGAATGGTCTAAAGAAAAATCCTTTATGGTTCCAGTCGCTTTGAGAATACACTAGACTATATACACTAGCAATAACGGTTAAACTCATATAAGGAACTCTGTAGAGCAAGACATAATTCTACAATAAATAACATGTTTTGAACATTTGAAAAACTTTAATTTTCCTGACAGTAAACCATCTGCTATCTTCATAGTACTGTATCAGCCATCTGTTTATCAGCTTCTAATCATTGATTTTGTCAAATTAGGTGGCACAAGAAATTGTTGGAGCATTTTATTTTGTGCAGTGCTTTGAGTACCTCAAAAGATGGTGAAAAATAAACAAGGCATTAAAAACAGAAGTCCTTGCCTAACGGTGAATTTCAAAGTTGGTAAAACTAAGTTCATTCACTTTTGATGCTCCATGTTTAATGACACCAGTTTGCAGGCAATGAATTAGGCCTGCAACAATGAAAACATGACATAGAATGACCTTAAGTCTGAGTGTCCACTTTTCTTTTTAATCCTCTAATTACCAGCAGCTCTCTTCAGCAAAAGAAGCTTGGTGGACTCACCCTCTGCTTTTTACTAAATGTCTTTGACTGTTCTTAAGCTCAGTCCTACTTCTTACATTTAGCAATAATGGTATGATTGCAAATACATCAATAGAATAATCATTTTTTAAACAAATGTTTGCCTATCATGCAAATTTGGTTGTTGCATGTCACCAGGTGGTATAAAACATCTGGGATATAAAAAGCTCTAACACAGAAGATCATGTCATTTAACAATTGGTCTTTTATGAAAAAACCTCTCAATACTGTGGCAGCATATTCACTGGAATAAGAAAAGCTAGAAAAATATGATGAGGGGTGATAAAAGACAAATGGATTTGATGCATATTTATGAAACTAAATACTGTGGGTAATGGGGGTAATAAGCAGAATTGATGCGTGTGAGTAAACAAGGAAAACGGAAGAAGTGGTGAAAAGTCATCTTGGGTACAGGATAAATTTGACTAAAGGCTTTAGGGGAAAACAGTGGTCCCTCGCTATATCGGAATTCACAATTTATCTCAGATTTTCCCAGCGTATTTTTGCATGCTTCTTTTTTTTTCACAGCGCAATGTGTTCTGGAAAAGTGAAAAGCATAATAATAGGTACGTCAACCATAAAAACATAGCTGGACAAAACCAAAAATACCAGTAAACCAACATATTTTCAAAGATTCACTCAGTACTTGTTCTGTTATCCTGTTGAGAAACAGGAGCCAGGGACATGAATGCAGTCATAGGTTTGCTTAATCCTTGAGTATCTCAACCTGTTAGATATATTTATCAAAATATTGAGAGATCTGTCGCCCTTTAAAAGTACAGTTAGTAGACACATTTTATGTTGTATATACATATCTTTTTTGTTCTTTCAACAATAGATTTTTTTTAGCAGTAAGTAAAGCAACACAAAGAAATATTCCACAAAAAAACTGATGGCAATGTGAAGTGTGGGTGGATTCATCAGCAGTATACAGGGTTGCTTGTTCCAGCATCCACTGTGATTTTGTTGATTTATCAAGATGCTCAAGAAATGTGTTTTTTGGCTGTGAAGATTTTTTTTTTTTTTGCATTCCCAAAGGATAAATGTGCTAGGCAGCACCCTCCCTATTTTTTTGGCAGGGTTGCTTGAGGAAATTGATATGGAGTTGAGTTTTACTTCAAAATCTTTTGTTTTGTTCAACATTTACCATAGACTTACAGTGACAATTGGTGAAATAGGATAGGTTTGTCGTATTTTGCGAGTAAATACATTGTTTTACAAATGATTATTAGACCATAGACACCTGTAACACAAATAAGAGATCAAATGTTACTCTACCATCTAACCTTTGACCCATCTTCACAGCAAACAGCTACACTGCATTCATTCTCATAAGTAAGATGTTGGATTGTAGACTGTTAACATGCCAGCAGGGTTTACAAAGAGGGAATAGTTTTATCTTCACACTTTTTCACTTTTTCTCCGTGTCACTCTATGATTCTGTGCAGTGTTGGGTAAATTACTTCTAAAAAGTAATAGATTACTTTGCTTAGTTACTCGATCAAATTGTAATTAAATTACTCATTGCCCATTTAAAAAAAAATACTAATCGTCACTTTACTTGACTTAGTTTCATTCATTTACACATTTTCAAGGGAAAAACAGCTTAGCACAAAAAAGATCCTCTTGGTTTCACTTAACAGGGCTCCTGTTTTGAGCTTTGAAAAATATATTTTTAATCTCAATAGGACTTCATGAGTAAATAAAGGTAAATACATAAAACTAAATGAAAACTATATTTTTAAAGCAATTTGTGCAAGGTATGAACAAGATTCAATACATAACCTGACTTCATTTGAATTCAGACAACAGTGTGAAAAATGACACAAAAATAACACCCACAGGCACACACACACACACTCATGTGGAGCGCAATTAGAGCAAACTCATATCAACCAGTTACGTGCGACTTAGAGAAAAAAATAAAGTAAGACAGAGTGAATTAATATAGAAAGAAATGGCTCCCAGGAAGGACCCGGTTTTTGTCGCTCCAACCAGAGAGCGGATTTAGAGTCGTTTAATTTGTAATCAACACATCAGTACACGGAGCGGGTCTCCACTTTGCTGCTCACCTGCTGCTCTGTGGGGATGACAGGACTCTTTGCAGCATCTCTTTTTGTCTTATCTTTGAGCTAGAAAGCACTGTGACTGCAGCAATGAGGGCATGTCTGTACTTTGATCAGTCCTCAACTCTTCGTGCACATGCATGCTTGCATGCACCAGTTGCTCGTTTTTTTTTTTAAATTAATCTCCGTTTTGTTACATTTAACCAAGAGAAAATGTCAGAGCCTGCAAACCTTAAGTAACGAAGTTTGTATAGTCCAATAATTGTAATGTATTACCAAAATTTGAACTGTAATTTATTACGTTACTCTGTTACTGACAAAAGTAATTCAATTACAGTAATTTGTTACTTTGTGATCCGTTACCTCCCAACACTTATTCTGTGCATTGGACACAAAGATGTACGAGCATTTTAACTAATGTCAAAATTAACGCTTGTGCCGGTCAAGATTGGACAGTCTTACTCACATGAAAATGATATGTCTTCTATTATTTATTTCTTGGGGTAAGTTTTAGTAATTTATTTAAGTATTTAAACTTTATTATTTATTTATTTATCTATCTAAACATAATTGAACTACAAACTGCAAAAGCAGATGTTAAAACTTCATGTCAAAGTAATGTAGTTAGACATCATCTGCAGGTCCTTGGCAGCTGTTTTCATTTCATGCAGGCAGTTATGTTGGCAGCACTTTTGTGATTCCGACGAGAAGTGGTTGCTTTGTTTAGAGCAGCCGGGACAGAAATGAGAGCGTGTGCTTCCTTAATTTAGAGCAGATGGAATCTTAATGGATGTGCCATAGACTGTAGGAGGTCACATTCAAAGACTCAATTGGAGAGTTGGCTTATTCAATTAGACAATTCCTCTGAGTCCCAAAACACACAGGTGGGATCCTTACATTTATTTCAATCAAACACAGCAAAAACACACAGCAAAAACACACAATATGTCAACACAGCAATGTTACTAGAAAACATTTGTTCTAAATCAGTATGGAACATACTGTACATTAAATAAAAAATGTTAATTACGGTTTTTCCCACCACTACAACTTGTACAAGAGAAGAAAATGAATACATTTTAAAATAGTCTGGCTTTATTCTTTTTTTTTTTTTCTTTTTTAAAAATAAACACAATATGTAAACCACTAGTCTGTTTTTTTTTTTAATCTAAATCTCTTTATTTATGCATATCAAAAATGCAGTAAATGCTTGAGATTTAGCCCTATCGGTCTAAAAAAAAACTGTGACAAATTTGAAATGCAGGGCTTAAGGTTTGAGAGTTTAGCTGAATCCGAATTGCTTCCCTACGGCTTCTCCCTACCCCTACATTTATCCCTCAAAATGGATTGATACGGAAAAAATAGTATCTCTGAAATAAAATCAAACGTTACAACCACTTGATGACGTCAACAATAGTCTCCAGACATCTACATAAGTGAATAGCTGCCAGCACTTTGAAAATGCATAACAACATTGGTTTTATACCTTTAAAAAGTCAGACTAAAACAAAAACTCAATACTTACAATTAAAGGTGAACTTCTGTGTTTCAGAGCACACCCAGATGAAGAAATGTGCCCCTCCTCCTCCCCGTATTAAGTCGCTATGGCTCCTTCTCAAAAAGACACATGGACGCCACTTCAGCTTTAAATACCCCAAAAATTGCTGGGAAGCAATTTTGATTCTTCATTTTTAAATATTGTATAGTAAATTGCAAAATGCATTTTCATAATGAAAGGTCAAATTGCAAATTGAATTGCAAATTGCAAAATGCATTGTCATTTGAATTATGATACCAAAACCCCATGACAATTTAAAATGCAATTTATTTTGTTTTTATTCAATTTTTTTTTTTTAATTCTCATATTGAATTTTAAATTTTAATATTGAATTCTAAATTGTAAAATGTATTTTCATATTAAAAATCTGAGTTGCATATTGAATTGTCAATTGAAAAGTGCAATTACAAACTGCATGATCAAAGTGCAAATTGACTTGAATTGCATATTACTTTGAGTTATAAATCAAGACAACCTCCATAGATTTGTGTACCAACACATTTAAAATAAAAATTCAAATTGAGATATTGGTCCACATAAGGGTTTGATGAAAGGATCTGTTTACAACACATTTTTTAAATGGAAACATGTAAATTTGTATTAATGTTTGGCCTAAGGAAACCACAACCAAGTCTGGGCCTGGTGTTAAAATAATTAGGAATGAACTTAAACAGTTATATACAAATTTTTTAATGAATTAAAAAAGCATTTTATCATCAGTGTAAGTTGTATTGCATACCTACATAACTGTGAAAATTGTTTTGATGTTGATTCTATAGTGTTATGTTCAGGGCTAGGGGAACCCCGGATAACTAATGCTACATGCTCCTACAATCATAAGAGAGACCAATAAAAGTTATTTTTTTTTCTTTTCTTTTTCTTCCCGTAAAAGAGCAATATACTGTTTTGGAGTGAGCAAGGCCAACACAACAAACAAAACACATTGCTTACCTACTCAAAAAAATGAAATACACTGCCCTGAAATAGAATTCTAAACTCAAAACGAGACAAAACAAGGTTGACACAACTGGTTACTCACTCTCACCCTAACAAAAATAAAGAAAAGACTATTTTGTTTTCACAAAAAACCCACAAGAAAAAATGCAATCTGCACCAATGTTGGGAGGGGTGGAGTCAAGGCTCCTGGTCCAATATCTTATAACTTGGCCCCACCACTGGGACCAGTCTCATACACAATAGGAAAGAAGGGTAAAACAAGAAGTTACAATAAAAGACTATAGTCGTGTTTCCATTACCTCTGAAATTGCCCAAATTGGATCTGCAATATATATACTATACTAAATATATATGCTATACTAAATTCGCTTAATGGAGACACCACAATTTCAAAAAAACTAGCATTTATTGAAAAAAAGTTTTTGCGACTGGAGGAGGTGGTTTTTGTGGCATATCGAAATGGACATATTTTGCAAAACTGCAGTGGAAACACTTTTTTTCAAATAAATGCACTTCTTGGATGGAAGTGGCTGTGCTGAGTGCTGCACAGCGGGCGCCACGAGAGGTCCCGCATTATCACAGCTCATTAAAACTGCGTGTCAAACAGAATTGTTGGAGTCACAGCTCCTCTGTAGAATCACCAACCAACGTTTCCTTAAAATTGCTTTATCCAAAGCCACTCCCATCTGGGAGGAGTGGTTACGCCTGCAATTCCATGGTCTGTGAAGACGTCTCCTTTGACAGTGACAGTGATTTGAATGGATCTGATGTTATCAAACAGACAAAAATGTCCAACTTCTTACTTGTTAGAAAGATTGTTTTTTCGACTCCTCTAGAATGAAAATAAAGTTTTGCGCATCTGTGCAATGGAAATGCAGCTAATGATCCATAGTCCCCATTGAACATGATAAAGATTTATTAAAAGTAAAAACAATGCAATGGCAACCAGCTGAAGAAAAATCTATTTCAAATTGAAAAACAAAAGCTTGTGTTATGTTAAAACAAATAACTGTGGTATGGTACCAATGCAAAAAGGAATTAAAAATATTGATTTCCGTTTTTTTCATCAAAACCTTTTGTCAAAAATTTGAGCTGTTTCCTTTTATTAAATTCATCATGAATCTACTTGTCATTGTACCAAGTCATTCCAGACATGACTATGCACAGTAATATCACTGTGCACAGTTAATAACCATCTCTAGTCCTTACAGATGGATGCCATGTGTCTCTTTCAGAGCTCATAAATATCCATAAGATGTTCCTTTTTGTTTGACCTAAATCCAAGCTTAACAGTAAAACAATGTTGTGTTTTCTAAACATTCCGTTACCCTCAAATCTAATTAGAGCAAACGTCCACTATTGCTAAATTTATTCACTAACCCTAGAGCAAGCCCCTGAATAGTAAATGCAAAAAAATATCTGGGCTGCAAATGTGGAAGGTTAAAGAACTGAGGTCAGCAGATTTTTTTTTCTTTTTTTCAGATCAGCTCTAGTTCTGCTATGAAATATTCACTGGAACAGATTTCCCGTCGTTATGGAGTGCCACAAAGTGCTTTGAGGGGTTTTTTACCAAGAAAATGCTCTCACTGTAGAGTGAAGGGAAAACGTTTGAGACGTTCCTAATGTGCATGACTTATGCAAAAGAGTAGACGGTGGCATGATTCTCGGTTTTGAAAAATGCTTCAGTCCTTTAAATCATGCATCACACTGGGGCATGTAATGTTATTCACATCAGAAGTCTATGGGTTCCAGAACAGCTTAACTTTTGTGTTGAAGTTTTTCTTTCTTAGCAGTAATTTTTTTAAAGGGTGAAAGCAAAAAATATTTTATGTGTCATAGTATTTGTTCATAGTGTTCTCGGATAGCTTGATAGGTAACACGTTTTTACTAATATTTTTTTTTATTTGATTAGATGTTAAATGTATTTTTATTTTCAATATTCCAAATTCCAACAAGTTTCCACGGAAATGTTACAAGGGACAGTTTTATCACTTATCTACTCTGCTATCTGGCCTGCCTTGGTGATTCATTGCATACTCTCACACAAACCACGTATGAATGTGCACATTTCTCATGCATAAGTATAATCTATTATACTTTACCCTTTTTTATACATATTCTCTTTGTACAAAAGCTTTTAAATTCACTCATACCATTGTAATTGCTTTACAATGCATTACTGTTCTAAACTGTTCAAACTACTTTTTTTTTTTTAATTTCATTTAAGCAGTTTCTGTTTAAATGATTGTTGTGTAGACATGTATGCACTGATAATCTCTGACTGCAGGCATTAGAATATAATGGTGGAAATCAAGCTCGAATTATGAGCTGAAACACAGAAGTTCACCTTTAATTGTAAGTATTGAGTTTTTGTTTTAGTCTGACTTTTTAAAGGTATAAAACCAATGTTGTTATGCATTTTCAAAGTGCTGGCAGCTACTCACTTACGTAGATGTCTGGAGACTATTGTTGACGTCATCAAGTGGTTGTAACGTTTGATTTTATTTCAGAGATACTATTTTTTCCGTATCAATCCATTTTGAGGGATAAATGTAGGGGTAGGGAGAAGCCGTAGGGAAGCAATTCGGATTCAGCTAAACTCTCAAACCTTAAGCCCTGCATTTCAAACAATGACACACAAACACCCATCAGGAAGGACAACCCCTAGACCATCTGACTGCCAATCAAAAAACTTAGATCCAAGAGTGTGTAATTTTTTGCTTGAATAAAATAAAGACTTATTTAAATCTCCTGCTGTTTGCAGCGATCACAGAACCTAAAGATCCTTAAAACAAGGTTTCAGAAAGTTTAATCTTGGTGAAAAATACAAGAAATAAATACATTTTTAATACTAAAAGTTCATCTTAATGTATGTCTGTATGTATGTGGCAATAAATAATTAGAATTTCTTGCTTCACTTCACTTAAGAACAGTCAGAATTATAGCTGTAACTTAATCAATGAATCTATTTATATTCCTGCAATCCGACCGCATCGATCAGAGGCAAGTTATTTATTGAATCGACAATACCATTAGGAATTCATGTAAAAAAAAACAGTTACATCGATAATAGCAAAATTCCATTTGGACTGAGGCGTGGTAGATTTATTAACCTATAACATAAAAACAACCAAGTGCCATCGCATTGAATAACATGGGATGGCAGCAAAAAATGATCGAGCCATCATTACAATCCAATGTGTGGAAATACTTTCAAGTTTGCAAAGACGTGTTTGGTTTGTTGTTTTAATAATGCTCCGTTTGCATTATTTTGATGTGGAAAAACAACAGTAGTCTGAATGTTGAGACAAAAATGTGAATGGATATGCCATTTATTCTTGTTTGTTTTTACACACATTTAATTTACACTTGATTATCTTGCAAGAAACACAATGAATCTGGAAAGTTCACCTACTGGTTGAATTTTTGGCTAAAGATGTCCTGGATCGATTATGACATGAATTGACCTATTGTTAAAATGAGTCGTTATATCCCTAGTCAGAATAATGAACCGAAAAGTGAACACAGGTGAGCTGCTGCTGTCACATCAAAGGTTTGGCTTTTCAGAGTTATCTGGTGGACTGCAGAAAAACAGCATTACATTGAGTCAATGAACAACAGAGAACTGCTGTGGTGGCTGTACGCCCTTTAATGACTTTTTAATTAATTTTACAAATTGTAGGATTGCTGTAATACTCTGTTAAACATGACATCCATGCAGCCATTTGACTGATTTGAGATTTTTGTCCCAGAGGGAAATCATAAAGTAAAATATTATTTAAAAAAAATCAAGCATACCAGTAGTGATGGTCAAACTTTTTTTTTTTTCAAAAAAGGAACATTAATCCTTTCTTGAAATAAGATGTCATTGCCGCATGAGAAAATGTAGCTAAATGATCTTCTCTTTTATGGAAAGTCAAGTCTTACTTGTGCACACTGACATTGATGGCAGATACTAAATGGATTGCCACTGTGCTGGCCAATTATCATTCTTAAATGCCAATAATGTCTTGCATAAAAGATGAAATTTATAAAATTTGACTAGAAGTTCATTATGAATGAGTTCTATTAATAATTCACGCTTATTCACATTATATTTTGCTTTATAAGCCTAATTTGTACGGGCAAAACCATATTTATTCTTGCAATTTTTTATAAAGGGATTTCTTTGTATCTGTGATCTTGCTCTGCACAAAACACTTACTTTGTGGTCTAAACAAGACAGGTCTCACTGATTCCTTTTCATGTAGTGTTTAGGTCTCTGAAAGCAGCCATAGAAGTGTATGCCATGACTGAAAGTGCTGCTCTCTTGAGAGTGATAGAGGATTAATTATCTAATTATCTTCAAGCACACTGCAATCTCAAGGTTTAATTACAAAGCTCTTTTATTTTTCTAACTTTGTACTCGCCCATACATACACCGTTCCTTGTTTTCCAAAGGATATGATGAAATGTGGTTGGAATGTGATAACATTTAATCGTTAGAAAAAGGCTAAGGGAAGATATGCAGATCCCCATAGAACAGATCTCCAATTACAAAGTGGTTTTGAGGGTAGCGTGTTTCAAAACTGACACGACAACATAGGAAATACATTGAACTGAACCTTGTCTTTTAATATGCTATAAGTCTTCCACAATATGTATTTAGAATCTATTTTTCTACCCCCTTAGTCATCCAGACTTCTTTTGGTAAGGCTTAGGTCTCACAAACAAAACATGCAACTCGTGTGAGCTCAGAAAATCCAACTTTCTACTCATTAACGCCTATTCTCTTTCATCCCAAAGGCTTCAGGCTTTGTGCCTCTTGTAGGTTTTTACCCTGTGGCAGGCTTTGCCTGCTGTTCTGATGCTTATTCAGAGTGAGATACTCCACTCATCACTCTAAAATCTCCAAGGGTTTATGCTTTGACAAGAAACCACAGTGAGAAACTGCAAAGAAAAATCCTGTAGTGAAAAATGCCTCTCAAATATTTATTCTGTTATTTTCTTTTCATCAAGCTCCATCCTTCAAAGTCCAAAAATGCATGAAATATCTTTCAGTATTATATTTTTTGACAGTTTTAGCAAGCAATTTTCCTCTATACTCATGAGACCCTATCCATCTGCTTGGCTCTGAGACTTGATGGTCAAGACAAAAATATTATTAAATAGATTTTAATTTGCCACTTAGACTCGTATGGGAAAAACCAAGACTCCACCGCTTGTTTTCAGCTGCAAGCTTTCAATTAATCATAGGTCGAGGACAAGTGCAGACATTTGATCTTTGGTTTTGCTCAGGACAAAGATCTCTGGGAGAAGTCAACCCTAAAGTATTACCAAGTAGATCATTTATCCACTAAAGTGACCTCTCCTTCAGAGTTGTCTTCTGTCCCTCCCTAATTAGAATTGTGATGGACATTCTTATTCTGCATGGTGTTTCATATGTCTCTGCTGTGCCAAGGTCAATGCCAGTCACTCACTGACAGCTAAACCATTTGTGACACTAAAGACACATTTCACATTACATGGAGACTGTCTCAATCTTCCATTTTAACATTTGACTGACAGAGGGAATATAAAATATTAAACAGAACTGGCAAAATAAAGTTTGGGTTGATAAAGTCACAGTGTTCCTGATAAGGAACAGTCTCTTTCATATGTAGGCATCTCATAGTCACAAATACCAACACAATGCATCTGCAGAGTCTAGTAAAGTATTGTACTAAGAACAGAGTGATTCTAAAAAGCAAAAGTCTTCTTTTTTATGGTGAAAACACTCTCTTTAAGGTATTATTACCAAAATCTTCTAAGCAATCCAGCTTTAACTGAGAAAACAAATGAACATTCCTAAAACTTAAATCATTAGAAAGCATCATCACTAAACATAATATGGGTACATCGAGATTATATTTAAAGTCCCACTCCAATAATCTTTTGATCTATTTTAAAAGTTTGCAGTGGTCTTTTATTTATGATTATGCTGTTTATAGCCAAAAAAAACCTGTAATTTTCTAGGACATAGTTTCTACTAAGTGGCAGGAGTTCATTAGAAATTCTTTTCTGAGTTGTGGGTGGGGTACTTTTTCACGTGGAGTAAGCCCACTTTCATTTCCCATCATCTTTCTGTTTACACACTCTCCCGCTAGCTTACAGCTCCTCGCAACTTCAACCTAACATTACAGATACAACAAAGATGGAGAGCAATATTGGAGCTATTCAACCCTACAGTTCTGAGTCAGATGCCAGTTCGGACGAGGAAAACAAAGACGTACATGGATCTAGGTTTTGTCCGAATTCATTCACTACATATTGCTCTATATGGTGCGTTAGCCTATGCTGTAGAGCCATCAAAATCTAAAATTTCAAAATCCAGCGCCCTAGAAATTTTCAAGAACTCTCTGCGAAAAACCAGTGTGCAACCAGTGTGATAAATATAGACCACAATGCATTGCAATCAAATGATATTCTATGTGGAAAATTTAAAAAAAAAACAAACAATTTTTTAAAAAAGAACTTCAAATTTCAAAACACAAGGAATTCATAAATCGTCTTTGTAGAATTCATGTATTCATGTATTAGGTTTTTACTTTGGAAATCTGTGATGTCATAGTTGCGGTTTAAAAAAATAAAAGAAAGAATGAAACATGGTTTCTGAATTGCTTTTAAAATCCGGGGCACTGGATAGTCCTGCTCCCGTGCTATATAGATTTAGTAGTTGCAAGCTTTTGCATCTTTTCGTCTGCTCTTGATTCACTACAAATAAAGTTTAAATAAAGTTTTACTCGGAAGTGCAATTCTAAGTTGAAGTTTTGGCTAAGTCTAAGTTAAGTTTTCTTCATATAAGTCCTCCATCATGACAAAAGTGTTACAAGAAAAATGTTAAAAACACAATTTTCATCAGTGCGTCTTTAAGTGCATCCACAAAATTGCTAGAAAATTTTTTTTTAAATCGATGCCAGAAAGAGAATTAGTTTGAAAATTTAGTTTAAAAAGCAAACACAGTAAGACATTTTTGTTTAGCAAAAAAAAATGCAGTCAGCATATTTTTCTCAATGTATTGCGCTTAAATTAAACTCACTTCTAATTTACATTGAGAAAATGCAGTCAGCATATTTTTCTCAATGTATTGCGCTTAAATTAAACTCACTTCTAATTTACATTGACTTTCTTACGACCTGTTATACAAATGGCCTCCACCAGATTAAGTGGTTGATCAGTAAGGTTGAAACTTTATTAGTCTTTGTGTTGAGAGCAGTGCTTTTCACTTCACTGCCAGTGTCCACAGAGAATATTGTGACATTGTCCATAAAAGCAATACCATTGAGTTTTGCTGCTGCTGTTATTTAAAAGCAGAAGCTCTCAGGGAACAAAATGAAATGTCAGAAGACTGATTCAGACTGAAGCCATTTCAATGATAAGGACAGCCTTTCCCATAGAATTAGCCAATAAATTAAAGCGCTTTTGAATAATCCCCTACTGAGCTGCTCCCCCGAGGTTCTTTATGATCTTTTAAAAGTCATCACTCTCACCGCAAACTCCAATTCACTATGTCCTCTGGCTCACAATGATCCGTACATCAGACAAGAAGAGCCATATTTGCAGAGGGAAAAATGGAAGTTCCTGAAAAAATTGTTTGTTCACATCAGTTAAAGTAAACACACATTTGAGTGTTCTGCAAGTATGTTTTTTTTTTGTTCAGCTTGTGTTTGCAAGTAATTTCAAGTGGTTTAGAAGATATCTGTAAGCCTAAAAGTCTGAAGTTTCTTAAAAATCAACAAAATGGTAGATGGGTTAGAATTTGCAGTACAGTTAATTTTCCCCTTTATTTAACCCTTTAAAGACCCACTCCCATGAAAATTGTGCTTCCTAACATGTTCTTGTGGCATTTTTACATTATGGAGGACGTTTATAAAGAAAATTAAATATTACAATTGCATTTCTGAGTATTTCTTTATTCAAATGATTTGAAAAAGCTTATAACAGTGACGTATGTGCTATAGTAGATGGGCCAGAAGGTCCTTGCTCCAATCCATTCCGATGCATCCACTTATAGACAAATAGATCCATTCATTTTCCTCGTCTGAGCTAGAATCTGGCTCAGAACTGTACGACAGGGTTGCTCAATAATGCTCGCCATTTTGTTGCAGTAATAATCTTAGATTCGGGGTGTAAGGAGCTGTGAGCTAGTGAGAGAGAGTATAAACAAATGGAATGAAGAGAAGTCCGGGCAGGCTTATTTCTTGCCAATAATCCTGACCAAACCTCTGAGATAAAATTCTGATGAACTAATGGCGCTCTGCAGAAACAATGTCCTAGAAAACAACACAGTTTTTTTAAATTGTTTGCCTAAAAACAGCATAATCAGAATTAAAAGACCACTGGGAAGGCTTTTACAATAGATCTAAAGATTATTGGAGTGGGACTTTAACACTGAAGATGTCCCACCTACGGCCATTTTAAAGTACCGTAAATCTTAAACCATTTTTCTCATCAAGGGGAAGCGGCTGATTCTGACGCAGAGAAAAGTGTCTGTTCATATCGGCTTTACAGTATCCTACAAAACTTCTCAAAAATAAGATGTTAAATATTCACGGAAAGCTGCTTTCGTCCCCGTCAGACTTGGCTGATTGTACAAGCCTTCACCACTGTACAGTGTTGCATACCAGTACGCTGCTTCTTTCTGCTTCAACATTAGCCTGGATTTATGTTAATTGCATAAACCGTTGAAAACTTGTGGTAGTTGAAAGAATGTCAACTCTTGAGCTAGAGGTTTGGTATTAAAGATTTAAGACAAAGCCAAGTTTCCTGTAGTATTTATATGCAAAACTGAACAATTTTACATTTACACCTCAGAGTTTGCACTGGGTTTCAATGCATGTTTTCTCTTGTACAAAAACTTTAGCTTCACTTTTTATTTATTCCTTCTTTATAAGAGAAATCTAAGAGTAAATGCAAAGTTGTTGCCACTTAGTTAACAAGATGTGGTTTTACATTGGTTCTCCGGATTTAATAAAGTAATTTATGTCAGCACCAATGTGACATCTAATGAAACTTGCTTCTTTCAATTAGAAAGTATTTGCTGTAACAGGAGGATAAACTCTAATGAAACTGTTTCAGCAGAAATAATACTAACACCAGTTTTTTAATGACTTAGAAAAGGATTTGTGTCCATATATGTTCACTGACTGCAAAACGGTAACCTTGTTTCATCTGTAGTTATGTAAAATGCAAGCTTAGGCATCTAACTGACCAATTATGGTTAAACGTAGGTTACATCATAAAAACAGTTGCTTGCTGTTAAAATGAATAACAGCCAACCGAACACCAATGTTTGAATTGTGCAGGAAAACATGAGAAATCTACAGCTCAGATCATTGTTAATAGAAGCCTACACTGTCCTGCAGCCAAGTATTGGTAGTAGGGAGTATTATTTCAGCTGTTTCCAGGGATGCCTTTGAAACTGCAGGGACATTTGAGCTTCTAAGACTGTCAGCAGCAGCAATTTGACTGAGATAAAACAGTCACCATAAAGCAGGATCAATAGAGGCCATCAAGTGCATTCCATCAGAGCTTCAAGCTGCTGGAGGCGACCATATGTCAGCATTACCTTACTTCAAATGTATTAGGTTTTCCTAACTATTCGATATAAATGCTTCACCCATGTGATAATAATGTTTTACCTCTGTATAGGTGATTTGAAACAGGAATGAGACTTCAGGTCAGAAATCTCTGTAATTACAGACGTTCAGCCCTTTGGAAAAGATGTACAGGATTATGCAAAGACTGAAAAGAGATGAAGATATGGAAACCCAAACCTCTGAACACTCTGATCTTTTGTGTGTATTCAGGGAAGAAATATAGCATTTTATTACATTTTATTTCTTAAAAGGTGAAAGACTAGAGAATTGGTCAATTGGATTTTTTGTATCCCCAAGTCAGTCAGTTTAACCTTCCTTTAAAATGATTGAACTGGAAGGATAATGAAGATGTGAGTTTCCTGGAGAAAGTTGGTTCCATTTTTGAAAGGGCGCAGTATTATTTGAGTCTGCTACTAGATCAGGGTACCAGAAACACAACCAGTCTTATTAAAAACCCATCTGATGAAAATACTGTTTTTGGTGTTTTTAACATGTTCTTGTGGCATTTTTCTGATGATGGAGAACATATGTATATACAGAAAATTAAGCCAAAAATTGCATTTCCGAGTGTGTCTTTGTTCAAATTGTGAATCAGGTGCAGATGAAAAATTATAGTTTAAAAAAGATTGTATTTTTTACGTAAAACATATAATCACTATTGCTTTTTACTGAATTACATTTTAATATTTACTAATTTTAACAATTTTAGCTTTTTAAAAATGATTTTTAAATGTCTTAATGAACTGAGACCTAAACCTTTAAGGTTTTTTATTTGTAAATTAGAGACTTGCAGCAGATCCACCAGACAAGCCTCGAGTAGAAACTGTACCATTTCTTTTAGCAAAACTTCTTTTGCTCAGACTGTGCTCACTGTGAAAACCGTACAGCTGTATAACTGAATTGCTCCAATATTGCTTGCTTTTTTTTCTTATTATTTTTGCACCGATGATGTTAGATTTGGAGTGTCAGAGACTGTAAGCTAGCTTGAGAGCGCTTTAAAAGACCACTCTCAGCAATGGAAATGGAGCAGGGTTGCTCCACCCCAGTGGTCCTACCCACCACTCAGAGACAATTTTTCTGATAAACAACTGCCCCTCTGCAAAAACAATGTCCAAGAAAACGACACAGGTTTTTCACAATTTTAACAAAAATGCTACCGGGAGCACTTTTAAAATAGCTAAAAAAATGTTGAGGCTTTAAATGAATTACATATTTAACAAATGTTATAAAAAACACCCATGACAAGTACATTATTGGAAATTAGATTTTATTCCAATTTGTACTTCTTTAAATTACATATAAATTCTAAATGGTGTATACTTGTAAAGCACTCTTCTACCTTCCTTGAAGGCCCAAAGCGCTTTACAGTCACAGTCCCATTCATGCATTCACACACACATTCACACACTGTTGGCGGTTCAGCTGCCGAACACTAATGCCAACCTATGGCCACCAGAGGCAATGTGGGGTTCAGTGTCTTGCCCAAGAACACTTGAGCACATGGGAAGGCAAGGCGGAAATTTTCTGATGAAAGTTTGACTGCTCTACCACAGCACCACAGCCTCCCTCGTGAATGAAAGCTTATTCCAACTAAAAATGGCAAAATATTTTATGTGGATTAGAGTTTTCTGAGTTGTTCAAATTAAAGCGTTACTTAGAAAATAATATTTATATTTATATTTATATTTTTTCCCCACACAGTATAGGCTAAAATCCATGCAGTCCCTTCTTTTTGTGAAAGTAATTTCCAGAGCTGTCTCCAGCTGCCTGCAATTTGTGGAGATATCAGCAAGTCAGAGCACAGAGAAAGAATGATGGACAATGAAATTTGTTGCAAATAGGAGCTAAAAGTGTTGTCTGTTTTATCAGGATAACATGTGCCCTGCATTACCATCAACACTACCTTGCAGGGGAATCTTCTGCCATGCACGTTAAGGCCCACACTTGTACTTCCTCTCAGTAGAAAAGAACATCAAGTTTTTTTTTTTAACTTACATTTCTGCTGTCTTCCATGACAACAATATTTTTTTTCCATTTGATATTTTTTTTAAACTTCAACTTTGAGAGCGTGGCTCCTGTTTTATCAAGGCACGCTGTTTGATCAAACATATTGCCTCAAAAGCCATCTGGTCATTTTCGGTTTTGACAGGGGGAGGAAATGAGTCCTGAACCCAGTGCAAGTAATAAAAGGCTTGCTTTTGATTTCCTCTATGAGAAGGTGTTTGGAGCCTAACCTGCAACTATCCAATCAGTGTGCACCCTTACATCCCCTTTAGAGATGTGTGCCTGAGTTCATGGCAGAATGCTAACATAATGAATGGTTTGCCAGATGAGACGTGAGTGAGATTTATGCCAGAGGAGAGGAATCTGTTGAAGTGAGAGGGGAAGGTGTGCATAACGTGCTGGAAATAAAGATGCTGGGCATGCTACAGTGTGACACCCAACAATTTATCTGTCCAATACAAATAAAATAAATAAATAAATAAAACAATTGGAAAAAAAAAAAAAAACTCTGCAGTAGCGATTGTCTAAACAAGAGTTAAACCATAGCAGTGGAATGAGTTGTGTCACATGTGATTGGACATCTAATGTAGCTTTTAACCCTGCTGTCACTGATGCACCTGTAGTTCACAACATGTGGAAATGGCACAAAAGGGACTTCTGGTCTATTTAAGAAAGTAATAAAAGACAGAGCAGTTTGGCAGAGCTGCTGTGCGCCTCTCAAACACACAGAGCACACTCCTTTGAGACTTAAAATGACTGCAGCACATCTCCCAGAACTATGTTGCTTTTTTATCCAGGCAGTGCAACAATCAGAGCAAAAAATACTTTTCTAAATGTCATATAGCTTGAACTACCTGTAGACAAATAACACAGTAAAATATAGTAAGGTCATGCAAAGAACCACAGGAAATCTGTAGTCATAGCTTTTTTTGTGGTTATATGTAAATACAACAAAACACTGAGACACAAGGATGTGCAACGTCTCACTTTCGCACATTACATGTTTATCAAGTACATTAGGTCTCAAAGTTGCAGCAAAACCCACTCATTAAGTCTCAACTGAAACTTATAAAAGAAAACAATCACAAAAGATTACCAGTAATTAAAAAATAAGACCACTGACTCATGGGAATTGATTTCTGACATTTGTATGCCTGAAACCAATTCAGCAACTTGCTTTTTTCCTTTTTTTTTAGTAGATGTTTGCACTTTCCATAAAAACTAACACCATAGAGAAGAAACAATCAATGCTACTACATACTTATTTTTTGCTTTAGTTTATTAATTTGCCCTAACAAACCAAGACCAGAGCACAGTTTTAAAAACATCGATTCTCTCTTTATTATTTGTGGAAGGGTACCACGTTAATCAGGGAAGGCAAGACAGAAATACTCAACACAATCATGGCTACCGTCCAGTGTTATTCAAAAAATGCATGCACTCAAAACCAAACAAGGTGCAAAACATGTTAGAAGACAGGCCCCTAAATATTCTTCACATTCTGTTTACTTTTAGAAAACACAAGTTTGTTTGACTTCTTTGAACAATTTCTTTTTAGCAACAAAGCAAAAGACTAAGTTCCCAGACTATCTAAAGCTGATCTTCAAAGAACTGCTTTTTTCAAAGAGCTTGTAATTAAACCACAACTGGGTCTGCCCAGCTACTCTTTTTGAAATTGAAAATGTTCATCACTCTGCAATATCTGCAGACGATCACAATCATACAAAAAATAACTTGTGTTTGTTGTGTTATCATAAATTTGCAAGACATTTTTTGTGTTTTAAAATAAAAATCTTTTTAACTCCTATCTGTTGAAGACCTGTGTCGACTAAAAACAAAGATTGTCGTTCATTTTTTGCACATTTTTGCCACACATTTTAGACATGCTTTGAAAACAGCAGGTTTAGACTTTCTGTCTATGATGTCTTTAATCTAATTTTCCAATCTGAATACATGAAGTCTTTGGATCATGCAACGATATTTAGCAAGTCAGAGAGAACTGTACATTTTTTATATTACATAAAATTTGTTTGTGTTCCGTATTATTGCAGTTTATTTTCCTGCCAGGGCCTCATTAGGTCTGTCTGACATTATTCAGCACTGCTTGTTCAAAAATATGTTTGTATGTCAGTGATGGCACACAGGAGAGGTTAGATGAGGTGTTCAGTGCGTACAATGATCTCCCTTGTCAATACTGTTGCATAATTAAAAGCTGTTTTTGAGAACATTGGTTTGTGAAGTGTCGCAGTTAAATAAAGTTAAATAACATATTGTGCTACACAGAGAAACATGTTGAATATTATAAAAATGTAAAATTAGTTTCATGTCTTCATACGTGCTGTAATGTGCCCTTACTGTATGTGGTTGAGTGAGTGATCAAAATAGCTAAAAAAATATTTCATGACAGATGACACTGCGAGACAAAAACTATTCCATGTCATGAATTCAGTCTAAATTTGGTACATGCTTTCTTACTATTGCTCTTTTTGCTTTACATGACAAACTGATGACTCCATGCCACATGTCCATGAGAACCATTCTTTAAGCATTCGACATGGGGTGGATGACATCCTGATCAAAGTGCTTATTAGATCCAGTAAACAAAAAATGACTTGGAAGTGAAAAATGATATTCTTTTCATAGAAGATAATTCATGACAGGACCATTTTGTGATAACTTATTTATTTTTATTGGTATTCCACTGAATGAAAACATTTTGGAGTTCCAGGAAGTGGAAAGCAGTAATGAGACTGAGCCTGAAGTGTTTTTTTTTTTGTTTTTTTTTAGAATTCACAGATGTCAGCAGTAATGTTGAAAAATTATGATTTCAGAAGACAGGAGGATTAAAAAATCTTGGTCTGCTTCTTGTGTTGTATGTTATACATCAGACTTACTTATTCTTGACAGCAGGAACAGGATAATGGGTTTTTGACAAGCTAAAGAGAGCCAACAATGAACACCATGGTAATTAATTCAGATTATTACCTTAAATAGACAGCACTTCAGATGATAGGCTGGTATGTTGTTGGGTTCTGGTTCTAATAAGTACATGTGTACCAAGAGATAAACTTCAGGGTTATTGTTCAACCATGTTGAATGCAACTTCACAAAGGAGAAGCAGAATGCTTATTAGGCTGAAGTAGATGTCAAAAACACACACACACACACACACACACACACACACACTATACATATATATAAACAAAATATGTCTTAATATGTATTAATTGTCAATATTTAACTTTAAACATGGTTGTAAGCTTTGATTTATGTTCAGATATTCATGTTTTTCTAGTTTAATAAGCATATAACTTTTTTTTCTATTACATTATTTAATTAAAACAACCTTTGCTAAAAATAGTGAAGGCCATTTGAAAAACAGAGAAAAATATGCTTTTTTTGGGAGACACCTACTGCCATATATATATATATATATATATATATATATATATATATATATATATATTTAGAGAATACATTTTTTATATTAAATCCAAGAAGGTGAACATGATTCAGGACGAATGCTCAACCGCCATGTTGCTCTGCAAAGAAGCTAGCAGGTGGAAATTATTACAGCCTCATGGTACGGGTATTTTTCTCCTTACATTGGTAAGCAACGCATAGTTCCTTTTTTCAGGCCTAGACCATAATCCTGTCAAGGGAAAAAGCAATATTTGAAACGTAATCTTTCAAAGATTTATTTATTTTTTGATGAGCAGTGTGAGAACTCTCCCATGGAATAACCCCACCAATTTCTACATTTAATCACTGCTTTCCTGCAGCCTTTTTCAAGGCCACAACCAGCTAGACATTCACATACATACTTACAAAAAGTCTGTTGCTTTAGGGATGCTTCTTTTCTCATTCAGTTTCAAAAAGAGTCCTATTTTCCAAGTGAAAAGAACACATTTTCTATATAATGGACAAATGCACATTACGGAGCAGCTTTCCACTAAATTGCATGAAACAAAAATCGTCCAAAGCAATGCTATAATGCCACAGCAGAGTAAAAGAGATGTACTGACAGAATTGTTGGGATGGGTGATCAGTGCTTCATGCGGGGACTAGCCTTAGATTCATTATAAATAGAAATAATAGATAGGGATAATAGTCCTTAAACTTGCAATGTCAAGTAGAAAGCGCAAGATAGTACAGCAGTGGATATTTTCTTCATCAAGCTCTGGAATGTTCCTTCATATTTTAGCATTTCCAAATTCATTTTAATTCTTAAAACATGGCAGCTTCTGATGAGAAAGCATAGAGAAACAAGAATAAACGCTTTTTTAATGCTATAATCACAAATACAACTGCCACTGAGCGATGGGGAGACATCGGCAGAATCTTCCAGATGTCAAGCCACCGCTCGATTTTAAATTTTTTCTTTTTTGAAAATCGTTGGCATGTTCATGAATGTAGACAGTGGTAGTCAGGCAGCTGTTAGGCATGCAGAATGGCCCACTTTTTAAATATCCCCTCAGGTGGCTGGTGGCCAGTGGCACTTGATATGGATAGGCACTGTTCTGAGACATTTACACATCGTCTAATCAGAGCTGCTGCCTCCCAGCTCTTGCCTGATTTTGTAATGGCGTCATCCCTGCCTGTAACTTGACTGCCAAGCTCGAAATGTGGTGTCCCAGGTGGCCACTGACCACTGTCAACTTGTGGAGAAACTTGTGAAACAACTTGTGGAGACTTGTTTGTTTGCTGTAAAATATTACCTTTTTCTTAACATCTCCGTACCCACAGTGTGGCACGTAAAAATGTAGCTGTTGCCTCCCAATCACAAATGCCGCCGCACAGCTAGCTAGCTGAAAAACTAGAATTTAGGTTGCTGTGCAGTGGCATTTTGGGATATGTGACCCTAGCCTAACCAAAGAGGAAACCTGCAAACAAACCCAGACAAAACAGCACTTTGGAAGCTAGGGAAGCAAGCTTAGACTGTGCTCAAATAAAAGATTACTTAAATCAATGTTTGTAGCAATTTTTACATTTTAATTTTTTTTTTACATGCCATTTATAATTGAGAAAAAAATGCTGGTAGAGCAAAAATACCTTTGAGTCCAAATTTGTCGGTGGTATACTCTATTTTAAGTAGTAAAACTCACAGATTTTGAGTTGTTTTCACAAATACATGAATAAATAAATGAACTGGAAAATGCAAAATAATAAGCATTTCTTAGAATTCCTTTTCAATGAGCATACAAAACAAAAAATACAGAACGTTCTGTACTTTTTGTTAAAAATAACCACTAAATGATGAGACATTGGATAAAAAGTAAACTTAAAAAAGCCTGGTCTTCACAGAGATTATTATGAAAATTTAGGTCATTTTTTTTCAAGACTTGGTGCACCTTCACAATTTATTTTTCCTCAAATGTCACTCTTTCATTTGTTTTGGTTTGCTTTCACACTGTATTCTGGAGAGTGGACTAAACTTCCTGGAGATTTCAAGCTGGTTAATTAAAAGTGACAGGAAAGGAAAACAAACATGGAGAAGAGAAGAAGGTAAATACATCTTTATGCTTCTATTTGTCTGACAAAAAGAAAAAAAACAGCGAGTTATGCTTGTCATGCTGAATCTCTTTTAGAGATAAGTTCGTTTCACATTTTTCATGCATTACTTTTAGAAACAAAATACTTTCTGACTTTGTCATGATTTGTGCCTCCTCAGATTCCATTCAATGGCATGTTTTTTTGTTACTTAAAATTCACCACTATATTTTCAGTTTATTTCCATTCTTTAAAAAAAAAAAATGTTTGTTTGTTTACTATAGTGTGAAAGCAAAGTGCTAAAGCCCACTACAATAAGGCTAGGTACAGATAAATGAACGAGACTCAAGGCTATTATTCTTGATTTTAAGATTCATTTTCCAAATTATTTTACAACACAAGAATCTATCAAACAACAGAATGCTGATGAAAAAATGTATTTTGATCAAGTTCAAGTTTGGATAATTGTCACTTTGTATGCTGTTTTCTTCTGTGACTGCATTTCAATAGCACTTCTCATCACGGTCATAACAGCAGAAATGGAATGACGAGTTTTTTCAATAAAGTTGCTATTGCCAGATGTCTTTGACATAAACTTTATAAAACACTTTACACCAAACTTGTCCCATTTTATTTTTAAAGCATAAAATACCCATGTCTGGGTACATTTTATTCACCCTCTGAATATGTGTAGATTGTGACAAGAGAGCAGCCCCCCTTTTTTTTGGTTCATCACAGTTTTTTAATGGCTTTTTTTAACATTTAGTCAGGTTTGAACAAATGACCCTCTAATCTCCAATTCTGCCATGCCAAAGCTGTTGTTGCAGTCCCGCAAGAAGTGACCAACACAAAGGAGCTGTAAAACATTTTTGAGTCATTGATGGTGTTCTATAGGAGGAAAATAACTAATCAAGCTGTGTAATCACATAATTGTTTAGGGTATGTCTATTACCTCTAAAGACTTGAAACAAACCAGGAAGAAAATACTGTTGTTTATCTTTCTTTTCAGTTAAATGTTTATTGAATTGGGTATATCTCATCTGTTGCATCAAGAATCTACAAACTAGAAATGCTTGTAAGCCATGAGGTGTGCATCTGTTTTTTTTTTTTTTTTTCTGAATCATAACAGCCCTTTATTCAAACTGGAGTAAATACCATTCTGTTTTTTAAATGCAACCAAAATGTCAAAGACTGGGTAAAAAATGACAAAGCTTCGAAGCTTACATTTGGCATTGTGGAACTTATTATTTTGGGATTGCACTTTCATAAATATAGGAGTATTGTTTGCCTTTTACCTCAAACTAAAACATATATATTCCAATAAAATGCATGACACATGCAATACATTTTGTAAATGGCGTTTATTTACATAGCGCTTTTCTACCTTAATTGAAGGCCCAAAGCACTTTATAGTCAAGGTCCCATTCACCCATTCACATGATGGCGACTCTGCTGCCGAACACTTGTGCCAACCTTTGGCCACCAGAGGCAATGTGGGGTTCAGCGTTTTGCCAAAGGACACTTCAACACATAGGCGGGAAAGGCGGGAATCAAACCTGCAATCTTCCGATCAGAGACCAACCGCCCTAACGCTGCACCACAGCCGCCCCTATTTGATGTCAAACTGTCATGGCAATCCATGTTCAGATAATGATGCAACCCGTTGGTAACAGAAACCTTTTTAAAAATAGATGATTAGGAATAAATTTGATGTCAAACTAACACTTCTGACTCTGCTGCACCCACTTTTCATTCAACTAACACCCGGTTTGATCACATACACGTTCCCCCACACATGTAGCTCACGCTATTCGCCTGCGCTTTCTATAAATCTTCACTCATTAATCATTTAGAGGAACAATTTGTGGACCACCTGTCTCAAACAAAAGGCTATTAGGATTTTTTGATAGAAGAAGCACAGCGAGTCTAATGGCTTTTTACCGACTCTTATTGGAAGACATATTGGATTTTGTGCCACACATCACCACTACAGCTTTTTGATTTTTGGTGTTTAGTGTTTCAGTTGTGCATATACAACTATACCTATAGTTAGCATTAAAATACATGCATACCTGTATATATATATATATATATATATATATAATACATTTTGCTGATTTAATACAAAGAAAATGCTTTTTTATATAGACGATGTACAATTTTGAGCACTCACGTGCCATCTATCATTAATGCACTTTTTTCTGTGTTTTATTTTTTTACTTTGAGAGGGCTCTTTTTTAGCAATAACTACACCAAAGAACCCTTAAAGTGTCTGATACAGACTCAGAGCCAACATTATGAGCCGTGAACAACTTTTAATGCTTTTGAAACTGGCAAATGTGCACTCTTTAAAACGGAAAAGCAAAATCATTTTAATAAGTATATATAAAAACAAATAATGGCTGCTGCAGCGCGTTAGTGTTTCCAACAAATTCCCCAAATCACCAAAAATCAAAGTATCAACTCATCAAAGGCTCTTGGAATGTCTCATCATTTTAACAATTAAAAGTATTTTGTTGTTCACTCTTAACAATGGATTTGCCTTTTACTACTTCAAACACAGCAGCTGCAATTCTTGCTCAGATCCTCATTACCAATTCTACTGCTAATTTCAGAGGATTATCCTCTTGGAGCAGTTGGCTTTTACTCTGAATGCCCTGCAAAGCCAAGGAAAAGCCCCGGGGACTGCTGTGTGCTCACACCTGTGTACAAAGTACAGTGTCAGCGTGAGCAAGGACAAGGCCCATCAATATTAGTCTGTCATTTTATCTGATAAAGACAAGCACAGTGCTGATTCACCAAGCTCAGGGAGAGCTCTGTGTTTAATAATGCACTTCGCCTCACACTCTGCAATGAATATAAATTACTTAAATACTTTGCACCTTCTGAGACTTTTCGTCCCGCCTTGCAGTATTTAAACACAGATTTACAAACACCAAATGAAAGTTAGAAAATAAATATATCCCCTAGATTTCCCTACAACCAAACAACAAGGAACATATGCTGTTTAAACACAGATGCCAGGGGCTGGGCGGCAAATTACATTTTATCTAAAATGGTCTCTAACATCTGGATAATGTTGGGAGAGTGCTGATGTTTAATTATAACATGATTGCTTTTGCAAAAATCTCTAAAACCAAATAGTGATGTGAATGCAAAAGAAACATTAAAAGTATGTTTCAGAATTATTTAAATAATAATAATGGTGTTGGAAATACAGAAACGTACCAAAACTGATGTATGGTAATACAAATGGATATTCAGAAAATTCTATTTTCATAAGCAAAATGAAGAATAGGAACAGCATTGTCTTGGAAAGCAAAACTTATTTTATTTTGCCCTTCATCTTTTGTTAAAAAAATCTGTAATATATACAATTTCTATAGAATATCTAATATCATTTTAAAACTTGGGAAAGAAACCATCTCTATGCAGGAAATTTTGTTGCTTTGTTACATGTGTGTGAGCTGCTTCACATTCAAAGAAGCACTTGCTTACTAAGCACATCTCCACAGCACCAGTGAGGCTGAATGTGCCACTCCCAGTCTGAGAGAAATTAATGAGTGTGCTGCTGGACGATAGATGCTTCCTATACCTGCAGGTTGTATGCATGGAGTCCTGTATGCTTGATTTAATGTTAATTTGAAAACATAACCGTCAATACTGCACTGTCAGTGGGCTATTGCCTCTGTTATTCCTGTCATCACTCTGCAGCATTACAGATTATGAACCACAGACCGGTTTATTCAATGAAGACAGGGTGCATTCTTAAGCCTGACATTATCTGCAAAGCAAGGAATTGCAAAAGGAGGTTCATGTTCGATGGCGTGAAAAGAACTTCAATGACTAATTTTTCAGCCTCACTTCAGTAAGTAACCAGTGACATTTACAGTATACTGGAATACATAGAAAATGTCATTTATGTTATAGTTATAGTGCAATGACCAGCCTGTTAACAAATGTGTAAACATTTATTTCATTTTGTAATTCAAAATTTAGACTGTCGTTTAAAAAATCTTAAAGAATTAACGGATTTATCTAGCGAGTGATGTAACGTCTGAAGCTAAGTTCACATTGTCCTCGGCAAGTGACTACTTTTATTAAAAAGTCTGTGTAAACACACATGTATGCACGTTTTCGAGCTACCAAGTACAAAACTCTCACGTTCATGCATCAATGTGCACATTTTAAAGACCATTTTACAAAATGAAGGCATTGAAAGTTAAACCAGGTTGAACTTTGACTAATCAGGTACTTGGATTTGGTAGTGACATATGGATGGCATCCCTTTTAATTCACAGAAATAGCAACTGTTTAAAAGTTGGTCTTAGAGGAGAAACTAATAATTCCTTGTTGTGCCCGGATGGAATTTTATGACACCAAGTTTTTCATTTATTGGAATGGAGCTGTGAAAGGAAAAACCTGGAGCAAGATTTACACTGCTTTGGCATTTGGCACCAAGCGTCTTCCAACTGTAGGTGGTGGACATGTACCAGTATCAGGTGTTGTTCATTGTGAGCACCATAAATGCCTTGTCAAGAATGAGCTTTTAACGCATCGACTGCTTCCCATTTGTTGGAAGTTCCCACATCAAAGTTTGTTTCAGGGAAATACTGCAGTAAATTTGATGCTGGATGTTTTTTCTGACACTATCTAAAAGTGACCATTGATAGAAAGAAACCCACAACCTGCTGGTGACATACACAGTCTAGTATTTAAGATTAAAATGATAAAAACAGTTGGCAAAATCTTGTTTGCTTACACTACATAGTCATGGTCACAAAGCCCCAAAAGCGCTCTTTAAGAAATATGTCTTGTCAGAATCTGTGCATTTGCGTGTTTGTTTTTTTTCTCAGGTTTTTGTGCTTTATTTCTTCCTTATAATTATAGTTATAGTTTGTGTTCAGGCAAGTGTTTTTCTTTAGGTTTCTTCTTTTGTCACAGTCCCACTAGGTTTCACTTTTAATCGAAGGCAGCAGTTTCTGGTTTTTGTCCATTTTAACTGGATTTATTCTGGAAAAAAAAAAAAAGTCTGACTTTTTAAAAATTTTTTTATAACATAATTCAGGCTCAGCTGGAGGAAAATAGAAGGCGATTCTACACTAAATTCACAAATGTTTGAATATGCTATATTTGTTGGTTTTGTGCGAATTGAGAAGAAGCCACTGCAAAACGATAATCCCCTGAATCTCACGTTTGGGAAAGGAGCTCCCTAACTTTAAGCCTACTGTATTTTAGGATTTTAGTTTGTGTCCAAGATATTGTTCTTATGATCGAATTTTTACAACTGGATCAGAAACTGAAAACACAGAAATTAGAATGCAGATTTTATAATACAATGCCTTGATTCAGCAAACCTATGTCCATGTTTCTTTTTTATACATGTTAATCTGAAAAAGGGTCTGTGCTGACCCCGACTCAATGAAGGTACTTGTCAGCTTTGTCAAGTCATCTATTGTCTTCGGCTTTTTTTTGCTTCAATTAGTTTTAGGTTTTTGTCATGTAAATCTCGATTCTGTTTTGTCATTCTACAACCATGCTACATGCTACAAGCTCCACCTGATACATTTTGGGTCCCAAACATAACAAATACAAATAAACTGACTAAAAAAAAAAAAAAAAAAATCATCTTCAGTCTTGCTCTAAGTTCATTGTCAAAACTAGTATGTTGGTGCTCAGGTCCTACTTAGAGACTAAAAATTTGTTTTTCTACAAAATTACATTGTTGCCATGGTTATTCCTCTTTTCCTGGGCTGAAAATGAAGATTTATCCATGTTGATTTTGTCTTGATGCTGTTGCCTGAGTCCAGAGCAGCAGTTGCCCTTTTGCATGCACACCACTCTGAGGTTAAGTCAGGGTAAAGAAGAGGCAGCTTTGCTGGATGACAAGACAAAGGGGAGGTTTTAATGTGTTTCACAAAGTTCAGTAAAAAAATAAAAAAAAAAACTGTGCAGAAAGGAAACAAAAAAAGAAAAATGAATCCACATCAGTCCAGAAACCTTTGACCAGAACTAAAATGGATAGTTTACTGACGAAGGTCACCTGACCCTGGCAGCTGGATCAGTTGGAACAGTATTAAAAAGCTGGCTGGTCCGCAGTTGCATGGTGCTGCATTTAGGGTCTTCTACTGCATCACTTGTATATAAATGTGTAGTTTTATAAACAAATCAATTTTTGTCATCACTTTGAATGTGTGTTTTGCGTTCTGTTTTTGTTTGGAAGTTTAAAGTTCAGTTGGATGTTTTTTTACAGCCCACTTCATTTCTACTGTTTCATAACACCCACTTTTGTTTTCCTGATCATAGCTCTGATCATAGCTTGTTTACTCCCCTCTGTGTGAGCAGCTATTGGAATTGTGTGATTTTTGTTCCAGCCAGATTGTTGGGCTTCAGTCTTTAGTTGCATGAAGTGGCATGTGTAAAACAAAAAAAATAAAAAAAAAAACGGAACAAAACGAAGATGCAGCTTCATCTATCTTATCGATAGAATGAAAGCAATCAAAGCATTGTGTTTTGTGCTCATATTATGTACAACTCTCCTCTTCCTGTTTGCAGAGATCTTCTACAGTTTAGTTTTGTAAACAAACTCAAACCTAAGACTAAGACCATGAACACCAAGATTCTGAAAAACTGAAACTCAATACCTCTTTTCTTTGTACTCAACATTAAGAGCTGAGTTGGATTATGGTTAAACCACCAAATTATTCCTGAGAGCTGTGACTGCAGCTCCTCCGCTCCCTCGGGGGAATGGTCAGATGTGGGGAACAAATTTCCCACAGTCAGGTGTGCAACAACTAACGGGACTTTAACTTGAAATGTTCCAACTTTAACTTGAACTTTGTCAATTGCAGGCAAACGTGTCTCTGACCCTTCCAAGAGAATAATTACATTACATGAATATTTATTTCATGGCATCTAGTTTTACTTTGGACATGAAGAGTCAGCAACATTGCAGATATGTAGGCCTCTGGGTTCATCTGTAAATTCTTAGAAAATCATTGGGGGGGGTTAGATAATTTTTTGTATAACTGTTTGGGTAATTTCCAATCTTGCTTATTCTTTATTCTGCTTTTATTTTTTCTTCAAGAAATGTAATCAGCCAGTATGCAGTGTGCATACGCAGTAGTAATCAAAAAAGTGATATACAGTATATTGTGTGATACCATTTCATTCCCTAGTTTAAGTCTATAAAGAAAAACACGAGGTAAATGAAGTTGCCAAAACCAAGTTGGAGTCCTGTATGCTGTGTGGGTGCCACATACAGCAGGACGATGTCACTCCAAGGTGTTCTTTATGATGCTTTTTATCACACTGAGCTGTGTCACTCAGTGATTTATTTCTCTGGTAAAATTTTAGGGCGTTTGCTTTGCTTGCTATAACCATCCCATTTACATTAATCAAGCTTTTAAAGCTGTATTTGCAGTTGGGTTTGCAGTTGATATTAAAGCTATTCGCTTGAAGCATTAATCTGAATTAGAAACTTAATAAAAGACAAAATATTTTTTTCAAACATGCTTTTGAGTTAAATTCAGTCGAAGCTTGTTTATTTCGTGCTTTAATGTGAACACTTAAGTGTACTTAAGGCTTACTCAGCAAAAGGGACCCGAGTGGTGTGCCATCATCCCCTACTTCCTTGTTGTGAGCCTCTCCAACAACCTTTTGCAGCTAAGAGGGCACAATAGTTGTAAGCTGCTTTCGCTTCTGTCTGCCTCAGTCAGACAGCGAGCGACACGGGAGAACATTTAAGGACGCTGCTTTCAAAAGCTTAAGCTTCACATAGAGATTTTCCTCAGCTTCTTTTTGTCTCACCTCTCTGTGTACTGCAACAGACTTGCTAAGTTAGTCTATTTCTTAACCAAGTAAATCGCCAGCGGTAACCTAATGTCACACTTTCTAATGTAAACAGTTTTCATCAGTATTATGAAGTATTGTTTGATTGTCGTGCCTAATATTATGGACAAGGTAAAACTGATCTTCTGGAAACATCCTTGTGTCCAAAAATTAAATGAACACATCCCAGTCCTTAATTTAGAGATTTGTTTTTCTTTGCAATCATAAATTCTTAGAACAACCCCACACTTTCACTTTTTTATGGTTCATTTTTGTAAATAGATACAGTATGTAAACGTTCAGCAGTTTTCTTTAGAAAGGGAAGTATTACAGATGAAGTCACTTGGATAGGCAGTGAGATGTTTCAAAGAAAGACTTTAAGTTCAGATGCCATGATCCAACTTCAAGACATCTAGATATCATCATCATAGAGAAATGAGAGCCTTCATCGGCAAAAAGTGTTTAGCAAAAGTTTTCGTAGACATTTGAATAACAACTTTATTACATTCCATAATAGTCCATGATGGTCAGCACCAAAGATTGCCTTGGTAGTCATGTCAATTTTTTATTATTTTAAATTAATCAAAGTCTAAGTCCAGAAACTAAAATTAAGAGTCTGAAAATGTAGCGGCAGCCAAGTTCACCATATCCAGAGCATGCATTGTTCTTTTCCTTTTAGCAATCACATGATTTACTGAATCGCATACAATGATCCAAGGCAGCTAAAAGTAAAACTTTCTTAGGTTTTGCACACACACTGACTACACAAAAGGTATCTTGGGTCATTGCTGGAAAAACTGTCCTTGAACTCAGACTTTTTTAGCTATGGTACATGATCAAAATATATTGCCTCAAGTGCTATTTTTGCACAGCAGTGGGCATTTCTACTTTGATGACTAAGAACAAAAATGGTTGAGAGACCTGGCATAAAGCAAAAGGGTTGTCCTTGATCTACTCATTAAAATGGAATGTGTTCTGGGCATAAAATTCAACTACCCAAATGTAAAGCTTTGTCTTTTTTTAAATTTTTTTTTAAATTTGAGATATCAAAGCAGTATTTTTTTTAAATCTGAAAAGCAAATAGTACGTAAGCTGACCTTTTAATATGGTAATTTTAAAAAATATGTATAAAATGAAATCATATCAATGTGTACAGCACATAACAGAGATCATGCCATCTTGTACATTGTAAAAATTAAAATTGTCAGGAATCTGAGCTCTGTCTCCCTCTCTGGTTTCTTTGTATTTGACTCTGCCTAATTGCCACCTGCCCCGACCTTTGCCTGGACTCTGTCTCGGATTTAGCTTTGTGGATTTTTAGCTAAGCTTTGCTCCTGTCTGTCTGTCTGAGTCAATAAACTTGCTACACGTGAAACCAGATTTTATTGCGTTAACAGAGTTCTAATATTTGATTAAGAACAACTAAAAAGTATGAAAGTAGATTTGCAGGTTAAATTTAAGTTGCCTTTTAAAAGAAGTAGGTTCCATATGTGAAAAAAAATGGTTATAAAAAACAAAGATAAGAAGAGATCACACTAAATACAAAAACATTCTTGGTTATCCAAACAAAACCTTGTAACACTGACCAAAAATGTTTGTAATGCCATAGTTTTGACCTATTATTCATTTTTACTGGTAACCATAAACATGCAAAGAGTTTTATTATAGTTTTTGTCTTTTCCAGCCTCAGTGTGCAACATAGTCATCTACTACAGTTTAAGTGGCAGAAAAATTTAACAAATTGTTATTTTTCCTTTGTATCTTTTTACTTTTAAACACAGCTTCTGATTTTACTCATTATAACATGATATTCCAATAGTTTAATAAACTTCTGTTTCAAAAGCTGTAGAATATTAGTATTTGGCAGCATCACCTCTGAGCATCATCTACAGTCAGTATAATAAATTAATGAACCCAACTTAATTTGGCTGTTGCTGGACATTCTTTTTTGGACCAGTTCAAATTTGGATTCGTTGTCGTAAACTTAATCTTTTATGCTGCCAACTGAGAAAAAAAAATGCATGTGGTGGGCATTAACCAATCAATACTCATCTGATGAATAAAAATGCACAGTTTGGTTTTCAACACTAACAGAAAGTTTCTGCATGTACTACATATATTTCAAGATCCATCCCAAAGCCTCCTCCTATCAGACTTGGTTGCAAAAGTTAGGAAGCCATCTGGGAGGTGTTCTAGCTAGATAACCAAACCCCCTCAACTGGCTTTCTTTGAAAAGCTGGTCACTCTTTTCCCTACATCTTAATTTTGTGGTCTGTCTTCTAAGGAAGACCCCCATTGATTCTAAAAAGGAAGCTCATTTAAAGCTCATGTATCTGTGATTTCATCTCCTAATTTAAAATTCCCAGCTCCATGGACCATTTCATTAAAAGTTTATTTAATTTAGTTCCAAAGTGTATTTGAATTTACATTGAATTTAAATAATTTAATTACTGCTACCTTAAAAGCTTGACGTCACCCAGCTGTCAGTAGAGATAGAATGACCAGTTTTAATATAAAGGAATTAAATAAAGAAATAAGTGCCTGCAGTGCAAGGTTAAAGATAAGTTGATAAAAAAAAACAACTTCCATTAAAAAAAAAGTTTGAATTGACTTGAACATGAGGAAATGAAATTCTTTGCATGCAAAATGACTAATGAAAATCTTGTCAGCCGTTCAATTGCATCTACAACACAAAAAAGTTTGTGAAAATAGTGAGACATGATAAGAAGGAGGCACAGTATTAGTGCATTTTGAGTGGGATTTTGACCTGGCAGGTATGGTAATCGGCACAAATTCTTTGCGATTACAAAAAGTCATCCCTGCTTCCTGCTGTGATGATGGAGGATTTATGAAAATGAGGGCATCATAATCCTGATCAGGTTGTGTCAGCTTATTATGTGCACAGAGCTCCATGACCTTGCAGTAATTGCCTTTTGCAGTCTTCTAAATCTTGCTTGACATAGTAGCACATCAACAAATGAAGGGTGTTTCTCCACTTTTTTTTTATAGACCTTGGCTTGATGTCAAAGCTTTTAAGCAGACTTCTGTGTCTGAAAAGTGTGTACACTTAAAAGCCCACAGTGCAATTCATTCATTCATTTGCTCTTTTTCTGGATTTCTAGAATAGTTAAAAAAAAGGGGAAAAAAACTGAAAAGAAGAAAACGTCTTTGTCTTTCTGGAACAAAATCGAATCATTCCTCCAATGTTTCTGGAGGAAGAATGTGACCTATATTAGGAACCTGTCAAAGTCTGACTGTAAAATGAATGGAACAAAGGGGAGGAGCAGAAATCCAAGACCTCAAAAGCATACTAATTACCCTAAAACATTGATAACGCTGGAATTCTCCCTTTCCTAGAGGCTAATTTTAATGGTTTATTAACTTTATATAATTGACCATAATTAGAAAGGCTTCTTAGATCTTTTGTGCAAGAAAATGAAAGAATTTTGCCCTAATTTTGCCTTTTAGGTCAAATAGAATGCACTAATTACCTTTGTAAAAAAGTTATTCATACAAATTAAATAATGCCACTATACCTTACTATTACAATAAAAAAGTGTAACTTTTTAAAATAAAAAAAAAATAATAAAAAACTTTTCTAAATTATTCTACATTTAGTCCCAAACAAACAGATGACTGACACATTGTACATTATTTAAATTTTAGGCTAAAATTCAGGTCTCCGAGTCTTTCTTTGAGCCGCGTTCTGTAACACAGGACACCAGATGGGTGAGAGGAGGCGTGAGATGCTGTGAGTATCGCGAGAGTCGACGAGACGTGGGTGGTAAGTCAACTTGGCGGCGCGAAAAGCGGTTGAACAAACATTTCCGTCTG
>BSAI01000005.1:15145937-15189606 GCA_036245035.1 Adrianichthys oophorus | reverse complement strand
AGCTCAAATAACTTAAAAGGAATTCGGGCTCTCTGGTCTCCCATAGCCAACTCCATAACTTAGGGGACGGGATTCCTGGGTGTCACCGCGCCTTGACTGTCTGCCGGGGTCGGGGCCTACCTGGTGCCTGGTGGGGGCTGGGGGGCGCTGTTGGTCAGGGGGTCTGGTCCGGCGCCTGGGTGGGGCAAGCGCGGGGGCCGCATGGTCTCCCGGGCCTGGGCGTGGGGGGGTGTGGATGGTGCATTGGGTGGGGGTCTGGTTTTTTTGCGTGTGCTGGGGGGGGTTTGCGCGGGGCCCTGGCCCTGGGGGGTCTGCCTGCGGTGGATGGGCGGCCCAGCTGCACCTGGGGGCTGGGGTCACTCCTTCTCCGGCCCTGGGACGGGGTGGGGCAACCCTCTTGGGGCTTGCGATTGCTCCAGGTAAAGCCTACCATTGCGGGGTCTGGGGGGAGCGGGCCAGGGGAGGGGATGTCTGTGGGCAAGAGGGGGGGTCCACTACCAGTATGGGACCCTAGGGGCTTCCTCGGGCCCGCTGGTACCTGACCAGGTAGCTACAGGTGCGGTGCTTGGGGGGGGAGGGGCTGGGGCTTGCCCTGGGGGCTGGCCCCCTCTGGGCTCCTCTCTCTTTTTGTGGGGTGGGGGGTGTGGGGCCTGGGGGGGTTGGCTTTCGGGCGGTGGGGCCTCTGCCCTGGGGAGACTTGGGCCCAATGCTGAGGGGGGGCGGGAGGACGGTTGTTTCATCATCGGGGGTCAGTTTGGTAGCTGTCCCCGACCTTCCCTCCTTCCTCATACGACCACTTATTAGGTTGGAAGGGGGGGCGTGCTTGCGGAATACCTCGAGGGGCCGAGCCACATGGCAGTGGTCCACCCCTCCCATGGTCTCCGCACAGTTTCGCCCCCTTCTCTTGCTTTTAAATGCACCTTAGACACGTAGGATCCTTGGTGGGGGGTGCTAGGACATCACTGCCAGCAAGCAGGAGATGTCCTCTCAGTGCTCTACCCTCCAATTTTAACTGCACCGTAGACATTTAGGGCTCCTTGGTGAGAGGGCGATTGGACATCCCTGTAAGCAATCAGGAGATGTCCTCAGTGCCCTACTCGCCAATTTTAACTGCCCCCTTTATTACACACACCCTTCAACCACAAGAAACACACCTCAACACACACACAAATACATTACACAAGGATAGTGGGACTACTGATCTTCTGTCCCCTACCCCATCCCTGGTGGAGGGAACAGGGCCTTCAGCGGCGGTGGCCTTGTCTCCTGGGGGTCGGCCTCCTGGGCCCGGCGGCCCCCTCTCCACGCACAGGGAGAGGGATCCCTTTGTCCTCTGGCAAGTCCATGAGCGGGGGATCATATTCCATCTGAGCCTGGAGGGTGTCTGTGTCCTTGTGGTGCGGGTTCTGGCCCTTACCCTCGGGTGCCGAGCCCCTTCTGGGTCACAACATTAGGAGAGCCTGGTCAGGCAATGTACACCTTCGGGGACCCCCACTTCTCTTGGTCATCCCTTTTCTAGATGGGGGTAGCTGACCCCCATCGTGCTCTCTTCTGGATCTCCGCAGCTGCCTGGAGCTTTGGAGCGGGTCTCCCGTGGGGGGCCCCGGCTCGTACCCGGGGCTGGGGTGGGGGGATGCCCAGAACTCCTGGGTGGTGGTGGGCGGCTTGTCTGGGGTGGTGGGGCTCTCGGGGGTGGGGCCCCGCGCTGGGCCACCTGGCGCGGTGGGAGGGCTGCTCTCCTGACTGGGCTGGGCCTTGCGCTCTGCGTTTCCGTACCTCACTGCGCTCGGGTGTTGGGGGCCCGTGTGGCTGTCCTGCGGGCCCTGGTCTGGGTGCTTGGCCGGGCTGCCTGGCGGGTGGATCTCCTCCATTGACCCCACAGTATGGGTGCGGGGGCGGGCCCTGGTCGGCGCTGCCGCCTCGGCGGGGGTCTTGGTGTGGGGATGGCTGGGGGTTCTCACTCCTTTTTTGTGCATTCCATCATCCACTTCAGCTTAACATAACATTCACCTGAGCACAGGCGTCGGCTCACCTTTGAAACTTCAAATAGTGTGCGTGACAGAATGTAATGTTTTACATGTGTTGGTTGGTATGCACAAGTGTGCGTGTGAACTGGATGCGGACAAGTTTGTGAACACTCTTGGAGCCGGCAGGTATGTAACAGCTGAGTGTGTGGACAGGCCCTGCCCATTTTAGACCAACACTCACTATTGCAATGGGTATAAGCTCCAGCATTTTGTTGCCTGTAGATTAACAACTCTACCCTCCCTTCCCAGTAGTCCTTCTCTAACTTCTATAATCCACCATCTCTCTTTCCCCCCCCTCCACCCCCCAACTCTCTCCTTTTCCCCCTTTCCTTTTCCGTCCGGTCCAACAAAAAAGACACAAAAAAATCAATATTAATAAAGTTTGGTTTAAATTACAAAAGGGGCTTATACCAACATACATTTTGTGTTCGCTATGATTTATAACCCCCGATTGTAAGAGTAAAACCTGTCTAATACAAGAGGCTCTCAGCTCATATCTGTTTGCTCAACTGTTGGACAGGACAAGTTAAATAAATAAATAAATAAATAAATTTTAGGCTAATAAAAACTGGCATTTCAGTATGTGTGTCCTGGTCCTATAAAATACAACTACACTTCAGTATTGTAATTCTTGTTATAATATTAAAGCCATTTTTGTTTTTATATATTTTACTTCACAAACCATGTTTTTAGAAATATGCCCTCCACTGTGTTATGCTATGGCCCACATTAATATACATTTAATTATTGATATGATCATTTTTCACAATTCAGGATCTACGCTGATTAAATCATGAGGAGAAATATGAAAAATACAAACAATGTGAAACATATGTAATATGTAGGCCTGTACATAAAAATGTTAATGTTGGTATTTTACAATAACTAAAAAAATATGTTAGCCCACAAATTTTATTTTTACTTCAACTTATTTACACCATTGGCTAAATACATGTTTGTTTTATACCTTTTCATAACATCCTAAGGGAAACTGAAAAAAGGGCAGCTGTTTTTGAAAGTAAAATGCTTTGTACTGTTACAGGGAGAATTTCTGTGTATGTACTTATTGGTTTGTGGAGCTTAAAGGATTTTTATTGTGAGGGCACAGCCTGTGACCTGAAAAAATGAAAACAGCTGTAGAATTTGAACCGCACAGACCCCGTCAAAGAGGGGGGAAAAATGCATTGACAAGCAGCAACAGCTTCACATGAACTAGAATTCCTTAAGACATTGAAAAAGGTACTTGGGTGGTTAGCAGCCATCTTTCACCTCATTCTTCACAACTGAAGCAGAACATAAACAGTTTTTTTATTGAAACCTGCAGTGTGATTGTTTTTTTTACTCACTTTGCAGTATTTGTTTTTTTGTGTTGAAACTACAGAGGCCCTGAAGTGCAAATCACACCAACAGATTTCTCAACGTAAAAAACATATGAAAGATCACAATGACAGTTAAAAAAGAAAAAATAACATTTAAAAAAGCATATTTCATTTTAGAAGTAAAAAAAAAATTCCAGAAACCAAAACACAAATCTAAAAAAAAATTACCTAAAAATAAAACATTTTGGAAAAACAAAAATAATTTCCAGAAATCAATATGAAATGCAAAAAAAACGAAACACGATAAGAAACCAGAAAAAGGTAGGCACAATGAGAAAATGCTGATTGAATGATTATATCCAGTATCGCTTCATGGCAAATAACCTTTGGCTGAAATGATGTAGTCATTCAATCAGTGATGTCCTATAGTGCATACATCCACTTGCAGACAAATAGGTCCAATAATATCTTCCTTTTCCTCTTCTGAGCTGCCATCTGGCTCAAACTCTACAGCTGAATAGCTCCAAAATAATTTTTGTTGCATTGTAAATGTTAAGTTGTGGTAGTGAGGGGCTGTAGGCTAGTGGGAGCGCATGTAAACCAAGCATTGATAGGACATCTGAGCAGTCTCACTCCGCCCACGACTCAGAGGCAAATTTCTAAGGAACTATTGCCACTTTGCAGAAACTGTGCCCTAGAAAACGACACAGGTTTTTTGATTTTGTCATAAAATGGCATAATCCTATTTAAAAGACCACTTTGAGTGCTTTGAAAATAGAAAGATTATTGGAATGGGACTTTTAACAGTTTCTGCAGTTTGTCTGCAATGGTGCAGCTGGTTCTTCCATACATGAACAAAGCTTCTGCTTACTAAATAAAAAAATAAATAATAAAAAATAAACGGTTAAACTGGCAATATGCGTTGCTTCTGTGGACGTTGGTCAATCCACCACTGGCAAAGACGATCCAGCATTTTTTGTGGGTGCAGCACATGTACTCAGTTCCATATTCATTCATACTCTATCAACTCATGATAGTTTAAGTTTTACAATGCAGCTGCACATTTTAAATGGTACCGCACAAGTTTGATTCTGCTAGCACATTGAATTGCCACACATTTTGTGGTGTTTGCACCAAATCTATCATCCTGCCATGAAAGGAGCTAAAAGACCAAATGAGAAACTTGACTGTGTGACTTTTCCCTCTGAAATGTGTTGCTGTGTAGAGTCAAGATGCCAGCACCACAGTATCTCATGCGTATCCTTATTACATGTTGGAGGAGGACAGCCATCTATTACTCAATTACAAAACAACAACAAAGGAGAGATTTGATTGCTTTTGTCTGGGATCCACATAGCAATCATATTTGCTTCTTGCAAATTGAATTAGGAGACCAGGAATGGGAGCAGGTAAAAGGCAGACACAAGAGGGCTCTTTGCTCGTCAAGACTAATTGTGTCTCAGAGTGACTCAAAGGATTGAAAAGAGAAAATGCTGCTGTAATCAGACAGCTTTGTGTGTTCATCAGCTCAGACCCTCTCTGCATCATTGGTTCCTGTCTGAGAACATGACAACAGATGGAACTGCAGTGCACAGATTGCAGCGTCAGCCTCACAACAGCAAAACAACTTTTTTAGGAAGCATGTTGGTCAAGAAAGCAGCATGCAGAGAAATTGACTTTCAGCCTGGGTCATTTGAGCAGCATTTTAAAAAACAAGCCCTGCGCTTGGCATCATTTTGCTGTTTCATCTCCATCTCATTAAACATTGCACTTGTCTCATTCATCCCCAAACACAAAAAGCACAGTTTATCTCCTCTGACCAGAAAGCAAAATACAAATATAATTTGGGTCTTTATCTGGAGGCTTCAGAGATGACTTGTTATGATTCAATCCACTGCCCCTTTTTTATTTTTAGAATCCTCTGTGCTGTTCTTTCTGCTTCATCTCTCTGCAGAGTGGCTGAAAAGCCCAAAACAGACTCTCCACAAGGATGTATACTGTAGAATTTATGTAACTCACTCAACCATGGGAACACCAAAACTGAGAGCATGAGCAGAACCTAATAAATCTAAGCCCGGGTTATTTAAAAACACAGTCTGGTTCCACATTTTGCTCTGCTTCTTTAGTTGTTTCTAAATGTTGAGGCTGTATTTACCGCTGCTTTGTTTGGTTCAGATAAAACAGACCAGGATTTATTTTTCATGTTAGTCTGGAGTGTGCAGGTGGAAATCCACTCATGTGAACTCTAGTCCAGACCAAACAAAAGACCCAAACCCGTCTGAAGAAGGGGTCTTGGTCTGCAGCCAAATGGACTGTAAAGTTTGCCTACGGTCTGCATATTAACTGACCTTCATCTGGCCCAACTCCAAACGTAATCAGACTTTTTGGAACTAACAAGCTACGATAGCTGAGCATCAAAGGAATAAACAGCTTTGGAAATTGCAATAAAAGCCATTACTTATTTACAAATTTGGTGCAAAGAGGAGATGCAGCGTCTTTTTGATACTTGGGCAGACTCACACACGATGCAGCAGCCAGAGAAAACAAAAAATGAGGTGGTATTTTCCACGTTTAGCAAAATGTTGGAGGGGGGTTTTGAGCTCTTGAACAGTAGAAGTTCTGGTGAAGAAAAAGACAAAAACCCTTGGCTTGCTAAGCTTGACAAAGATCCTCAAAATGGGGCCAGCCATTGGTCATATGTGAACATTGAGCCCAATGTGGACACAGAGCAGATCAACAGCCCTACAGACCAGGCTGATCATATCACAGTTTGATTGTAAAATGGCAAGCAGAACAGCTGTTCCTAAAATTGTTTGTTTTTTGTAGTTTTTATTATTATTATTATTACTATTACAAGAGAATAAATATATAATGGCAACACAAAATACTGCCATGATTGTTTTTTTCCTAATTTGCATTGCCCCACCTTTGTGTTTTCTGACCAATAAGTATTTGAACTGGATTAACAATAGTAGTTAAGTTGCAAAAACTCCAATAAGACACAAACAAAATAATAATAATCCACACTTAATCCAAACCAAAAATGCAGACCAATGGACATCTATGCTGTTGATAGACCCTGGAATTCAATATTATAAAAAACATCCTTAAATCTACAATCATACACATCTACAATCATTGTGTTTCTGATGTGGGTCCTATAAAAAAAGACAAACAATCAAATAACACACCCATATGAATAAAATCTTTTTAATATTTACAAATAAAATGACACAAATCTTTCTCATAAAATGTCAAGAGTTCAGGTTCAATGCTGAAATAAAATGGCACAGCAACTAAATTGTCCCTGGGTGAATGTGTGTGCTGCAATCTATGTACATGTACTCTACATTCACCAAAGGTAACTGCTCCAGTGACCCCTCAAGACCCTACTTAGGATGAAGCTAGTGTTGATAATAAACAAATAGATGCAAACTTAAAAAAAACATTTTAAAATGAGCTTGGACAGTGTTAGGGTGTCACTGATGTTTAATGTTGTGTTCACACGGGGCTTGGAAACTTGCATTTAAATGACCACTTTCAATGAAAAGTCTATGTAAACACTTGAAATATTTTGAGCCTTTGCGTTCAAAACTTTTGCGTTCACACATCGCTATGCAAGTTTTTGAGTTTGTTTTTGGGCTCTACAAAACGCACTGCAATTAAACACACGCTGAAAGTTAGACCAGTTGAACTTTGACCAATCAGGGTCTTGGACTTGGCAGTGACATGGATGGCGTCCTTGTCAAAACATGGAAGTGCCAACCATTTGAAAATCAATCATGAAGGACAAATTAAGAATTGCGGTTGGTGCCTTGCCGGAATTATGAGACCAAGTTTTTCCTGTAGCGGAATAGAGCTGTGAAAGAAAAAGCCTGGAGCAAGATTAGTGAATTTTGCACTGCTTCACCCTTTGACACCAAGCCTCTTCCAACTGTGAGTACAAGCACTGGTAGTGACAGACCTGTATGAACACCATGTGCTAAACACGCATTCAAAAACCTGTATTCAGTGATTTTTTTGAACGCACCACGCATGCTCGGGGGTTATTTATTTTCAAGTGAACTCATATTTAGCCAGTGACGCAAAAAAAAAAAAAAATAATAGAAATGTTGTCATACTAATTTCAAATCTAATGTGTTCAATCTTTTAAAAGTTTTGACTGAATTTTGTGTCAGTGTCACATCTTTTATCATAAGAAAATCCCCTGCTTAAATTTTGTTCTGTTTTAAAGTTTTCTGAAGATGTGACTTTTTGTCTTTCTGCAGAAAATATAGAGGACTATGCAGCTAATGAAAAATAATTTGTCTTTGTCTCCTTGGTAATACTTTCTTTATGTCCAGTGAATGTATTTTTGAGTTTAGGCACATTTTGTACGCACTGAGTTGTGAAACTCATAGCGCATATTTGCAATTCTGTATAAGCCACAGAACAAGGTCACATGGGTTATTCATTGAAACTGTGACACAGTAGCACGCGCTTTTCTGTACTTTAACACATTAAATGCAGGCTCACCAGCAGCACAGGAACAGGCGAATTACCTAAAAATAACTGCCTATAGATCATTTTTGCAGTTTCATTTCTACCAGTACCTCCTGAGTCAACACTTTAAACAATAGCAGTTCATAACTCTCCCACCATGTTGCAAAGAAAGGCCAAGAAATGGAAGGGGAAAAAAGGCCACTCTGTTAATGTGATTACCTTCGAAACTAACCCATTTTCACTTAGATCTTGCCCAGATTCGAATATGTCAAGATGGATTTGACAGTCAGGGCTCAGTATTTTCTAAAAGATCCAATAAGAAGATATAAGAAAGTACATTTAATACATTTTAAAGCTCCAGAGCTTTTTAAATGACAACTCAGTGGAATTACCCACAACTGACAGATTGAACTTAACAATGTGCATATAATAAATTGTAAAATAATGTGTTCTTCTGTTGCCATTTGTACATAATTCTTTAATTTAGATATTTTTTACAGCACATCTTTCCCTTTATAAGAACAAGTGTGTTGTTTCATTTAATCCACTATTGGAGGCAAAAAACAAACTACATTTAGGTTGGCATGATTGTTGTTATTAAAGGATAGCTGAGATAGGGAAGTTGGAAAAAAAGCTTTCTCTTTTTATTTCATATTTTTCGTTTTTTTTTACAAAAAAAAAAATCTGTGAATGAATGCAAACAGGTTATTAACGCTGCCCACAAAAATATTCTAGAAAGCTCATTATGTAATGCATACAGACAAAATCACTAGGCAATAGAAATACTCTGCATATTAAAAATGAAACATGTTGAGAAAAAAAACTAGGGCTGTCATCACACTTTTGGATTGTGATTAATCAAAATTAACCACAATGTTTTACAAGGTACATTTTAAATGACAATATGCAGCTTTTGAAAAAAAAAAAAAACAGTCGAGAGACAAAATCTTCCCTTAATTTCTATTGTCTGAAGTGTTTACATTTATAGTGTTAACTCTGAAGTTTAATTTGTGTGCACAAAACACATCAACATTAAGATAAGCAGAACTGTAAAGACATTTATGTCTGCAGTATTACTCCAAGAAGACAAAGATGCTGATATGCAGCCAAAAGAAACATTGTGTTTCTGCATTTTAAATGATCCAGGTATATACTCAAATCTGATTGGTTGCTATGTGTTCCGGAAGAAGCTCCGGTCACAATGTTCTATTTGTGATGCCTTCTTCAAAACAAACTTTTTGCTTCATCTTTTGGACAAAAAGAAGCGGCAAGAGGTGAACTCTCTCTGTGAACTGATGCTTTATTGAACTTATCGTGACAATCAGCATAAATCGCTTTCCTTTGCTCCTGCAGTCGTGGTTTGCCAGCTCAGCAACGCATTGACTTGTTACAGTGATAGCAGGCCACATTACATATCAAATAGTCCACCTTTTGTAAAAAAGCGATTTAAACCTAAAGTACTAAAAATTTATTAAATATGTTTTTTCTTTTGTCAGTGACCATGTTATAAGCGGAATAGTTCTAGACGAATTGTGCATTTAGAATTTGAATTTACTGCTATTGCTCTTGTAATTTGACACTTGCTGTTGCTTGTAAGTCCTCCAGCAAATTTAGTGATTACTTTTTATACTGAAAGTGTAGATTTTTTTGGTTGTATTTTGTTTTGTTTTGTTTTTCTTTCTTTTCTTTTCTTTTTAAGGGGCAGGCTTGAATAGGTTGAGGTTCTGCCTGCTCCGATTCAAACATGTATCTGCATGATTTTTACTGTTGTTGCTATTATTATTACTATCCACTATCTGTGCCATATTGAATACTATTTACACGTTTGAAACAAATTGAAATAAATAACTTCCAACAGGGGAGAACAATGGGACGGCCTACCCTTTAATAGCCAATGTTACCCTCTATGGGTGTAAAGATTGCTATGTGCCACTTCTTGTGTTTATTAACCAGTCTGAAATCAGTCAAAAGTTTATTCATCATTCATCAATGCAGAATTCTTTCATCTGTCAAAAATGTCAGAGGTCTCTTGTGTGCACAGTCTGTTTCAAATCACCCCACAAAGTCTCAATGGAGTTCAGATCTGTACAATGACTTGACCATTCCAGGATTATTTATTTCTTTGTTTGATCTGGTCCTTAACTAGTCTTCATTGTTCAGTCCCCTTTCCAATTGTGAAAATGAAGTTATGGCTATTTATGTATTGATTGTCATGCTCATTTGAATTAAAATAAAACAACAAAGTTATATGTTTTATTCCTTTTTTAGGTAATTTAGAGGGAGTATTAGTAAATGGATAAATAACAAAACAATAAGATGAAATGTGTAAATGTGTTATTGGTCATGAGAACAATATTTTTCACTTTATCGGATCACAAAGCAAAAATAATATGCAATTAATGATAAATAACGCTTCATGGACACACACACAAAAGAGAAAGAGGTAACGTTATTGTTATTTATAGCATCGATGAAAGGGAGAGAAAATACTTTATGAGAAAGATTGACAGGGTGAAAACTTGTTTACCGTCAGCCTGCATGTTTATTGTCAGCCCGCAGATGTGACTTTAACTGCACTGCAGGGCAGCCATTATTTTATGCTGGGCAGATAGCATGCTCCATTTCCAAACTTGTCAACACAGACAAGCTAAACACAGCGCTTTTTTGACACTGGCATTTTACATCGCTCATTCTCACTGGCAACTCCAATCGAAAGGAGACTTGACATAATGTCGTTCCCAATGGGTCCCTCTAGCAACCTATGTGGTGTGCTTACGGTTTTAAAGGAAGATCAGTGCTGTCTGGGACTATTTTTTTTTTTTTTCTCAGGTATCGAAAGAAAAGTGTCAAATTTGACTTCCCTGCTCCAAGGAAGAGCTGTCCTCACTTTGAAAATGTATTGTTAATGAGGATATGAATCTTGATTTGAATTCTAATTATTTTTTTTTAAAGAGACAAAAAAAACAGGATTGGACTTTGTGTCTGATAAAAACCAAGGGCAAAAAAAAAGGCTCTGACTTGATAATACCAGGGGAAATGGTAGAGACTGGATTGGGAAAGCCAGACAGACATGTTAGATTGTCCTAGTTCCCTGATCAATATTTTATATATTTGTCATTATGAAATGCAGCATTAATCAACTAAAGTGTTCATACACTCAGATATTATATAATCATAGGTACTTGCCTTAACTGTATAGCTAATTATTCTTGTGCCATAACTTAACGTTAAAACAACTTTCAGTAATGTAAAATACTTTAAATTATGTCGAGGAGTGCAAGGCCTAACATGAAAAAAACCCAAATGCTAAGAAGTAAATCATCAGAAAAAAACCCAAAACAATTCACAGTTCAAATCAAAAAAGGTTTTATGGTCCCAGTTATAAAGTTAACAAAATAAATATGAAGCATTTAACTTGAGGATGAAAATAATAAACACCATGTTTTTACTGTCATAGACCCTGTAAATCCTTAATACCTTGTCACAAAATTTTGCACAACATCTTGCAAAAATTTCATCTCAAATCCTTCCAAAATACATCAAATTCCTATTAATGCCATTCTATGCACTATGCTGATGCGATAAAGAAAATGTTGTGGAAGAATCAGGGATTTATCTTTAGAGTAAAGATTGTCTGGAAAAAGAAAACTCATTTGTCAAAACTTCTTCACATGTAACCGCAACATAATATTGAAGTACCATATAAAAAAGCGATTAATTCCAAATAAGTGGAATGTGTTTATAGCTTTGACAGGGGAACATCAAATATGGTAGAAGTTTACTGGAAGGAGCGTGGCATGTGTCACTTTGTTGTGCATGACAAACAACTTGGTTTGATTAAAGAGATTCATCAAATAAGCCATCAAGGACTGTGGCAGACAGGTCTGACAATCTGTAGATGTGATGGGATCTGTGCTGTCTTGTCTCCACTGCTCTTCTGCTGTTTCAGATAGACACTGGATCACTTTTAAAACTGTGGAAAACAGCACGACTTTGTCAAGTTGAATTTAATTTTTTTTTTTCTCAACTTTAATCAGACCAGGACTTAATGTAATAAATCAATTTTCAATGATGGAGAGATTTAAACAAGAAGCCAGTGTTAATCTGATAAAAAAGACAATCTTGGAAAAGGGTTTTAAGGGTGACTAAGTTGTCTATAAATAGATTCTTTGGCTTGCTGTTTAAAACAGGAAGAACAAAAATTGGATTGCAGGACTCCTCTAATAGTCTATTGAAATGGGAAAAAAAAGTGATATCGTTTAGTCATGGCCTTTACTCAACAGTAGCCGGGTTAGGCTCTGGCAGCCCCGTGACCCTGTAAGGGATGAAACTAGTTTAGGAAATTCATGGATGGATGTGTTTTTAGTTACAGACATTTGACATTTTAATATATTTAAGGGGCTATTCCTCAAAAAAAACAAACAAACAAAAAAAAAAAACTAGAGATTGCTCTGTAATGTTTGCATTGCTATGATATTTCATAGATTTTAATCAAAGTCTCAAAACAGTAACAGTTATGGTTTTTTTCTACTTTTAGTAAAATTTATGTTACTTTTCTTTAGCTAAGAACAGGCAAGTTTTAAGGATGTTTCATGGTAATTTACATATGTTATAGAGCTAAATCTTAGTTACTAATATTATTTCGTTTTAGGATGTCAATCAGTATTTAGTTGCATTTACACATACTGAACTGTTCACTTTTCCTCTTGTAATTAGATTACCCACCAGGCATGAACACATCTATTAAATATCTAAATCATGTCTATTTCAAAGTTTACAACTATAAATATGCATTATGCATCTGATGGACATCAATTCATAGAGGGCTATTGCACATCACAGTTTAAATCTCTAGCAAACGACTTTCCCACAACTAATTGCGTCCCGTTCCCATCATGCCTTGTGTATTTGGGTAGCTTCTTCCCACTGGACACAGAATGTCCATCGGATAACTCATAGACAACAATGTAGATTTCTGGACATCTGAGACAACTCTGTTTCATTACTCTAGTCTGCCCAGAGTGTTCTGCATATAGAGGTGTCCTACACATCTACCTGTAGACATCTAACCTTTGGATATATTTAGATGTCTGTTAGAGTTCTTTTATAAACATGTACTAAATATAAAATAGAAAAGCCAAGTCAAACATGTTTGTATCATTGTGATTTTTGTGTGCCGTTATCCTTTTTTTTTTCTTTTTACTATCTAATTTGAACATGACAACATTGGTCCACTTCTTTCCTCATCTGTACATGTAAATGCAAGTCTATACTTTAGGAACTTTGCCTCTGAACAGTAACTAGACACTGTTGTGCAGCAGAGGATAATAAAATGTGCTTTAAGCTTATTCTAATGATAATCCACTCAGACAATAGATTTAACCTTTTACCATCATTTTATTCAGTTATATGACAAGTTCAATATTGTTGGATTGTTGCTTTGATGCAACGTTCTGAGACCTTTAACCTCAGGCACATTTCAGTAAAAATGTTTGCTACTTCTTGATATATAGAAGTTTGTGATTACTAGTTGTCTATGTACAACAAGGCTACAGTGGCATAATAGTTGGATTGTCCTCCTAACAGCGAGAAGAATCTGGCTCAAATGCCAGCTGGGACCTTTCTGTGTGAAGTTTGCATGCTCTCCCTCTACAAGTGTGGATTTTTTCCTGCTTCCTCCCACATTTCAAAAACATTTTTTACGGGTTAACTGCTGTCTGCAAATTGCTCCTGTGTGTAAGTGTGGCCCTGTGACAAACTGGTAACCTGATAAGGGTGTTCTCCACCTTCAACAGTAACTGGGTCCAGCAAACCTGTGACCCCAAAAGGGATTCTTGGGTTCTAAAGCTGAATGGATGGATGTAAAATTTCAGTATTTATTTATTTAACTAGTAAATGTTCAAAAAAAGTACTCTAATCATAAGTACTCTAAACATCTAAAATTTCCCATATGGCCCAGATGGCCATAAATAGATCTGTAGTAGACCTCTATATGCATATATCCTTCAGAACACTATTGGTAGACATCTAACAGAGTGACAAACTAGAGTTGTCAGAGATGTCCTGTAGACATAAAATAGATGTATATTAGGTACTGTATCTAATAGACATCCTGTGCCTAGTGGGTACAATTGTGGTGCACAAAGTAGAAAGGAAAAAAACAATCAAATCCAGAGACAGGACATTTTAATCTTAAAGCTACTGTGAATCCCAGTTTCTTTTAATTTGGCTCCCTCCTCTTCCCTTATTTTATAAGTCTCCATGGGAAGTTTTGTTCAGCTTCAGTTACAGCTCCAAAAGAACATTTAACCGGACAATCATCTTATTCTCAGTTTGAAAGCACACCCAAGCAATTATATGATTTGATTGTAATCATTGGTGTATAATCACTTTAAGTTTAACAAAATTGTCCTCTTTGTAGATTATTGTATGCTGCCAGAGCAGAATGGAACAGTTCTGTCTCCCTCCCTCATCTGATGGCATACAGAAAGCTTTGTTTTATGCCTAACAGTGATGGGAAGTGAGCAATAAAATAGACAGTCTACTTTTCAGAGGCTGAAGCTGTTTCACGGACAATAAAGCAGCTTTTTTACAACCTTAAGACAGCAGAGGAGAGAAAATGTCTCATGTTGGTTGGCATGAAGCAATGTTGTAGGGCAAAGGTCCAGGTAGATTAACCTGCCCTCCTGGGACCCTTCATGCTGGAGGACACAGGACACAGAGGGATTTAGATATTAATGCTGCTTGACTCTTGGAGAAATCTTGAATAAACTCCTTTCGAGACATTTAATGGGAACGGATGCAGAGGGACGACCAGATGGATGGATATGTATGGATAGAATACAGAATAAACATGTTTTGCTATGTAATAGTCTTAAAAATCAGAACACACGAGTTGCAACTGCTTTTGAATGAAACTGTCTTTTTTTTAGCTTTACATTTAAAACCCTAAAAGTATTACTTTTCATTTACATTTATAATCAATATTTGGGAAACAAACAAACAATAAACCCAATATTTTCTGCTTGTTTGAAAAAAAGTCAGTTTTACATTAACAATATTAGACAAGTTGCATTGATGCAAAACAGCCCAATTGGACACTCAGCTACCTCTACAATCTTTCATTTAAATCCATATAATTTTACTATTCCTTTTTTTCTTGTTAGCTTTATAAATTACTGAAAGTTGTCTTTTGTTTTCTTTTAATTCCCTAATTTTTGGGTGAAGGAAGACCCTTGCATTTTGTAATCCCTCACACAGAGTGTATGATTCAGTCCTACAGTCCCAAACAAACTACACAAACGGGTTTTTGGCGATCTGAAAAACTGAGGAAAACGGACAAGGAGGACATGAAAACTATACTCTAACAAACACAGGAGGGAATCCGTCAAGTTTTAAACCAGGGCATTCTGGCTGTGAAGAGATGGTACTGATCACCTCTGGGTAGTCCTGTGAGTGTCTGTGTGTTTTAAAAATTCCAACTCCAATGATTGTTATAGCAAGAGGGTCTACTTGGAATGTCCTAACTTTTTCAGAAGGGCTCCATGTGTGGATATGATGACACGGGATCCAGTGTAATGACCCCTTTCACACCAACTGGGACGTGCACAGTGCTTGCCGTCAGGTTCAACTCTTGTTCAACACTTCAACAGTTCCTGAAATATTTAAGCTGTCAGATGACGACAGCCCATCAGAATGACATTGTGTGATGCAAAGCACACAGGACTGCCACAAATCTATGTTTAGACCAGAAAAGTCAGATAAGGACTACATTAGTTTTTCTTTTTTTGCCTACCAGTTTGTTTTTCTTATTAAACAGCTTTGAATGTCAACTGGCCAACTCTACTTCAAGTTTATCTTTACATCACTGCAACATAAAGGTTACAGAGTGATGCACCTTACATGCCCGCGGAATAGTGCATCACAAAAGATTCAGAATACTGATTAAAAGTTATTCAATTGCGTTCATCATGTGTGACCACATCTTTCAGACCAATGGCGTACGTTGTCTGAAACTCCTTTTGTCTGACCTTGACATGTTGTCAATTAAAATGAAGAATGAAGAGATAAATATCACATTTTATCATCTCCATGCAGCTGTGCCAGTCAATCTCTGCCTTACCTTTCCTCCTGCAGATGAGCAGAAACATCTCCAAAATGTTTGCTGCCTTGGTATTTTTTTCTGAATATGTTTTGTTAAAAACTTACATAAGTGCTAACTGTGTTTTCCTAATCAAATCAGAGTTTCTGATATGACAAAACAAGGAACATCATATTCAACTACAATTTCTTTTTGCATTTACTCTCATTCCTGCGTTCTCAGCTCAGAAATTGAGTTTGCTTTCCCTGCTGTTTGATGCTCTGATAAACTAAGCAAGCGAACTATGCATCAACTTCATGTCAGCGTTCATCATCTAAAGAGCCACAGTGAAACTGCTGTGATTTATGTTCACATTACCATTTGAGTGTGAAGCGGTACAGATGGCCTTTTCAACTGTGCGGATAAGTATAATGATATGGAAGCAAGAGCATTCTCATTCTTAGTAAACAAAGTGTTTTATTTATTTTGCCACAAAAAAAGAAGTATTCATTTCACACACTGTCACACACATACCCCCACCCCGTAGGAAAATATTACATATTTGTCGTATTAAGGAGGCACCTCTGAGTCTGAGCAGAAAACAATTACAGCTTGGTGTGATGATGAATAAATGTGCCGGAAAAGAAGGTCACTCCATAAAATCAGGCATTGTGATTAGTGCTGAACGATGTATACAGGAGGATCATTTTGAATTGTAATGAGTCCGTCAAAAGCAAAACAAATACATGAGCAGACTGAATCAATTATTTTTAGGATGTTGATGCATTTACTCATAGATTTTTAAAATTTTCATAGTGTGAACAACTTTAATTATGACGTATGGCAGAGGTCCTTGTTTTCAGTAACAGTATTGTGCTTTCTGCCCCTCTGTGTCATTTCCCCGTGTTGTGACGATCCATTCCTCTCACAGTTGAAGTCAAGTTCAAGTAAATGGATATTGTTGCATGTTGCTGTGGGTGTTAAAGTCAATAAGAGGGGTATACGAGGACAAATATAAATCGCAACAGGCTAGATATTTGTTGTTTCACTATCCTATTGTTTCACGAAGATCTTTTATGAATTTGATTTTGTGCCGTTGCTTCAGGACAGTCAGCTACTTTGAGTAAACAGTGTCACAATACTCAGATTAATAATGCCTGCATTCATATTTAATAGTTCTCATTATTGTCAGCATCCAGCAGATATATTTCCACTTTCCTTAACGTATTTATTCATTTATTGCTTTTATGGATGTTAATTCCCCAACAGAGGCATGAAGCAGTTAATAGTTGTTAACAGTTAAGAATTTGCTAAAAAAAATATATAATTCATTTTTCCTATTGTTTTTTTGCATGTTAAACTCTCATTCTGCATCCTCTTGTGCTGTATAGTGTTAAAAAAAATAATATCTTTGATAGTTCTGTCATTTCCTAAAGGTCGCCGAGTCAAATTTACTTTTTAACAGTCTATATCAAAGGGAGTGATTTATATCCAGTTCAACTGAGCAGAACCACAGAATAAAAAAAATAAAAAAAAAGAAGAAGTGGCACGTAACGGTAAAAGGTCAGGTTGTGTTTCTCTGTCGCATCTGAAGAAGTAACTTTTTCTTCTTCTATCAAGCTTGATTAGTGTTGCCCTTCACTGCTGCAAGTGTGGTAAAAAAAAATCTACGTGGGAGGTTTAGGATCCTCTAATAAAACTGAGTAGGTAGACACTTTTCTGCAGCTGGCAACTTTATGAACTGTCACAGCTAATGAAGACAATATTTTTTCAATAATTATTTCTTTATAATAACATTCATAATATAAACATTTCTCGGTTGATTCAATTGTACACGAAAAGGAGTTCTTTAAAGACCCACTGCAATGAAAATTGTGTTTTTGGCGTTTTTAACCTGTCCCTGTGGCAATTCTCTCATGATGGCAGACATAAGTGAATACAATTAAGCTTAAAATTGCCTTTCTGGGTATTTCTTTGTTAAAGTCATTGTGAATCAAAAGCAGATGAAAAAATGCCCTGAGTTTTGACATGGGTGCTAGGTGGTGGGCCACAAGCTCCCTGCTCCACTCCATTCTGATGCACCCACTTGCAGACAAATGGATCCGTGTACATATTTTAAAATTAGTAAAAAAAAAAGATTGGAATGGGACTTTAATGTAATTCAAAGCAACTAAAACTGCCAAAATATTGTAAAATTTATAACTTATCCTTTTAACCTTGTGCATAGTTTTTGATATGCACCTACAAGTCTAAAATAAGTAGTGAAGCATTTGTTTGTCCAGTGATAATAATATATGTCAATGGTATATACCCAAGTTGTTAGGACTGAGTCAGACAGTGGAGTTCTTCTGGGTACACTTTCAGACATGTAATTCTGTCCTCTTGATTAACACTATCAACTTCATGATGGTTTTTTGGGATGTACAATTTCCATCAGTATCTTCTTAAATGGAAAAGTGGCTTTATGTTGTTAAACAACTGGACAACAACATCACCGTTGGACATCATAAGGAGTTAGCCACTCTTTTGTCACCCAAGTAGATGGCTCAACCCAACCGCCAGGAGTTCAAACTACTAACCATCAAAGCTTTTTCACATCCTCTGTTTTGTGTGTCACAGTGACTGCTTTCTGTCATTGTCAGTGCCACTCTATTCTTTCGCTCCTTCTCACCTCTGTATTTTTTCATCTTTTCACTTCCTCTCTTTTTTTCTCTTGTGCCAAATGATTTCACTCTCCTGTCTTGTTCCCCTGCAGCTGTCAGTGTTCTAGTATTAGGGTATGTTTAATTGGGACTGGTGATTAATGGTCTCCTGTCACAACTCAGAGAAGAAGCATACGGTTGATTGAGCAAAAGACAAACGTTCAGCCTAAAAAGAAAAGATTTAGATACAGTGAAATGTTAATATGTTTAGACTTCAGCCTGATTGTACTCTAAATTTGAAAGAGGTCAATATGTAGTGAATAGTGACTGGGATAAGTGAGTGTTCACTCATAGTGTGATTTGCTGAATTCTGATACCAAAATTTCAGATCAAAGTCCTTGGGGCAGTGCTAGGCCATATTTATATGGTCTACCTCATTGTCTCCATGCACAGAAACACAGATGGAAGGGTGTGTGTGTGAAAACAGGCCATTTTTATGCTACTTTAAGTAAAACAATTCCAGATTTTTTTTTTAAATCACAATTAACCCACTGCAATCGCTAGTTCATATGGGAAAAAAAACAACAAAAACATTCAAAAGAAAGTAGTTGTTTGCTTTGGTGTGTAGATCGCAGTCAACTTTAATCATATGCAGAAAGTTGTCACAAAGTTAAGTGCTTCATAATAGAAATTTAATGGGCTCTAGTTCTAATCAACTTTTGGGACAGGCTTTGTACTCTTATAACTCTGGTTTGTTGCTCTGAGAAACTAATAGTCCATAAATAATTATTCTGTACAAACCCTGCATATCTATGAGCGTTCAGGTACTGCTCACCATTCCTTCTGATACAGAAGTATCAAAACATATCGGAAACTATATCACACACATATGTATGTTATATTTAACTATCATATCTCATAGCTGAATGTATCACCTGCAATTATATCTCAAATGCGTACAACTAATGCTCAAAAACAATCCAATTGATCCTCTCAAAATAACATGTTGTCTGATGCTACATTCACACCAAACGCAGTTTACACATCCAACCTGTGTCTGCTGCCTCTCTTTCGACGGCCGTCAAATTTGCTGCTCGACGCTTGTCCAAAAATGTGTTGATTAACTTGATGCTCCCACCCAGGGTTGAAGGAGCTACCACCAAAAGCTTTTGGCCTTATAGCCACACAGTAAATCTTTTTCTCATTTACAATTGACTCATGGAAGACACAGATGATGTTGACAAATCAAGTTAATTTGTTTTGAGGAGCTCAACAAAAGCATCAATAACCATGTCTCAAAGTCTCACGAGACTTTGCAGAGATTCCCCCAGTATGTGAGGTTCACCATCTACTTCTGTAACTGTTTCTAAATGACGTCTGCTTTCAGTCTGACGACTTGAGGAGAGAAAAATAAAATCAAGCACAAAATTAGACTGTCATAATATTTGTATTGTCTCGATGTAAATAAGAAAAAATATCATAGTCATAATGATCAGTTTCTCCTCAATGTTTGTTTTGGTCTCCATCCGCTGATCACGGCATCAACGCGTCAAAGGCCAAAGCTGAATCCCTGATTTGTTCACGTGATGTCTCTTCTTTGCTAAAGTTCAGATATTTGAACTCTGGAAGCATTGTGCCATGCAGCAATGACCAAAATGCATCACAATGGCTGAAAAGCGCAACACCAGATGCTCAAAATTGACTGACATTGACAATTGACAAAATGACTTAGCATTAAAACTAAACCCCCTGATGCACGAATGGCATTTGTTGTGAACACAGGTTTACAGTAAAATTCCACTGAAAGACTTGGCACCTGTTGATGACTACTTTAAACTGGTAATGCTATGACTATTTTATGTTCAAAGAAGTGCAAAACGGGGCTTGATTGATTATGTTACCATGTTGGCATTGTACTCATACTATTGAGAAGTTTTACAAGGCTTATACAGTATGTAATGTAGGGGTGACCCTTCATCTTCTCTGCAACATATGCTATGGGTCTCATTCGCAAAGAATGTATACAAAACAGCTTTAAAATGTAAAATAGCTTGGTACATAGTCAACTTTTACCAAAATTGTTTAAATTTAAAATTCCACACTGTTAATCTATGGAGAGAGCCCCAGAAAGTTTTCTAGAGATACATAAATCACAAAATAAATATCAAATCAGAAAAAATAAAATCTCGCTTTTTTATTTTTAGGGGCAATCAGTAAGGTCCAAATGACTTAAGTCATAAATTACCATAGAAAATATGAAACAACATGAAATATGAGCGTTGGTAAAATCCATCATTCTAATTGGAAACAAGGTATATGAGTGCACCTGTGGGGAGGCAACTGCTGCATAGACAACAGATTTGGTCAAATGGATGAGACTCAAGCACATATTGTGACTACTGCCCCTGCTGAGAAGAAAATGCTGCTGCCTGCCTGCTACAAAATCAGCGCTGTGCTCTTATACCTTAGAAAACATGTGTCTTCTTTTGTCTCTGCATCAATTGCAGACAACAGGTGTTCTCCTGTTTTACTGCCATTATTCCTCATTAAAAGATAGTGCTGTCCCTGTGCTCCTGCAGTATTTTTTTTACGCTGAAAAAAATAATGGATTTGCTTTTTTGGCGTTTCAAGACGGAAAATTGTTATTTCTATTATTTTCATTAGAATACACAGACAGACTACTCGCAAGGGATTGAAAATACAGTGAAAAATCACGGTGAGGAGAGTGTTTTGTGTGCCTAACAACAGAATATTCCAAAAATGTCTTAAATAGCCCTTAACTGAAACAAATACTTTTTATGGTAAACCCTATTCTATATGGCGTGCAGTTTTACAGAGAACTACAGTTCTTTTGTGATTCATAACTATAATGTTATGCATATCCATTTATCCACTCAAGACCTTTAAGCTTTAGTCCGTCCTCATCCTTCATGTAGAGAACATGATCACACTAATTCTTCTACAGCCAACATATGTATCCTGTTTGGTTGGCTTAAAAATAATACGCAGCTTTAGTGGTCTGAAAGAAAAAAGGTCTTGAAAGTTGTCTTTCCTGACCTGTTTATCATGGGGTTAACAGCTGAATAAAGAAAAAGCTCTTTCTCACTTACATGTTGCTTTTGGCTTTTAAGTTTTCATAACAGCTCATTTTATTACTGAATTCTTTAAGTAAATATGGGCAGCCAAATGTTAGTACAATTACATTAACAGTATTTTTTTGCTTGAACAAAGAGAAAAAAAGGAAAGTTATCTTTATATTTTTAATATTTTTTCATCCACTATGCTTTAGTATTAAAACATTTTTTACAGTAATCCCTTACACATACAATGTAGTGTTTTTTATTAAAAGCATTTTCAGGAGATGACTGGTAGTTGGCCCATCCCTGAGTCGGTATCCATAGCCAGTCTTTTTGATTATTTGGCTGAGGGGGTTCAGACCTATGCAAAAGAGCAGTTGGAACAGTGTCTCCTTGGTTAATGCTACATTTGATGGACACGTGCAAGTGGAAATGGCTTGCAAGTGCAAGTGGCTTGCCATTGGTTTCAAGGGTGTTTTTTCACAGGTTCATTGAGTTTCCTATGAAGGCTCTTAGAGTCCTGTTGATGTTGTACAATTCCAAGGGATCAGAGATCCACATGTGTGGCATTGAGTCATAGGTTTTCTTGTAATCAATCCAGGCTGTGCACAGGTTGGTGTGTAATGACCTGCAGTCTTGAGCGACTGTTCTGTCAACCAGGAGTTGGTGTTTGTCTCATCTGGAATCTCTACCAATGCCCCTCTGTGTGTTGCTCATGAATTGATCCATGTGCCAATGTACTACTCTGTTGTTTTGACCCTGCCACTGAGTGTACACTTTTGCAGGTTGAGTTGCATACAGTCTGTTTATTCGTCTGGCTTCATTGTCTCTTATGTACTTCTTTAGGCGGCTTCTCAAGGCAAGGAGCCTTTGTTTGGCAGTTTCCAGTGCTTCAAGTGTGGACATCTGGCTGTATCTCTTAGGCACTTGCTTTTTCATTGCACCTCTTTGGGCCTTTGTCATCTGACTCACTTCCCTCTGAGCTGTCATGATCTTAGCCTCCAATCGTTGCTTTAATGGTGGGCATTGTTTTCTCCCATGGTTGGACTTATATCCAGGAGACTTTCAGGTGATACTTCACTCAAGTGTTGTAGTTGGTGTCGGAGTTGCCTGGTGATCATTCTAGACATGATCTTGTCTTGAGTCAGTTCAGGTCAGTTGCTGCCTTGCTCAGCATAATGGCGGTCATTGAGGCTGTATTCCTAAGTTCTGGTTGAGAGTGTGTTATAGCTTCCTCTCCGACTTTGTGGCTCTCCTGTGGTGTTACAATTGTGTTGTACGTTGTCAATCTCAAGTTGTGATAACAGTTGCCATTTGTAGATGTTAGAACACTGAGCTACTAGTTGCTTGGCATTTAGCCTTGATTGTGGGTTCTGAAGCTCCATTCACTTCACATTCTCTGTATGTAACCTCTCTGAGTAGGATTACTTGAGTAGTAGTATTCCAACAGAACCTTGTTCTCACATCTAGTGCATTTCTGTCTTGTTCCAGTAACCCACTTTCCATCAAGGTGCTCTGGTACTCCAGCATCTGACGCAGACCTTGTCTGGCCGGGCGACGTCTAAGCAAGGATGACATGTGTTTCATTGTCTCTCATGGGTCATGACGTAGGCAGTAATGCTAAGAGTTTTTCCCAAGGACCCCCACAGGATGACGTTAATTGCTCATTATTCTTATGTTAACTGTCCCATTAATAGCAGGGGCACACAAACACACGTGTATATATATATATATATATATATATATATATATATATATATATAATTAATACAAACAATACTTTTTTTTTTTACCATGCTCATTTGAGTTGCCATTACCACATCTGTTGAGCTTGAAAAGCAGGTGGAGAAAAGAGACCAATAATTTATTGAGTAGATAAGTACTCTGTAAATATAGTAAATTACATGCTGTACAAATGCGAAACAGAGTTCAGCCCACTCTCTCCTTAACATTTTTTCACGTACTGATTATTTTTGGTCTTGATGAAATTGTTATGAACAAAGCCAGTTTCTTCTAGCTATAAGTGTCACTAAAGAGTAAGAATGCAACAGAAAAATTCCTTGCTTACCTGGTGTCCAGCAACACATCTGTGTTGTCCTCCTCAGTGACAGGGGAGGTTACTTAATATGAATTACTAAAGTCTGAGACGTCTGCTCCCTGAGACCTGTCAGCATGTTGCTGTCCCTAAGGTGCATAATGGAGCAGATGGTGTACAATACACGTCCATCTATTAGAGAAAACAGAGTGGTTCATTAACAGATGGAACATGCATTATGCTACTGGTAATAAACAGGGTGTTAAAGTGATGGACATTCATTTGGGAGTCATTGACAGTGAAATCTGTTCCATCAAAACTATACATCATTTTACTATCACAATTTATGTTAAAACTTTCCATTTTGGAATAAGGATGTGTTAATTCATTACTATAATTTGATTTAATGTACTGGGGAAGAAGTTTGCTAACATTGCAAAACAACTTTTATACAGTGAAAATACAGGGTTTTCATTACACTTAGCTTCAACAGACTTGTTGGGGCACTCACCCTTTTTGTTGTGCTTCAAGGCTTGCATGTGGCTGCTGATCTTGGAAATACTTGCCCCTTTGCATGGGGTAGAAACAAAAGTATTTGTCTGTCACTCATTCTGCAAGACCCACTTAAATAGAAAAGAGATGTCTGGAAACGACATTTTGAGTCATTGCATGTTAACCACATTTTTGACTTTGACTTTGAATGTTCGTGTATGATATTCCTATATTTTAATTGTATTTTATTTTAAGAATTTATTTGTATAATGGGAGTGGGACAGCTTACATCATCTGTGACTGCTAGACTTTTTTGTGTCCAATGTGCAAGTATTTTTCTCTCACAAAATTCCCAAAGGTTGTACTTCCTCAAATGACCACTGAAGTCTGGTTTCCAAACTAAGTATTTTGCTTTTATTTTAGGTCTTAAAGTACAAAAAGTCACTCATGTGCGGCCTAGCTTGAAAGCATTTTTTAATTTAAATGCTTCCTTTTCAATACACAACAACCTCTTTCTAAGATTTCTGCATCAATTTGATGAATCCAACAAAACTCTCAAATTACTTTGTTCTGCATAACCACCTGTTTTCGAAACAACAAAGTTGGGGGGAGTACAACTCCTAGTAATATGGCTACTTATTACTTAATGTTCACAATCCTACAAGTAAAATAAAAAAATCTAGCTTAAACCACTTTATTCTTGCTAAATTAGTCCTATTTTTTTCTTTAAATACTATTATACTACTACTGCAATTTTGTTTACGCTTACCACAAAAATGTTCTCGTTCAACGCATTAATTCAGTTTTAAATTTTTTTTAAAATCCTTGATTCCATTTTTTTTGTTTTTTCTCTTCATAAAGGCTTACTATCCCCTTAAGCCTGTCAGAAATCCCACAAGACCTCACTGCAACATTCTTCTTTCTGTCCCTGTTCTTCTTTTGTCCTCATGCCATCCTGCATTCTTTCATCTCATGATACCTTGCAACATTTTCCCCGGACACCACTGTTCATTCTACTGTTTCAATTTGCATTTTATATAAAAGATGGTGTCCACTGTTATCACCTCTTATATGTCACTCTGTTCCTACATCTACAAATGTGTCCACTGCACGTTTAAAAATGTAGCATGAAACCATGAAGCTTTTTAAAGGTTTTTCACATTCCAGGACAATGTGTCCAACTTTCTCCCAGGATGACATATCTCTTACTTTCAAAACCCCTGGGAAAATGTCTTGATTGTAATGTTACTGGCTTACTTTTTTTTTTTACTTTCAGTTATCAGTCAGCTCTCATTGACATTCATAGTTTGTTTTCAAGTTCTTATCCTCAAAATCATAACATTTTGTCAGATGTTTCCATCCCTTTGTCTGTAATAAAAATGTAAATGAAGTAACAGTTTTTGCTGCACCTCCTGCTTATCCAAATTATTCAAAATAGAGACAAATGAGTACTTTGTCGTGTGTCCACTGATGAGTGTGGTGAAAAACAACTCAGAAAATGGACAAATATGTGGTTTATTAGCAAATGTGTGACCTTGATAAGGTCACAAAGTGATGGAAAGGTATACCTCTTTCTTAACCCTTTAACATCTGAGCTTTGGCTCCAGTGTTAACATTCTTTCAACTACCGTTACTCTTCCGTTTACACAAGTGGCATAATTCCAGCGTATTCTGAAGTGGAGACAAGCATCCATATGTTTATATGCAACACTTTACAGTGGTAAAGTGCTCACACAATCAACGTTAATCAGCTGATTCTGTCATGGAGAAAAGCCGCTTTATGCCGTTATGCAACTCTTTACATTAGTAATTTGTTGCATATCGGTGCAAAGACAATATGCAAATTCCTCTCATCAGAATCTGTTGATTCAGACTGATCGTGCGTACTGTTGAAGAGTTGCGGTATGTCAAGAGAGTATGCTATTTAGGTGTCACAGGTGAAAATTGTCAAGTCTTAAGTGTTAAAGGGTTGGTTTGAATTATTGGGTCATTTAAAGCATTTATTGTAGGCAATACAATTAATACAAATAAAAATGATGCTGCGACTTTATTCTATAAATATTATATTGATTGTTTTATATTGTTTAACAGCTCAAATTGGATTCAGGATTACAATTTTTGTCATTTTCAAACATGAGAAAAAAATACTGCATTATTTGTGGAGCCCTGTATCTGGTGATGTACGTTTTCTCTCAAAAGTGCAATCACAGTAACATTTGCATGTTTGTTGAGAATCTGGTGTGCTTACACTTTGCCAGGAAAATAAACCACGGACACAGTGGTACACAGTGGTATAATTTGCGCGAAGGTCAGCTTGTTAACCACAGTAATTGGATTTTCACTTCCTCTCTGGGTTATGAGAGCCTTTAGCCATTTGTTGTTCAATGTTCCCTTGACTGCAGTTTTGGAATTGATTGGTCTTTATGTTGAATTGAGAGAAAAAACAATGACAGGCTTCACACTTTATGCCTTAAAGCACTTCAATATCTTGATTAGTTGTTGTCAATTACTTATTAATGTGAAGGACTATTAAACCATGTCTGAATATAAAAAAACTCTTTTTTTTTAGTTTTGAACTTTACCTTTTACACAAATTTCATTAACTCAAAAGCTGGAAAAAAATCCTTAAATGATCCTTTATATTTCAGATCAAGTTTTTTTTCGTTTATTCAATGATTAGCTAAAGAAGAAGAATAGTTGGATCCATGAGAGGCTTTGTGAGGAAGCATTTGCTGTAGTCTTTGTGCAACGCTTCAGTGCCACCTGCAACTATCCTTCATCAGAAATAGATGATAAAAGGTTAAAGGCTCAGTATAAAATACATATACATTTAATTAGCACTTAAAACTAGAATTACCCATGGTAAAATTACTAATTTGAGTTAGTGTATTAAACAAAATGTAGTTAATGAAAACTAAAATCTGTATGTTAACAAAAAAATTCAAGAGCTTTAATTAAAGATGCATAGAAGGAAACCTCTGGTAACAGATCCAAGCTTCACAAAACATGCTTCATAGGTTAATTGGTCACTCTAAATTGTCCCTACGTGTGGATGTGAGTGTGCATGGGTGTGTGATTGTGTCCCCTGCCTTTGCCCATGATGGGCTGGGTTATGCTCCGGGAGCCTCATGACCCCAAAAGGGACTAAACGGTATAGAAGATGATGATGATATTCATGCATACTAAATTGTACAGCATGCTTTGATTTTGTCTGATAATTAATTGAAATTGTGTATTTATTTCTAATCTTCAAGTCAAACTTTGTATTTTAGCCAGAGGCAAAAAAGCTGCATGTCAACTTCCAAAGATGAACAAACAAAAACAAGCAAGAGCTGAGATCTTTTGCACATAGATCACAAACAAATTGTAATTTTGCATACAGTATTTAAAAATCTACACAGTTAATCAAATCAGTCAAGTGTATCAAGAGTCAACACTTCCCTACAAGATGATCTGAAAAAATCTGCACACTGTAAAACCCAGTGGCACTGAAGGGATTCAGCTGCTTTGAAACTAATTGTTTCTGAACAGAAAAAAAAATGTACGGTTCACTTTTTTAAGTACAAATACATAAATAATACTTTCTTAGGAAATGTTACTTCCTTTGATTTATGTTGAAAATTTGATTCATCACTGATGTATTAATAGATGAATGTCCTAAAGTGCAGGAAGAAGTTCTTTCAGAAGCACACATTCTTTTCACACAAACAATTTTATATATCAACAAACTCCATAGTTCAATCCCAATGTAATTTCCAGAAAACACCTAGCTGTCTGAACCCCAATTACTGTGGGCAACAGCATTATATAGACATATCTCTAATAATGGCTTAAGAGTATGTTGAAAGAAAACATTACTGCCCTGAATGGTACTTTCATTCGTTTATATATTCAGCAAACTTTTAAACATTGTCAGGTTTCTTAGTGTATCTGAGCTATAACAACGATCTTATTAGTTGATCTCAAAAGCCTGTATTAATATTACCACCACCTACTTTTGAACAACTAACGAATTCACAACTCCTTATGTTTAGTGACATAAATATATGATTGCTGTCAATATTATTGCTGTCAATTGATGAAAAAAAAAAAAAATCAAATTAATCACACTTTTGGGTTGTGATTAATCTAAGACCTAAGGCTGGGTATGCCTGCCGGTAGGGTGATCCACGTCGCATTTGTGACGCAGAGGAGAAACATTTTTTCTTTATGTGCATGTGCTCTGAAGCACAGAAGTTTACATTTAAATGTAAGTAATGAGATTTTGTTTTTTGCATTACTTTTTTAAGTTGTAAAACCGATGTTATGTGTTTTCCAAGTGCTGGCAGCTGTGTACATGTAGATGACTGGCGATTATTCATGAGGTCACTGAGTGGTAGTAACGTCCAGATCTGGAGATAATATATTTCCATATCTCTCCTCTTGGTGGGCTAAATGTAGGGGTATTAAGAAACCATAGTTGTAGGGAATGAATTCAGAATTGGCCTAAAGAACGCTGCCAAAATTACTAAAGATTTATGCTTTCTAAAAATTAACAACTTTGCTAATTTTTTAACAGTTCATTTGGTCAAACAAGATTACATTGGGGTTTTTTTTACAATTATTATTTGCTCTAAAAGATTTATCATGATAGTTTTATTTGACATTAATATTTTCTTTAAGTACCAGGGGAAATACTGTAATTTATGCATTATTTTCTTTGCAGCTCTGTCCTAAGTCATCTTTGGACCGGTAGTGGTTGTTTAGGGATCCTGGCTCTTCAAGGTCATTGGAATCTGCTGTTTCTTTTTGGTGACGCACATAGTACATCCTGTGTTGGTCACTCGTCATAAACCAAGGCCACAATGCGACAAACACCCCACACTCTTGTCTGTGCACAATTTTGAGTCACTAATTAACTTAACACACAATTCAAACCATTCAAGTGAGTGGAAGCACCAGATTTTCTAACAAATGAGGGACTCATCATGTTCACTTCTAAACTGCATTCAAATAAGAAGCCATTCTTGAAAATTGTTCCTCATTCATTATGTTGTATCATTTCCTTCTTGTGGATGAGCTCCATCTGTGCCTGTGAAATGACACTTCTCTGTTTAATTACACCAGCTATATTCATGTTTCCTGGTCACATCTGCCAAGTAATCCTTGTCAGCTGCTCTTCGGACCTGTCCAATTTTTTTCTGCCTGTGAGCAGAAACATGGATAAAAGGAGGCACAGATGGATTGACAATCATGACAGTTCTCAAAAGTGAAATGCATCATAAGTATCTCAGAAGATTAACAATTGGTACTTTAGCTCTGGATCACAAATCATTGAATAGTTTTTTTTTTTAAAGTAATGTTTATTAAAATGTTTAAAAAATGTAATTTTTCCAACTCTGTAAATACAATACAAATCAGTTGACTCACAGTTATCACTAACATCCTAAAAGAACTAACAACTGACGGTAAAACACATAAACGTAAATTATGAAGCAACTTTTGGATGCAATCACTTAGATTGTCTTTGAATGCACGCAAGCCTCAGATTTATCGAGGCCGAAGTACTCTGTCTCGGAGAGACAGATTTGCTTTCACAGACTCTTTCTCATCAATCACAATGAAACACCAAGGACGTCCTGTTTTCTCTGACATCTGCTGTTTGACAAACTCAAATTAACTGACACGGTAGAGCAGTTTCTTACTTTCCCATTTGTGGGTTGCATGGTGAGTACATACTACGCTGATTTGTAAGATCCCCTGGCTGATATCTTCAAGTCTGTTTACCCCAGATCATTTAGTTCAGCATGTCATATTAGTAGGAAAAGCCTTCTACGCGCAATGTTCTTGGTTAGAAACATTTGCAAAGAAAAACATTAAAAACACATAAACCCCACAGCTTTCAAAAATCTGTTTGTATTGTTGGTAAATGTTGTTTTTGACTCAACTTGGCATGATATTGTAGGCGATTATTAAATCACCAAAAATTGCTTGGCTCCATTATGATTGAATTAGGCATTTTCATATAAAAACTTTGGGGCTTTAAGGAATTTAGTGACACAAATTCTACATTCGGGATCATTTTTGACTGTTAGCATTTTTCGCATAGAGGAGTTTACTACTGTAGCAGAATAAAATGTTTACTTTCTGCTGTATTTTTCTTCTTTTGATATTTTCTTCGTTTATGACTTGTCTGTGGATATGCCGGCAATGGTAACTGCTTAAATGTTCTCTTTTTGTGAAGTTGAGGTCAGAATTAAGCTGATAAGGCTCTCTTGGCTAACAGTCGTCAGTGTGGCAGACAGAGAGGACCAGTCAGCAAGATGGCTAAGGACTGAGGGAGAACCTTGTGTCAATGTTGTGACAGAGGTTGATAAAAGGCCTCTTGAATTGATCGCACTGACATTGAATGCATCATGATCATTATTGCATCAAAGAATTACAGAGCTCACCAGGAACTCTTTTCTTTCCTCTCTTCATTTCTAACTTTTATCACTGAACCTTTAGATAGGAATATTTGGGCCACAAATGCAGAGAGACATGGCTGAGGAAAAAAGTTAAATAAACAAAAGAAATGTACAAATTAGCAGAAAAACTGCATAAATAATGAGTTATAAATAAATAAGTAAAACTGTCATTCTAGTTTTTTTGATATTTTAAAATTTTAATGTCAAGGTTAGGTCATTATGGCAGCTTATTTTACTTTCCTTGCATGGAGAACTCTCTTGTGTTGCAGATGATAAAAGTGTTACATAAGACAAAATTCATGTAGCTGAACTCATGAATGTAAATGCATCATACTTTGATCGTGATCCTCCGAGAATAGAATGAAGCACAACAGACTGAGGTCGTTTTTCTTCAAGTTGCATTTATCATGTTGGTTTTTACAGTCTTTAAGACTGAGGGGGTGGAAGTGGAATAATTTAAATCTGCTGTTACTTTTATGATGTGTTTATTATGTATTTCAAATACTGTATTTTGACTGGGACATGTCCTCTGTTGTTGTGAGGGTCAGAGGCCATATGTTCCAAAAAAAAAAAAAAAAAACCCCAAAAGGAACCAGTTTGATCTGCTGCACAGAAGGTTCAGGGAAACCACAGATACACTTCTATTCTGTATCTCTGATTACTTTTGTTTCAAAACTGCATAAAAAAGCATTTTACTGACATTGTTTTTTTATGTAGAAGTATGTGAACCACTTGTGACAAAAACAAATATAGAATTACATTATGAGGCATACGCATGTTTATGTGTGTCGACAAATTTAATAATTGACAAATGAAAGACCCACTCCAATAAAAATCATGTTTTTGGAGTTTTTAACATGTTCTTGTAGCATTTTTCTCATGATGGAGGACATATACTTGCTTTACACTAATGACTTTTATAATGGAAAAGAAACCTGCATATAATTATATTTTTTGTTCATGTTTGATACTTGATCTCTATTAAAGTTTTTTTTTTCAAAAAATTTTTTTCTGAACTTTGATTATTGATCTGTACATGCTATGACAAAGTCTAAAATAGTGTCAGATCTACTCACATAGCAGTGTGACTTATTGTTACTTAAGGCTTCTTTATGTCCCGAATCTATGTTGGAAAGGTATAAATATCTGATCATAAGTAATGAACTGGATTATGATAATTCATGTAAAGATAATAGTATGGTAGAGCCAGGTGGGATCATACAAGTTTGCTTCCTCCCATTCCCTTTCAAACAATCTATCATTTTATGTCTCCTACATTTAACATATCTTTACAGATGAAGGCTAACCACAGCAAAGAAAAAAAGAAAAACAAAATGCATCCAAACACTGGTTTTATCCACCAGTCTGTGGCCTGAACCCAGTGTGCTGTGTGTTAGCTCAAGCAGATGTAATACACAAGAAATAAGTAAGAAATAAAGCAAGATGTGTACGTTGTTTGCCAGATGATCATTGGTACCCTTAAGAAGTTCAGCATTTTGGACGTTTAACTGTTACCCCTTTAGAAATATCAGCTTTAATGTCCTTTAGTCCCATGAGACACCTGTCAACAAAACAGCCACCAGGCATGTCTTCCTCTTAGAACACACTGGCAGATTGAGACATAACCCTGACTTCTGTGCCATAGCATCGTTCTGCATTACACCATTATCCCTCTTTACCATTCTTTCCCCTGACTCTGCTAGACTTTAATCATTTATTAATTTCCCCTGTGGTCTTAGAGAAGGCATCATGGTCTGAATTTAAACTGGCAAGATCAGAGGATTGGAATGTCATTTTCTGATATGAGAAAGAATAGGGAACGCGCTGCTTTCATCAAAGCAATCAGCAAAATACTCCATGGAAAAGCATATCAATCCACCGGTGAGAAATTGAATGGGAGACATTGTAAAAAAAAATAAAAAGTTGTGTTTAGTTTATTGACAGTCTTGCTTTGATTATTTTTCTGAATGCAAGGACAGAAGAAAATCATAGGATAATTATTCTAGCAGATTTAGACGATGCTTTGTAACACTTGAAAACACTATTGATGAATTGATTAATTTTATTGTCATTCTAACCACTACAATAGTTTCTATCTTTCTGCCTAGGCTACTTTCACATCTTTGTGTGACGTACAGGCAGACACGTGTGGAACCATACGCAAACGGTTTAATGACTTCGAGCAGGAGCAAGACATAAACGTAGTCAAAGTCCAGGCAAGGGTCAAAAACACAAAGACAAGGCAGAATGACGAGAAAACAGGCAAAGATCAAAACATGGAGGAGAAAACTATGAGACTGCTCAGACTGCATGTAAGAAACAAACAAGACTGTGCACTGGTGGGAAGTCTAAAGCAGTGTTTCCCAACCCTGGTCATCAGGGCACACTGTCCAGAATTTATATATATATATATATATATAAACAGATTTTGGCATTTAGACAGTGTTTAATGTAGATTTGTAATATTGAAGCAGAATATTTAGCAACAAATCACATGTATCCTTTCTTGTATTTGCCAGAAGCCTAGCCTAGTAGCAAAGGTTATGTATCTTACACCAAAAAAGTATATATTTTTTCCATAATTCCTGTGTTAAGCGATCTTGATCCAGATTCCCTTCCCTGCTTTACCACATACCTTTGTTTGTTCACTCTTTGACTTTACACATGTATTTTTTTTCACTTTGACCTGTTTGCACATGTTCTGCTAATCTGATTTTTTTTATTTATTTTTTTTTTTTACTTGACCGCTCCGTCGATTCAGTCAGTTAACTTAATGGTTTGCTGCATATGTTTGTCTTGGAGTTTAAATGTTGGCCGATCCACAGGGTTTAGTCTCTGCATATAGACAGGTCAAAAAACTTGAACGTTTTCACATAATGCATTGCTACACCAGCATTTTAGATGTATGTGTTGTGACAGAAAGGCAGATAAACCCAAACCTGAGGACTTTTGGAAAATAGCCTAAAAGCAGATCCTGCTGATCAGAGGTACTGGTTTAAGCAAATACTACACAAAAGTACATCCTTAGTTTCAATTTGATTTTTTTCATTTGGAGAAATGGGTTTCAAACTTTGTGCTGCATTGTCGGACATAAAAAAACAAATCAGACATAGTGTTTTTAGAAAATAGTACCACAGCAAAAAAAATATGACATTGGCTCTCTAGATGAAGGGAAAATGCAATGTGAAACCACTGACAAGCAATGGCTTACTTCAAAACAGCACTCAGTCTTTTGGGATGGCTAGGATTTGATGTGAAAGGCCAGCACATTTCACAGCTTGAAAAGCCTTTTATCAGTCACTTGTGCTGACTTTGAAAACAGGGGGGGGGGCATTTATAGGCTTTCTAAGACTTGAAACCTACTGGATGTTCCATGTTCTACTAAGAGTTACTAAAGATTTCACTGCAAACAAACACAGATCTTCTATAAAGCACAACAAAGGGGCTGATTTGTAGACTTTAAATCATTTTCATTTTTGTCTTTTTTTAAAGTAAATATGTATTTGTTTGTAAAGTATCATGGTGGTCAGTATCAGAGAGAAAACATTCAGCAACATAAAACATACAGCAACATTTGGACGGATTGTTGCATTCTAAACGGGTTTCCTTAATGCAAAAACTGACTCATACATTATGTCTTTTTGCATAAAATAACCAGAATAATCCACTGTGCAATCAATTGGTGCAAATGCAACCAAACCAGTTGCCAGTAGTTGAAAGTTTGAAATTTGTTTGGATGAAATGAGTCAATTTCAGTGAGGTGGTGCAGTGGTTAGCACTCTGTCTTGCAGCAAGAAGGCCCTTGTTCAACTCCTAGCTGGTACCTCTCTGTGTGGAATTTGGATGTTCTCCTTGTGCATGCGTGGGTTTTGTCCAGGCACTATAGCTTCCTCCCACAGTTCAAAACATGCTTCATAGGTTAATTGGTGACTCTAAATTGTCCCTGAGTGTTTGTGTGAGTAATTGTGTGACCTTGCGACAAACTTGCGAAAGGGGAGAAGTGGGTTAAATGGATGGATGGTTTATGCGGTGCACAGTCTTTTTGGCCTAAACCAAATCACATTAAGGACTAGACGGGGTTTTTTTTGACAAAAAAAATAATATAATCTTGTAGTAAGTCAAAATCAGACGAATTCCTTCTCAAGAAATGTTTTAAGAAATTTTTAACTTTAACTTAAACGGAAAGCCTTTCAACTGATGTTGAATAAAAATACAATTTAGATAGCACAAAAGTCAATCATGATCATACAACGTAGGAGTTCTAGGAAATCTTGAATAGGGGAATATCAGGAGATGGCCCCTCTCCAAAGACATTAACTGCACCTTTCACACCACATGATTATCATGTCGTACAGACATTCTTACACACTGCTCTTGTCACTTATACCTCTCAGATGTGGATCCTCCTCCATAATGAGCTGCTCAGCATTATCCATTGTTGCGTTTTCTGTGGGGGTCAGGCTTGTCATAACCTCTACTTCTACCTCAGTTTTAGGCCCACCTGCACTCTTCTTATCTTTTCCCCACTTTGGTGCGGGGCAGCCTTTCTTTCTGCCTCACCCTGGTTGATTTTGGAGGGGAAGGAGAGCTCCCTGTGGTGTGGTGCTTAGTGCTTGTTGGTGGCCCTTATCAATTGCCTTTGGTAGATTTCTGGATCCAGACTTTAAGGCAGTAACTGGCCTTTTTTCCGGTGGTATGACCCATTTCATGAGTTGAAGCACCTTTACCTGAGTGAGTCTCAAGCTCCATTCACACCAAAGGCAATTCGTAAGTCAAATCCGTGTTGGATGCTTCTCTTTTGATGTGCAGCAAATTTACTGCTTGATGCTTGTCCAAAAATGTGTTTGTAAGCTTGACGCCCCAGACTTGTGGGAGGAGCTACCACCAAATGTTTTTAGCCTGATCGTTATATGGAGCGGTGTCTGTGTATTATTTCCAGTGCATGGAAGATACGGATGATGTTGAGAGATCTTTTATATTTGAAGAGCTTTACAAAAGCATCGGTAATCACGTCTCTGTGTCTGGGTTCATGTGATCATTCAGAGATTCTTTCTGTACACTCCTGCTGCAGGAGCTGCATCTGAATGGCAGTCGCTTCCACAATGTTTCCGTCTCTCTGTGACCCAGTTTGAAAACTGACTGTCCTGCATTAACCCAAGAGTGTAAAAATAAAAACTAGAAAAATATTTGAAGACTTATTATTACTATTATTTTTATTGTTATTATTGTCTCAGTGAAAATAAGAAAAATATAATTCAGTTCAGGAAACCCGAGCAGGGTGCCTCCCCAGTGCTGCAGCTGCTCCCCTGTCCCTTCCCACCAGGCAGCCTCCAGGGGTCGGTGTAGCTGATCCAATGAGCTGATCGTATCACTGAACATGTCACATGTCCAAAAATGAGTCTATAATTTTTTTGGTCGATGCATCTCGAGGACCCCACCAAAGTTCTGATATTTTAGCCCTGGCCACACTGTGCTGCCTTAATCGTGCTATTCTGCTAAAATCACCCTGCTGCTGGACCGACATGAGGACCTCAGATTGCATCTGTACCATTGACTTAGCATTGAAACTGCACACATAAATCATTTTTGGTGGGAATGGGGTTGCTAAGGAGTTGCTTTGCCAAATCTTGCAGTTGCTTTAGCAAACCCAAGATGCCATCTGGCACCGTCCCTAGCCCTTTTTTTAAAAAATGTATACAGTAGAATTAAGGAAGTAAAGTGTTGCAAAGTGTTGAAACCCACAGGCATTTTGACAAGACTGTTTTGTGTACTTAACAAAGAATAGGTCACAACACCAGGGAAATACATTTAAATAAAAATTAAATCTGTTACATTTGCTGCTATTTCTGTTGCTGTAGTGTGACAGTGAAGGGTTGGACTAACAAAGGTAGAGGTGAAGGCACATTAAAAGAGTAAGTACAAAATTAAGACAAATTGAAAATGTTGCTCTGACTGAAGAAGAAAGAACCCAATTAATGCAAAGATGGTGGGAGTGAGTGTCATTAACTGAGTTAGTGGGTGTTTAAATTAATTTGAATAGGAAAGGAATGTGTTTAATGAAGTTTAAGTAGAACAAAGACTTTTTCTGTGTACAGACTTCTGTGAGCTGCTGGATCAACCATACCATATGCAGATCCTTATCTGTGTGTAAATCTGCAGCATTACATATTCACCTTTCTGCTTCACAGCTCCAGAATACAAGACATTGCGGTCTCATTTACAGTCTGTTCTGGCATGTGTCAAGCTTGAGGGAGTTGGACTAATTTAGTCAGAAAATTACACAAAGAAAACTAGAAGTATTATAACACCTGAGCAGGGATTTGTGAGTAACAGCAGTGTCCAGCTGCCCTGGCATGGCTGCTAATATATTTTTAATGCAAATGATTTCACATTAAAACATTGGAAGGTAAATGCATATTCAGAACAAAGGTGAAAACATTTTTGAAACGTGGCACAGCATCAGTAGAGGGGATAGGACCTAATTATTCTTGGTAAAAGAAGGGGAAATTAGAATTCAGCACTAAAAAGATTCGTTTTTGATTCTGGCAGAATAAAAGACCACCATTTTGGTGCAGATTTAAAGTAAGAGGTCACAGAATTTTGAATTTGTTCATTTTTAGCACACAACTAAACCACATTTCCCTAACAATATCGTCTTTATGTTTTTTGGTGATATATATTTATGCTCAAAACAAGAAAAATAAAATGCAGTATTTATATTATATTCTAATTTATGTTGGTAGCTGCACAGGGTCAGTAATGGCAATGCCGTGCGTTATACAGATATAGCTTAAAGTTTATTTTACTTTTTTTAATCCCTTTAGTACACACTTTAGGGGTTGCGAACAACATAAGCCTTGTGCTTTTCAATTCATTATACTTTGTGCATTGCGCTGATTTTTGAGGATTTAAGTGTGATCACTTCATGATATTATTTTATCCACACAAAAACACAATTTATAAAAAGGTCATTATTGTGTACCTCCCAAAACAAATATTTTTTGTTTTTGATTTAATTTCCCAAAGAGTTTTGTAATGTATGGGAGTTGTTCCAAATGTGGTATAGTACAGGCTGGTATGGATAAAAAAATGAAGTAAGAAAAATAATATTTATAAAAACTTAAAGTAACATAAAAACTGAATGTAAATATTAAAATTAAAGCATGAAAAATATGAGATAAAAATAAAAACCAAAGACTGTTTTACTCTGAAAACGAATTACCAACAAAACAGAAACAGCTGTGGATCATTAACAACTAAATCCAACTTAAGAGTCAAACATTCCAATTCACAACAATTTCAAATTTGTATGACTTTATTAATGTAACTACTGAATATTTAAATGTCACCAAGTTTTTTCAAAATGTACTTTGTGGGAAAGACCCACATCAATGAAAATCCTGTTATGGTGCTTTTAACATGGTCTTGTAGCATGTTTCCTCCTGATGAAGGACATACAGTATGTTGAGAAATTTCACATTAAAACTGCTTTTCTGAGTATTTTTTTATTTGAATTGTTGTGAATCGCAAGCAGACGAAAAAAATGCCATTTAATAAAGCTTGTAGTCCTTACATACAAACTACGACAGGGCACAAGCTCCCGGCTCCACTCCACTCCGATGCGTCCACTTGACAATCTCATGTAGGTTTTTGTTTTCTTTGTCCAAGCTGGCATCTGGCTCAAAGCTGTATGGGTAGCTCCAATATTTCTTCCCATTTTTGTTGCACCACTAACTCTAGGTTGGGGTTGTGAGGGGCTGTAAGCTAGTGGGAGAGCATGTAAACAAAGGCTGTGCAGAAACCGTCCTAGAAAACGACACAGGTTTTTTTTTAATTGCCAAAAACTACATAGTTAAAATTAAAAGACCACTGGCAACAATTTTACAATAGATCAAACAATGATTGGAGTGGGACTTCAAGGATCATGGCAAAGAGTGAATCTACTACATTTTTAATAACATTCTCTAGTTGAGACTCTGTTTTCTGTGTTTGTTCAATGCCTTTGTGATCAAAGAGGATCCTGTGTATTCTTAACATAGGTTTTCTATGACAAACAGCCTGAAGTTTCATGTTCATCTTTATGCAAGACATTTTGCCCTTTCTTACAGAGCGCCACATCAGAGTAAATGCATGAAGCCAAGGATGTTAGTCAAGTGCAATTAACCCTAGAGCAGCTAACACTTCACTTTTTCCTTTTATGTCTTTCCACGTGGAGATTTCTGCAACGCCTCCTATTACAAGCTTTTGCAGCCCATTGTCTCTTTGTCCTCATAAAGCAGATCCAAAAATGAATGAAACAATATGACTAACTCGACAAGGTTTCTAATTTTTGTTTTTTTTTTCATAATGAAGCTAAATATAACTTCTACAAGAAATGTTTTATTAAGTTTGCAGCCCTGGCAGCAGCTTAGTCTTTTCACTAAAGCTAAAGACCCCAAAAAACAACAAGTTTAGCAAACTTTTGCTCCATTTTCAAATTCTGCAGGGTGTGTTACAGAGTTTTGCTAAATGTGTGATCCAATGAATTGATGTCAACATGTTGAGTCGGAACATTTAGTTTTGTTTTTTCATTTAAGTCGATTTTCTTGGAATTAATTCCTTTTATTCTCTGTACCACAAAGGTTTGCTGGAACTTTTATTTTCAATCTGAATCTCATTACTGCCACAAATGTAGAAGTACATGTCTAGTGTAACCACACTCATTGAATGAAGGAGACCTATTTATTACTGCTGTGAGACACTGTCCAACTTCACCAGGACTCTGCGTGCTGTGTGTTAGGACTATAAAAATAAAGAGAGTGGACTCCCTCTTCGTCTCATCACAGTTTGTGAGGATCCAAAATGGCCACTATAAAGGGAGCAATTATCAACCACTACATGTGAGTCATGATAAAACATGTTTTTCTTGTTTTAATATCAGTCTTTAGCTATATGTTTAAATTTAACACACTGGTTAAATCATGTCAGCTCAATGAAATGAGCCCAATAAAAGCGGAATAAGATAATAAAACATTATTGCAGCTAAAGGTATGAGAATGTCCATTGGACAGACAGTTATAAACATATGTGCTTGTAAGTGATTGTATTTGTCTTTGAAATTTAGAATGCAAGTCTATAATTAAAATTAACATTTTGAGTGTTTAAACCTGCAAAAAGGCAGGTCATTTCTTAAATTTGGTGATTAATACAGCCACATTATATATTTATTATAAAGATTAAGCCAGAGGGAATGCTGTTACAGTGGGTTTCCTAATGTGTCCATGTTTTTTTTATTGATTATTTGACTTAGTTCTACACATGACCATAGCTCTATCTCTATTTTTAATGTTGTCAGGACCCCAAGTAACAGAAAGTAGGCCACAATTACTAACAGAATTACCTTAAATTCCAGTTAACACCTTCATGCTGTCTGCATATTTGCAACATACCATTAAATCCAGGACTCCACTTAATTTAGCATCACTTTGAACAAAAAAGATATTAGAGAATATTTGTTTAAATACTGGTAATTGCCAAAGTCAGACATGAAGGAGTTAAGACCAATAACAATATTTGTGACCAGCTGAGCAAGTCCCCTAACTGTTTATTATAGACTAAATTATATGTTGTTTCCTATTAGTAGATTTTTCTAGTTGCTGAAAGTTTTTTGTCAAACAGCAGACTGTGTAACTTTTGTTTTTTTTTTTTTTTTTTTTTTTTTATTCGTTGAAAAAGTTCATCACATGTTTAGGTCAGTTACATTTAGTTTGGCTACAGTAGAATTTTCCAAAAATAATATAGTGGACGCAATGTAGCACATGTGATCTAAAGCATTATTGTCATTTTTTTATAGGCCGTATAAAAAAATAATAGAAAATGTTTAACCGAGAGGAAAAATTGATTTCTAAGGAATCTAAATGCAGTAATTTCTGTGTAAATGATGGTTTTAATTTGAGAAATTTAAAGATAAGACAAATTAAAGGATTAACAAAACAAGCCCTCATCAATATGTGCTATGAAAAAGATAGTTTTTGTTAGAGTAGTCAAGAATTTGGTGGCAGCAAAAAAAGAAAATACCATTTAAAAGTTATTAAGAGGTAAATGGGATTCAATAATAGTTATTTATGAGCTGAGGGTACATTTGAGCCTTAAATTATTCACATACATTTTGATTTTTTACTTTTATAAAAGGCACCAAGTCCCTTCTTCCTTAGAATTGACACAGGCATCTCCCCGAGAAGAATTCAGTATACATTATGAATTTTTAAACTAAAAGGGACATTTTTAAAAATGCCAAAATGTGGGCAGCACTGTATGAACAAATAAAAGCTTTGTGATTTGTTAACGATTCAAAGTTTGTTATTAGCTGAGCAATGTCAAATTATTTTTCTATAATCTTAGACTGAGCAAAAATTGGACAAGAGGTAAAAAGCAAGTCAAGCAATCATGAAAAAATAACTGGAACAAAATTAAACAGATTGGCCATTCTGCTTTACCCCATGTGGAAGAGCATTCTGGTGTCAGCTGGCAGCCAGCATTGGGCTACACAGTCTTCAGCTGTTAACACAGTGAGCAGCAAGTTTGAAGTAGTCACACATGTTCACATACTCACAAAAAAGTTCAAGTATGCACAGTGTTAGAGTTCAGAGAGAGATCTAGAAACAAACGCTTTTATCTAAAAAATCTTTTTTAAACAGGTGCAAACTTGGAATGTTGTGATCTGTGAAGGATTTACTGGCTGCAGCCACCTGTCATTAAAAACAAAAAAGGAAGATGAACTTGAAAGCCGTTCATGACAGCCCTTATCACCTCAGAGTTATTAATGGTTCTCATGGTAACCTACGGACACACCGGGCATATGACGCCTATTCACTGGACAAACAGGGAGGGGCTCCTTCTACTTTTCTTTTCTACTGCTTACTAGTGCATGTCCATCACCTTAAGTTGGAAGAGGCTTGGTGTGAAATGTCAAAGAGGAGCAAATCTCGTGAATCTTGCTCTAGGCTTTTTTTTCACATCTCTATTCCAATATATGAAAGACTTGGTGTTATAGACTAAATTTTCAAATGGGTGGCACTTAAGAGAATTAAAAGGGACGCCGTCCGAAAGTCATTACCAAATCCGAGTGCCTGGTTGCTGAAGTTCAACTAATTAAATTTTCAGCACACATTTAGTGGTTGGGCATTTTGTTCGTAGAGCTCGAAAGAGTCGTAAAAACGTGCAAAGTTAGACGTGAACACAAGAGTTTTGAACGCAGAAGACTGAAACGCGTATTTACGCGTTTACTTAAACTTTTCATAGAAGGGACGGCTTGAACCCATGTTGCTGCAGGCAGTGTGAACGTAGCTGTAAAGTCAGCTTTGCAATGAATATGCACTTTATTTAAGTCATAGAGAGTGTAGATTCTTGATATATATTTACAAATGTGTAAACATAAAAATAGAAAATCTGTCATTTTAGAACAGAATTCCATTTGTTAGATTTACTGCAAGACTTGTTTTCTGCCGCAGCAAAATCTGTTAGAAATTAGTTATGTGACATTTCACTAAAAAGAACGCTCATTGCATTGAGAGATGTTTGATTATGTTTTGTTTTATAAAGATAAGCAGAGGTTACAAAATAACTTTAAAGACATGTTTTGCTCATAGTTTTTATACCAAAATGAAAACTTCAACCAAGAATCCTCTCTGAATATTTTTTCCCACAGAATTTGAAGCTTAAACGTTAAGAGGATGAAAATGACACCCCTTTGACTTCAAGGGTTTTTCTGTAGATACTTTTATTAAATCTTTAATATAGTATTTTTCTGTTTTGTAGAAATGCGCAGTTCAACAAACAATGACAGAAATCTGAAATCCTGTTCTGTGAAAATGCATTTGTTTTTCTTTCAAGTGCTGACTAAACAAGGACGCTGGTATTTTCACACAAAACACTGCAGCTCAGAAAACGTTCCATAAAGAAAGGAATTTGATGAGAGCAAGAAGCAAGAGAAGAGGGGTTCACAAGTCATGTGATATTGGTCTTCCCCTTAAATGTGAGACAATTTGCACTTTCTCTGAAATTCTGTGCACATCACCTTCCACTCCACTGAGTATTTTGCAGTTGGTATGAGGTCAATCTCTGACATGCTAGACCAGGTTTGCCCCCTACTGACATTTTTAAATAAGCTTTTGTCCTCCACTGACTTTGCTGTGTGTCATATCAATGATATTCATTTTTTTAGGTCAACCATTTGTGATCTTCACTTATCTAAATTACAAAGTAATGTTTTTCTTTGATTTTAAATATGGTTACCTAGAGAGTTATTTGTTTTACATTTATTCACAAAGTGTTAAAAGAAAACGGCTTGGAGTAGCCAATTTCAACTTTTAATAGATGTAAAAAAAACTATACAGCTACTGACAGTATTGATGATTCCTTTGTTTGAGAGATGAAGGAATTGAAAGAGAAAAAAAATCCAGTGAAAACATAAGAAGCTACTTTAAGATCTGTAATACAATGTAAGTCCAAGTTTTTGCTTACCTTTACAGATTTTTGCTGTAAATTCTCATTTTCCTGTTCATGCACACAACATGTTTCACACTTAAGTGTGTGCTTTTTGTGTATTCCTTCATTTAAAGTTGGTTCTGGAATGTTTGTGGGTTTGGGGTTTTACCCATGACAAGACCAACTGTACATTGTGTCCTTAAAACAGCTTAGACATTAACTGCCAAAACCTGTTTGTACCTTTAATTTGTCTCCGTCTCCAGCTTTGACATAAGTAATATTTGGACAGGTAAAAGGTGGCCAGGTATTACTTTCACAAAAGAAATTGAGAAGGACTGGAGCCATGGCACTTACTCCTTAAAAATGCTGACTGTCTCAGTATAAGCATGTACAAAAACAATAAAATAAAAGGAAAGTTTTATAGTTTTTAACAAAAAAGAAAATCAACAATACTATTCTTGTTTGTATAACCCCTAATTAAACATTAAATGAAAACAACATTTAAAAGCTGGTCAACAGAGCACTTTTCTTGCATTTGTTCAGGAATCAGGTTTACAGGTTTAATATATATATATATATATATATATATATATATATATATATA
>BSAI01000005.1:15077988-15145927 GCA_036245035.1 Adrianichthys oophorus | reverse complement strand
ATATATATATATATATATATATATATATATATATATATATACACACACACACATATATTCAACATCAGCTCAGTCAGGAAACCAGCAGGGTTCGCTGTATCTTCAATTGATGATCACATGCATTAATCTAGCTAAAAATTCTTTGCTGGAAATTTTAAAATAAAATACATTTGCATGGAAAGAACATTTTGTTACAATATTAGAAATATTTTGTTTTACAGACTTAAAACAGTAAAAGTCTAGATTAACAACCTGCTTCACATTAGTCTGAAACAAAGCAATAAAAAGTATGGCAAAAAAAATAAAAGCAAATATTCACTTTTTCTTCATATCAGCTTTCTTAATCCTTGCACAGACATTGAGTTTGTACTGTTGAAATAGAAAAAAATATGGGAGAAAAAAGTTTGATAATCTGGTTCAGAGGATAATAATTTTTTTAATACAAAGTTTTCTGAATCTAATTGACCCTTTAAGGCGGTCGTAGTCTATCATAACCCTTCTCCAATATATTTATTCATTCCTTTCCATTGACTTTTCATGTTAAAATAAGAAATGTATTTTGTTGCATTTGTAGAATGAAGGCTGGCAAAAATACCCTCTTTAGGGTCAATGAGGCTAATTGGTTTGTGCATATCGTTGGGTGAACTTCAAAACCCTTAGAAACTAAACTCAAACTGTCTAAATCTTTCAAGCTGGATGAAGGAGCCTACCCATGCACTAGATGTGTGACTCGAGTGGCGAAACCTGAAATTTGAGTGGGTATTTTAGTCTCAACTGTTTTACCCCAGTCTAACAGACCTTTGTGTTTTTGGGTAGGTGTGCCATGAAAAAATGTCTTCAGAAAAAGGGACCCAAATTGTAGACTTTTTATATATGTCTTAAAGCTTTTGACACAGCATAAAGGTATTGCAGTGGCAGTCCTCATGGGCACCTCACATTTTATTTGCTAAAAAAAAACTCACCAAATGCACTCAGTAACATGCAATCCTGCAAGAAAATACAGAAACTGAAAAATGTAACTAGTCTTGGAGAATGGCAGAGCACTAACACCAACATCTGAGAGAATGTGCCAAAGTGCAGAGGAAAAACACACAATACAGCTGCAGATAATGAGGCCAGTAGACACATGTAAGTAAAGGAAAAAACAAGAAACAGTATGAGAAATAGCAGCTTGCAGACATGATGATGGTAACTGAGGAAAAAAAGACTGAATTCCTTACATAAACCAAACTAGAAAAATGTAAATGGGTTCATATTCTAAAAAATTATACCAACAAAACATAAATACTGGCTTAACAAAGACACTTTAATTTGGAACCAAGAAAAGCTAGACCAGACAAATTAAATGGAACAATTTCAGTAGCGAATTAGAAATTGGACGAAACAAGAAAGATTAATCTATGTATGGGGTTCCTTTTGTACAAAATTATGTTTTTGTGTCCACTCTTTATGTCTTAGGTTTCTTGTCTATGTCCAAATATTTGATCCATGTCTACATCCATTTTGCTGCTCTTGTTGTTAGATCAACTAATGACAAGAGAAATGACAACTGCTGCCAACCAGTATGTAGACGCGCCCTGTAGACAGGGGAGACGAGACAGTATGTCAGTATGAGCAAATACATAGACAGTGGACTAAAAACATAGACATGAAACATGTTCCAAAGACAGTTGACCAAATTCACAGACAACAGACTTAAAACATAAAAAATAGACAAAAGACATAAACCTAATAGAAAGTGGACCAAAACATAAACATATTTTGGGCACACATGGAACCCCATACTACCATTCTTTTTTGTTGACATATTTTCTTTCAAATGTGGTGCAGCAGAGCTATCCTTATTTGTTTGTGTTGTTGTGTGTGTTGTTTTCTTTCTGCTCTCCTGAGTCTAAGAGTAAAAAGCATTTTACTGCTATGTTTTTATTCTATTTTTTGATACTTTGCAGCTAAATTGGTTTTGAAAGATATATTTTTGGCAGGAAAAGGATACATTTTTTTGGCCATAAAAAGAATATAAAAATAATAAGTTGGTGCTTTTCACTGACCTAAAACTATTTGTCAATGTACTGACTTATTTATTATTTGCATCAGTGAAAAGCAAAATTATCTGTAACTAAAAAAGCCAGGAATTGTTTGTGTTTTAGTGGAGCTTCTAAAATGCTTTGTCCATGGATTTTTGTTCTGTATTGGGCTCCGGTTCTGGTCTGCTTTCTTCCAATAGACTTTTCATTAATGCTGACCTGATAGTGTTTGATTACTGCTTCTAATGCTTGTTTTACTGCTGTACTTGGATTCGACTCATGGGGCCTAAAGTCAGAATAGAAATGAAGTGGTTTGATTTTGGATTTACTTGCATTGCGTAAACAGTAATTACTTCTAGTGTGGTATTTGTCTTTAAATGTTAGGTTATAAAGTATAATTAAGTTTTTCATAAGATGATTAGAAATGTTTTAAGCCAATACTTTAAAAGAATCACGAAACAAGCTTCTAGAACTGACAGTTCAAACGCTGACAACGTTGTGACATTTTACATCAAACAGTCGTATTCTTTTGGCAGGCAACACCCACTGATTTGTCTCAGCAAGCACAGTTTCATAGACTGTCTGACTACTGGGCGGTGAAAAAAAACTGCTGGATGATGTAGAGGGTAGTGGAAAGTAAAATGATTTATTAAATAAAAAGCTCAGAAACTGGTGTTCCCTTTGTGTTAAACTTGTAAACTTATGAGTTTACCAATTGATGAATCAGACAATAGTGTAGAGAAAATAAAGGTGCCAATTGTGTCCCATGTTGACACAATCTCCCTTGTTTCAACCTAATGAGTTAATAGCTGTACATGAATGTGGGCCATTTATTTTGTCAAGAGTAACTCTTAGGAACCTTCAGTTACAAACTTCAGTCCACCTCCCAACCTCCAACTCTTCTCATCAGGGAGCTTCAACCTGTAATTGGGTGTGGAGCTCGACAGGCCATATAGTGGACAGCTCAGTGGAGACTGTGAGAGTCAATTACCACAGCTGACAGTGTAGCGGAAAGAAAGGTACATTAGACACAAGGTGGTGGTCTGTACTGGAAAGATAAAGAAGACAGTAAGTGTTCAGTAATGTGAGACTAACATTCTAGATATCATGCGGCACAGCAGGAGATGGAGGTACGTTTATCCCTTGTGCTTAAAGGTTAGAGATTGGGCACAAATGAATAAACTAAATCAAAACAATGTTTTACCTTACAGGTGCGCACTTCTGTGTGTCAAGGTCCCTCTATATTTCAGAGCAAGAAAAAAGCTGGTAAATTCACTAATTGTGTTTAGTACATTTTTTCTATGGAAAGGTAAACAAACCCTGTTTAAAAACACATATCTTATGCAGTTACTAACCACCAAAAAAGTTAATAAAAAGATTACTCAGATATATAATAATCTCAAGAAATGACAATGACCTTGCTCAGGTACCAATAGATTGATGCTGTTTTGTATGTGGCCTTTTATGTCTTATATGATTAGGAATTAGAAAGGGTTTTGGGATTTCTTTTTTTTTTTTTTTTTTTTGCCACATTGTTTGCACAAAAATGAAAAATTATTGATTTCTGTCTGTTTTCCCAAACCAGGCAACCCTTTAAATTAGAACTTAACTCTACCACTGCTGGAGTAATGTTTTTAAGCAGAAAGATCCAGACATGCAAGTAAAATTAAAGCTTCCTTTCTTATTGGTTATCAATTCTGTTGCCTTAAGTCTGGGTTGCTTCCTGGCTGCCACTGTAGCCAATGTTAAATTACTTAGGAATTACTGCCTGTTATGTCATTTGAGTCTTTGCTTTCACTCAAGATGCTTCGACGTACAATTGTGTCAACTAAGAAATATATTTGTGTGAAATGTGCAGCAGTGCAGCAAACATAAAAACTCACAGTTGGATTGTTGAGTTGCATTTCTCCCTAATAGTATTTCTTATTTGAACCTAAGTCATTGACAGTAAACCTCTATTTTATTCTATTCCAGGCATGTATGGCTATCAACTCTTCAATGGACATCTTAGCTTTAATATCTCGGCCAAATGAAAGGCTCACATAAAAGGCTTTGAATAATTGCATCCATATAGTTAATATACAGACGTGGGTATTTTTAATATATAGTGGTTTAAAAAAATTGGCTTGAGAAAAATATAAGATTTGCAAGCAGTCAAGGGATTACCTCACAAGGATTAAAATCCATTGAATGTAATGAAAGGATTACCCCAGCACCTGAATTTATTAAACCATTAATATGATTATCCATTTAGAGCAGGAATCCTTCTTCCTTCAGTAATCCATCTTAATACTGACGATAAAGTAACATGGGAGGCAAAATATCCCAAAGTAAACTAAAAAGTGTCTCTAAAATGTTCTTTCTTCAAGGCCACCAACTTGTTTTTTGGGAGGGAATAAATATTTTTTTATTTGTAACACTACTTTAAATTTCTAAAAGATAATGATGATTATTATTATTAGTGGGTTAAAATATATATTTTGTAAGACACAAGGAGAGTAAGATGTAGGTTTAGATCACTCAATACTTCTACTTTTGATAACTATGCTAGATTTCTGATTTGATTTAGGTGACAGGTCTGTTTAGTGAGAAGCTTTTCTACTATAAGAACCTGAGCTCAAAAAAATTCACTTCACATCATTGTTTATTAGACATTATGTCACATAGTTGACCTTAAATGTTATTAACTTAACTTATTATTTTGGGGATTTTTTTTATTTTTTCTCTATTAATTCACAGCAGCCTGACGTCATTTTGTTACACTTTTATTAGCTTTTTTTTTTTTTTTTTTGTTGCCTGTAATAAACAATGATAAACAATCATAAAAATGATAAATGTGTTAAAATTTGGAAAATACATGTGAAAAGGCAACACGTTGAGCTGTTGTCTCTGCAGTTAAGTACATCACTACAAGGCATCGTTTTTGAAACTGAAATGTGACATACGCTGGTACTGAAGCCTAAAGCATGTTTAATTATTGACACCTAAAGCACTTTACTGTGTTCAAGAGTCACCAGCACTTTCATGAAACATAAAAAAGTCCATAACATCTTGTTCAGGCACTCGGTCTCCAACACAAGAGTACAACTGTCTTCACATCAGATAACCTCCTTTACTACACTACTGTTGCAGTTTTCATCAGATTTAGATAAAATTGTCAAGCTGCTAACCCTCTTGTCATAGTACATTTTCCTTTTCTACAGAAATGAAAGTAGAGAGAATGTGTATGGGTTCTGCTTGCTGAATTTAAAAACTATAATGTGTAGAGATTCATCCAATAAAGTTCTTTGTTTCTACATTTTATTTTTTCCCCAAATCATCTGGTGATCCTCATTGTCATAATTATCTTTGTTTCTGGTTTATATGCTGTATTACAAGTTTTGTTTTGCATCAGGATTACCGGTAGTAATTATGTTATTTTTGTAATTTATTTTTAAATGGTAAAAACAAAAATGCATTTCTGAGAATTCATGTATTGTCAATTATTCTGTTCATGTACTGAGAGTAGAACATCCTCCTTTATTATGTATCCAGTCAAGGACTTGTTTGATATCATTTGGCTGTACCACAAACCAGTGGAGGTCATTTTGTCACTTACAAGCTGTGTCCAATCAAATTCACAATGCACATGTAATGACATCGGTCATCCCACACCCTTAGGCCAATGCAGTTATCTTGAGCATGCTGAATTCATTTTTTTTTTTAAACTTCTTGAATTTATTATTTTTTCTTGACCGAGATGTAAGTTTATTCAACACTCAAACATGTATTTTCATCCCTTGAGGGATCTAATCCAAAAATGTCTTTTAAAGTAGAAAATACTGCATTTTTATTTGGTTGCTTATTTGACAACAAAATAGCGACAAATTTGAAAAACGAATGTAAAAATATCAAATAGAACACTTCATCATTGGTTCATTCACTGTGATTATTTGATCAGGGACAAAAGATTTCTGTTCTTATTGTGACAGATAGTCCCATGCTTTCAGTTTAAAGAAAAATAATGACAGTGCTCCAACTGTGGGAAACAAAAGCTGAGTACTGCAAAGAGCCATTAACGCCTACAGTCCCAAGCAAAACAGTTGGCATCCTTTCTAACAGATTAGTGTTCTTTGTGTTTAAGGAAAAAGGCACAGAAAACCAACAGACTGAATTCTAATTTATAATTCAGATATGACTTTTGAATAAAGACAATGTTTTTAGGAAGAAAAGGCCAAATGTCTTTCATTAGCAGAGATTGTCTGATGCATAAGGTGATAACAGGGTCATTGGTGCAAGACATGGATTTAAGGATCATTGATTGTGTATGAAAACTGGACTGGGTAACTCCTCCCCCCTCATGTTTCAAATAGGAAGTATCCACTGGTTCCAACAAGCCAAAACTCCACAGACTTCTATTAATAAGCAGCTATTACTCAGTCATTGTAATTATCAGGATAACCATTCTTGCTCTGCTACCTTTTTAACATGTTCTTGTTAATTTTTTCATGATTTTTTTTTTCTGTAGTACAAGTTATTCAAGTTTTAAACTAACCAATCAGATGCCTCAATAAAAGTATGCGGTCTCATGTTGAATGCTTGAAAAGTCTGATTGAAAGGTTCTCCCTAGTTTGCTTTCAAGTGGTAGGATTGTTGACTTTCAACAAGCTCCCTCCTGACTGGGAAGAGTGGTTGCCAGTGGTTGAAACCTTAAATCAGACCGACTCAAACCAATCACTACTTACTGACAGTGTCTGGTTCCAACATGGTGAGGTCCATGTCACAAAAAAAATGGCAACTAAATTGATTTAATTTGTTTGGATCAGAAGCAAGTAATTTTCTACAGGTACCGTTACACTCACTCAATCCAGTTTGTATATACTGTCAAAAATAAAAACAGTTTAATAAAAGTGTTATATATATATATATATATATATGTATATATTCCACATAATAATGATATTTACTTATTTTTTTAAAGATACATGTGATCTATTTAGATAAAGGGAACTGTATTTGTTTTTTGCAATATACTTAGCCTATTTGACAAACAAATATAGTAAAACCAAAACAAGTAAATCATACAATTATTATAATAACTTTTACCCGAGACACTCTGGTCCCGCTAGTGAGAAGGCATGGGTCAACAAATATTAAAATGGTTGTCACCAGAAAGAAAATAAAAATTGGTAGATTGCTTTGACCTTAGTCATAGATGAACTGCCAGATGCCTGATCCATGGTAATTCAGTTTGTTTGACAGCTAAGCCTTGGTCCAGATTTGCCGAGCTCTAGTGGAACACTCCAGTAATGATTGTAAATCCTGAGTAAACACGGAGCATCAAAACATGCAGAGGCCAGAACAGTGTGCATGAGTGTGACTGCGAAATTTGTCATACCCCTTTCCTGAATCTGAAGAGTATTTTCTGTCTGGTCAAGGATGGCTAATTAATGTCTGTTTATATGTTTGTAAAAGGGGGGAAAAAGGAGGCCTTTAAACAAAAGGCAAACACAAATCCTGGTGTACACAAGCGTGACAGCACACTGCATAAATGAGGGTATGCAGCATGGCTGCTCTTGCAGCAAGGAGATGCTCTGCAGGCAGATGTGCTCTCTTGATGTTTTCAATATGTCTGTATTGCCTCTGTTTCTACTCCACAATTTCACAGCTCAGGATCTGCAGACATGGTGAGAATAGTTTAAGCAGTCAATTGACCTTACTTTGTCTCTGACTTTAAAATAGATTGCAACAGCTCAGTGGAAAAAGAATCAAAGAGCTCCAAATAAACATCAGCATTGAGGCAAATTTGAGCAGAAGCAGTCAAAAACAAACGATACATATCAGACAACTGGTGTACATGATTGTAATTTATTAAAAAACTTAAAAATACTGTATTGTTGTACTCACAGTTCATTAGTATTCTGTACATATAACATGTACAGACATGTACACATGCGCAGTATCACTTGAAAAGTATTTTTTTCCACTGTGCATAAAAAGAAAAACCTAAGAAATTTGCATGCAGAGCAAGAAACCTGAACTTGTAGTCCCTTCAAGTTGAAACAAGTGTAATACAAACATAAATCAAACACAGCTTTGTACTGATGTCTAAGATTACAATGTAGCTCAGTTGTTACTGCATTTGAATAATTTTTGAGAACATTACTATGCATTGCCTCATTGCTTTTCTGTAATAGATTCAGATGAAAAAATTACCTTGAACAGGTTTTGAAAAATGTTTGTATAATGTTGGAACTACGTGACTTTCAGTAACTAGAAATGTTCTTGTCTATAGATCATTACAAGCTAATGCTACAGACATACAGAGAAATGTTTTGCAACAATGGCTAGATTTCTTGTGGTTTGAGGCTGAACATCCTTTTGTAGTGAAAGATGAATGACTCTTGAAACAAATAAAAATGAAGGTCTTGAAGGGTCTTTCTAGAATGGGTGGAGTCTGAGTATTAGCTGTCTTCATAGATGAGAAAGAATATATCTTTATTTAACTCTTTTTAGATTTTTTACTTTGAAGAGAGACAATGCTCAGCTTATGCGTGTAGTGTTTTGTGCTTTGTACAATGAAATGGGGCGAAAAGTTGTTAAACTGCAACTTGAATAAACTTTTATATCATTGCCAAGCCTACTACGAGGCTGCAAAAATAATTCATCTTTTTTTAAAGATCAAATAAGTTAAATGTAACATCTGCATTTCAAAATGCAAAGTTCTAATACCTGTTGGAACCTGGGTCTATCTTTATAATGCTTTCAAATATGAAGATTAATATATTAAGTATGTCTCTGCTGCACGGTGGCGCAGTGGTTAGCGCTCCTGCCTCACAGCAAGAAGGTTCCCGGTTCAAGTCCTGGCTGGGGGACCTTTCTGTGTGGAGTTTGCATGTTCTCCCCGTGCATGCGTGGGTTTTCTCCGGGTACTCCGGCTTCCTCCCACCGTCCAAAAACATGCTTCATAGGTTCATTGGTCACTGTAAATTGTCCCTAGGTGTGAATGTGTGGGTGTGTGATTGTGGCCCCTGCGACAGACTGGCGACCAGTCCAGGGGTGTACCCTGCCTTCGCCCATGAGTAGCCGGGTTAGGCTCCGGCAACCCCGTGACCCCGAAAGGGATAAAGTGGATTGGAAAATGAATGAATGAAAGTATGTCTCTCATTCTTTCATTGCAGCTGTAACAGCTTTCAATCTTTTCATCTATAAGGTAGAAAGTCGATTTTAGTCTTTCATTTGGAGTATGTGCTTATTTATTCTACAGAGGCTTCATGAGGTCATGCACTGATGTTGGATATGGCAGCCTGACTAGTAATCTCCCGTCCAGTTTATCCAAAATGTTTTCAATGGGGTGGAGGTCAAGGCTTTGCGCAGGCCAGCCATGCTCCTGCACTGCAAACTCATTCATCTGTGTCATTGCGGATTCTGCTTTTTTCACTGAGGCACTATCCGGTTGGAGTAAAAAAAAAAAAAAAGCTTTTTTCAAAACTATTTCTTTAGAGTTGATGTTAGTTTTACATTTAGTCATTTTGCAGATGTTTTTATTCCAAAAAATGCACAGTTTTGTACATTGTTTTAAATCATAGCATCATAAAACATGTAGCCTAAACTCTGAAAGACCATATCGTAGAGTACCATTGTCAGGAAGTTGTGGTGTAGGTAGTGATGTGAAGTTCTGTGTCGAGGCTTGCTTCTTCTAGGGGAGGAGCTAAAAATGATGAAGTCCGAAGCTTCGCTGCCTGACTGTACCACGTGACTGAATCACTGGAGTGGTTCAGACAGCAGCGGGTTTGACAGCTGCATGAATCCTTCAGGCTCCACTGAAAATGTGTCCAAATCCGAACCACCCTCACATGGGAATGAGTGCTGAAACTCTGCGCCAAGTCGCAATCGATGTATCTTTGTTTCAGACGTGTTAATCACTTGTTTTTCTCTTCAGTTTTGCTGTACAATTCTAGCCAATCATTTTACCTTTCAATTGGTTGTGGGTGTGCTCATATGAATGGCTGTGGTCATGAGGGTGTGCGAAGCTTCAATCCAAAAGGGAGAAGCAAAGGAAAATGAGCGGTGAGATACCTGTTTACTTCAGCTTGTATAAAGACGGAGATGCAGAGACTGTCAGAAAGAATGAAATAAAACATCTTAAGCAGATTCATGTGCTCTCCTTCACTCTGTGACACTGCTTTGTCATATTTATATGCTTTTGGGAAAACAGGCTCTTCTTATTTTTTTTTTCATCTTTGAAGCATCTTCATTTATATAGCACTTTTCATACTTGTTGACAAATAAAACTGCTCATTACACCAAGGAAAAATATTACACAGCAACCAAATGAGTTTATATATAGGGTCACCCCCCCGACCCACACAAACCCCACCTTCAAAGTACCGTTTCACCACCAGCAGCCATAAAATCTAAATCTGTCCCTACTCTCACCTCACTTTGAAGTGTAATTTTCATCACTTCCTAATTTTCCTTTGAGGTTGAGAAATAGAGTTAAGCATTGCACTGAAGTGAACCAATTGGATGAAAGGCTTCAATGCTTCATGAAACTTCATCTGCCCATCACTAGGTGTAGGACCCAAAATGCAGGTGACCAGGCTTGCTGACAGAAAGAAAAGCATTTAATAAATAAACTAAACCATGACAAAACCATAGGCGCAACAAAAGGCGCGTCAAAACATAGCAGAGCAGATGTCCTGACCATGCTGAACAGAAAACTAGACACTTAAATACACTGAGGTTGATTAACTAAAGGAGGACAGCTGTGGATGAATAAACTAAAACTGGTGTGAGTGACAAGGGCAATTTAGAACATGACCAAACATAAAAAAACAAACTAAAACAAAGAATCATCACAACCATATATGCCATACTTTTTCCCACAGCGAGCTTCACATCTAAATGCAGGTATCATTGCTGTTTCCACCTAACCCAGATTTTTTTTGTTTTTTAATCATGACTTTTGTTGAAGTTGTTGGTGTTTGGCAACCATTTTTCAGGGACCACGTATGAGGTCACTGTGCCACTACAACGGTCATACTTTGTTTAATAGATGTAGCAGACATACAAAAAGCTGTTAAACATTCGGAGAAATCTTCATCTCATTTGTACCACAACCGGAGAGATGATTTTATTTTTCCTGGGTGGTACTAAAGTTGCCCACAAAATGCCAATGTGCTCATCTATCCATCCATTCTTCTAGTTTCTGGACCCGCTAAATACCTTTTAGTGTCACAAGTTGCTGGAGTCTGTCCCCACTACTGTTGGGTAAAGGGGTACTGAACCCCAGTATCAGTGATACTCAACCCCTTCTCCACTGAACAATGCTGTTTACAAGCAGCTGTGCACGAAACAAATAAAAAACTCCTAAACAAGGAGATAAGTGCAAAACAAGTTTCAATGTTGTACACCCACACAGGATTTCTGGTCTGTAAATGTCTCTCATGTTCATGATTTGATTTACAGCATGTATTGGATGGAAGAGGTTATTTTGAAAGAAAAAAAAATGTTTTCGCTTCAAATTTCAGAACATTATAGAACATCGCAGGAAAAACAAAGTACTGGTACGGTCCTCAGCCTGAAAAACGAGGTGTCATGCACACTTCGTTCTCCACTGGTGGTGTAAAACGTTGCTGTCTGTGATCCGTGTTTTCCAATATGTGAACTGAAGTGAGTGTGCTCACAATAGACTTTGAATGCTTTATTTATTGGTATAGTTGTGACCAACTGCAGCAGAGCTGTTTAAACTCTGTACAGTTAAATGGGCTAATTTGAGGATGTGTGATGGTCCAACAGTGCCCTCTGCCAGCAAAACAGCAGAGTATTTCATCTCCTAATCTTCTAAAATCACATAGTTTTTATTAAGTTGAAGGGTTTAAATAGAAAGATACAGACAAAAGAAAGATTTTTATGCAAAGAGGGTTATATTGTGAGGTATTATTTGTTGATGTGCTAGTGATAATTGCAGAAAACCTTATTTTAATTCTTGCAAGAACATTTGTTTTTGCAGATGAGGATGTGACAAAATACCACAGAATCGTGCAAAACCAGCTTGTGGTTATTTACGAAATCGGCTCAGCCTGAGGTGACAGGGTCTTTATGGCCCTCATTAGTTTTTTGTTCATGTGTGTGAAACTGAAAAAGGATTGTGGGCACAGAACCAGGCTCTCCTGTTTAGATTCAATAATATCTTTATCAGCTCTGCGCTCAACATTTTCCAGTATGGGTTTGTCTTTTTGCTGCGAAGAGCCCCCTTTTGCAAGATTAGATCACCAAGAACTCTGTCTGATCTGCAAAGTTGAAAACGTAGAGCCAGACAATCAGCAGAGTTAAGGTTGGGTTAGGGTTGTGATGTTAGTATGAAATAAAGAGCAGCTCTTTTTCAGTCGACAGAGAAAAGCGACTTAGAGATATAACTTAATGTGAGCAGAAGCAACCCTAATCTGTATCCATGCATCTTTGCTAATCTTTAATGACTAAGATACAAATGTGGTCCTTTTTTCTACAATGTATTCAATTCAAAAAGTTAAATTCATTAAAGTTAGATTGCATTCAGTCTAACAACTAATGTGAGTGGATGTTGGTAAATATATTTGAAAGGTTAGTCCTTCTGCTTAAACTCACAAATATTTCAGAGAAAAACATGACTGCAGAGTTTGGTGTTGTATAAATATTTGTCAAGTGCGTATAAAAAGTCTTCTACATCATTATATTTGTTGTATTTTTTTTTTTTTTATTTAAATTGTCCAAACAATAAGGCAGCACTACTGGAACGAAGTAAAATACTGCATCCCCACCTACCCCTTCTTCACATTTTGTCATCTGAATTTTAAAAAAAAGTAACGTGTAGTAGTCTTGTGGTCTAATAAATTATCTAATAATAAAATAAATCAACGTTTGATAAAAAAAAACAACAGTAGATAAAAATATCAACTCAAAAATAGCATAAAGTATGTTTATATGAATTCAGGTGTACGATTTTGTAGTAAAGTGTAACTAAAAATATGGTAGTTTAGTCTCACCAGTCATTTCTTGTTTATTACAGCATATTTACAACAGAAGGCAGCTGGAAAAAGAAAGGATTTCAGCTGCACTAAGAAGGATATGACATGACATATCTATTTTCAAAATTGCTTTTTTAATATTAAGAATAATGGCATTTCTGCAACAAATCACCTCTTACTATCATGACAGTCTTTCTCTTTTCAGGCCAGACGATGACTGTTTCTCTCTTTTGCATAATAATCTTCTGGGTCTGACTGCATGGCTGCGTGTAAAGAGGAGAGGCTGGCCGGCAGTTTGAACATTTCTGATTTAGTCAGAGGTTTCCACAGTCCACAGGTTAAACTCCCTGGGGCAACTAAATGAAAGCCACAGCTTTCATATTGTATAGACTAGGAGGGCGCTCTGTTTTGCTGACTAGAAATTTTGGTTTGAGTAAAGCAATGGTAATTTTGCTAACACTGCTTCTATCCTCTCCCGAAAGAACTGGTGCAACAGGTGGCACCACATTGGCAACTGAAAGTAGTACAACAGTTGACCAACCTGTTGTTGCAAAATCAGCAGTTACACTTCTTAACTATTGACCTGTTTAAATGTTTAGATACTTTTATCTATGGATTTTAATGTAATTTTTAGCAGAGACATGAATGTGATCTCACTGTCAGAAACTTTCAAGTTTCTCAGCAATAATCATTGTTAAAAATAAAAACATAATAATTTAAAAAAATAGTTGTGCACTATTTTGGATTAGTGGCTGCATTTTGAAAAACCAACCAAAGTTTTCTTGGCTGTCACACAAATTCATATGAAACAGTCATGTTTTTATAAATCCCAACACCCACAATTAACTTAATTAAAAATAGTTAAATAAAGAAACAGTTGTGTTGTTTGGTATCTGGGTTAACTCTTTCCATCATGTTTCATTTTTATAGTATGGTTTAAAAGTTATGCATGCATATCAACTAAAATGGATGACTGAAGTACTCACCAAAGTAAAATGTACCATTTATGATTAACTTTTAAAAACGAAGTTTATTTCCAAATACAGTTCAGATAAACTTTGATTTATTTGATTAATATGAGATATGAAAATGTTAAAAATGGAAATTTACAATAATACAATTTGAGTTGAGATGGTTTTCCCTCTCTGGGTGGGTAGGGTGCTCCTGAATACAAGCAGGCATCTGGTCCGGGTGCCTTCTGGACGCCTCCCTGGGGAGATGTTTCGGGCATGTCCCACTGGGCGGAGGCCCAGATGAAGACCCAGGACATGCCGGAGAAACTACATCTATTGGCTGGCCTGGGAATGCCTCGGGGTGCCCCCAGAAGGAGAATGAAGTCTGGGCATCTTTGCTTAGACTGCTGCCCCCGCGACCCGGTCCCAGATGAGTGGAAGAAAATTGATGGATGGATGGACAATTTGAGTTTGGAATTGCAAGGACGTCATATTAAATCCTTTCATTTTTTCAACATGTGCCTGAACAAAGGTTTAGATCACCAGAAAACACTTGACAGCTTCATTCTGTTATTTCTATATTTATTTCATTGTAATAAACAAATAAGTCTATAAACATCAAGAGACTGTAGAGAGTTGTAAACTGAACTCCTAAGATAGAAGATAAACTAAGAAACATAACGATACATATCAGTGGCATCTCTGAAGTCACCAGCACATTCTCAGGTTTCCTTACTGAGGTACGGCGTGGCTGACAGAGGACCCACCTAAACACTTTCTACTGATAACAATCGTCTCACCTTCAGCCTGAAACATCAATCTGCATGAGATGCAGTCAGGTGAGTGCTTCCTTCTACTTCTTGGGGTTTATTGCTCTGAACTCAAACTAAACCTGTGACATAACTTGTTTTTTTTAAGAACTCCATCTGTTTTGATTCCTCTGTGTCCCCAGCTCATTTTACCATCCGTGCTCACACTGATGTGACAGAGTGACAGTCTTCACTACTTTGTCAGTCGTGAGTCAAGTCATGGCTTGTCTACGAGACCAAGAACCATTTTTTTTATGTCATTTTTTTCCTACATTGTTTGATTGTCATATAAATACAAAAGATAGCAGATTTTGGGTCATTTCTACACATTTTGGGTGTTTTTGGCCGAGCAGCTTCAGAATTTTTTTGTCGGCCTAAATTTCCAGCTGACACTCAACTTTGGCAACGCACCATGTAAATCCCTTTGTGGTAATGTTTCCAAGGATTTATTGATACTCTAGTGGCCTTATATACTCTGATAGAACTAATAGAATCGTCAAAATGATAATGCGACTTTCTTGTCAGGTTTTGTGACCTTGGCACATAACTTTTCTTGAGTTTCGGCACCTCTCCAGGCGAGCTAAGTGATCTGTGCTCGAGAAAAGAACTGATGTTTTTCTTGGTGGGAAAATCTATTTAAATTTGAATTTTCAATTCATTCATTCCCTTTTTAAATCTTTTTCTTCTAAGGTAATGAGGATTCCAGATCCTACCTAGCTAATTTCCGGTGAAGGTGGGGTACACCCTGAACAGTTCACCATTCCTTTGCAAGGCCACACACAGGCAGTTGACCACACACACTTACATCTACACCTAAGGGACAATTAACAGTCACCAATCAACCTAAGAAGCATGTTTCTGGACTGGAAGGTACGCAGAGAAAACTCATACACGTATGAGGAGAGCATGCTCATGCAAACACGAAAATGACCCAGTTGCACAAGTGCTAACCACTTCACTGCTGTGCAGCCCAAATTTGAGCATTTAGTCTAAAAAAAAAAACTAGAATTCAGGTTTTCTTGCAATGTCGCAAAGAATTATATCAAAAATGCTTTTTTTATTATTATCCTCCATGTTTCAAGTCAAAGAGTGCACAATCCAATGCCATTGTGTCAAGTTTCACAAGTCTGAGAAAGTGCCAAGGGTTGTGTCAGGGAGGGCATCTGATATAGAACCAAAGAGAAGTCAATCATGGGAACTGCTAACAAAACATTCATACCATGGTGGTTGTAGCCTGGGTTAACAACTGTCAGGAGGCTGCCCTCTGTCTTCCCCCCTGGCCACCTGTGCTCACAGTCTCCAGAGTCCTGACACTTCCTGGTTCACCTTCACTACAATTCCCATCAACCCCTGCAGCTTCGCCCATCATCTCCACAGCTGCTTCTCATCAGCACTCACCCTCAACAGTATATAGCTTGGGCACCTAGCTTAGCTCAGCATGAAGTATTGTTGTCTTGTGACAACGCTGAGCGATGCATTCTCTGCTTTATCATTGCTAACACAGTTTCTGATCCTACTCCTTCCTGTCAGCTGCCTGCCCCTGACCACGGTCTGATCAAGCCTACAAGCTCATGATTCTGACCCCCGCCTGTCTGAGAAACCCTTAACCCTGCATTCGCTAATAAAACACTGCAGACAGATCCAACCTCCTCTGACTCATTGTTACAACAACGACCACCTTTTGACCAACAAGGTGTTTGCGAGCCATTGTTCACAGAAGGAAGTGACAAATGTGTGTTTGTAGGAAAGAGAGAAAGGAAAGGCAAGAGTGAATGACTTGTGTAAGAACTTTTAGAAATGTAACTCAAAAGGGAAAACTAAAGTTGGCCATTCTGATGGAAAGAAGAAGCTTTAATCTTTAAACTCTATGTTTCCTTCTTTGAGTTGAGTTGCAGTGGATATGTTACGACCAAGGATCTGCAACCTGAGGGTCCGGAGCCACATGCAGCTCTTTAGCCCTCCATTGTGGCTCTTTGGCTTTGAAGAAAAATACTACCAATTAAAAACAACAATAATAATAATGGTTTTGTAGAATTTTTTTTATTTAGTTTTGTCTTCAATGCTTACCTTTTTGTTGTCTGAAAACAAAGCAAAATATGGTAAAAGGTTACTTATATTTTCAGAGTGGTTTAAAACAATTTCATTGTTATTTTTACATTAAAAAAAAAAAACTGATTCTACACCAACATTGAGATGGTATAATGGATAAGAAAAGCAGAAAAAGCATAAAGGCGCACCATTGTCCCATTATTAGAAAAATCTCATGTTTTTAATTCAAATGAATCTGCTGTAACGGGAAGCTCTTATTTGACATCAGATGGATTTTATTTTGAAAAGACCTTGTATGTGCTGCTGTCAAAAAAATAAAAAAATGTAAAATTGTTATAGATAGAAAATATACCATTGTTATAACTTCATTATTATAAATATTTTAAAAATACATTTTTATAAATGAACTTTTCAATGGCCACAAAAACCTGAAATGTATTTTTTTCTTAACAACAAAGTGGGACTTTGGGGTTCTCACTGATCTTGGTCTGGAAAAAAAAGGACCAAATTGTTCTTTTAGCATTGAAAGGTTTCATATGCCTGGTTTAGACTGAAGAAAGTTTCTGGGTACATTTAGACAGGACACATTTGGTTTGCTTAAAGTGAACCAGAGTTTTCTTCACCTGATAATCCGGAACAAATTTTCAGTCTGCATACATGCAACTGGACCCTGGTCCGGGACCAGGAACCGCTCTCGGACCCATCTTTCAAGGTGGTCTCGATTAGTTTCCAATCGGACTCAGCTCAGGTTCAGTCTGATGTTCCTCAGTCAGAAAACAATGCACTCCTGGAGCAGAATGACTGGACCACAAAGGTCACTGTAGCCAGTGGTCCTGTGATGTAAAGGAAGTCAGATGAAGCAACAGGACAAATGTAAAGCTGTTGAACAGACACAGCTGTCACTGTGTTTCCTGAAGAAGTCTTGTATTTATCATATAAGAAAGTCAGAAATGATGCATGAAGGGGAGTACAGAGTCCTTACACTCCAGATTGACTCCTATAATGATTATGCATCATTGTGAATGAGGTGTGACCTAGTTGAATACATTTTGGAAAGCACCCTTTCATTTCTGTACATTTTTGTTTGTAACTGAACAAACATCGATCATTTTCATCTTCAGTATGTCAATTTAATGCAGTTTATGTTGAAGATTATAGTAGGTTTAAAACCGATCTGTTAGTATTTTTATACATCTGTCAACCTTTGATTATGGTACAAAAGAGAGAAGAAATCATGTGAAGGACATCTCTGGGGGCAGAAGAGGTCAGGTGAGAATGACTGGACGGGTTCCATATCAGAAGTGTAACAAAAACTATTAAAACAAGAAAATCAGATGATCACTTCTGAACACGTTCAACCAAACACAGATACCATCACTGCTGTGTGCTAATAATGAAATATTAAAGCAGCAACAGGAAATCCAAAGAAAGTTTGAAGCTGAAAAAAAAACGTGTAATAAGAAATTATACAATTCAAGTCGAAGTAAAACTCCCTAATCTAAACAAAAACAGAAGACATCTGTAAATAGTCCAAAATGAATAAGTAAAATGTAGTACTGAGAAAAAAAATAAGATTTTTTTGAATCTAGTTAAAAGTAGACGGCAATAAAACCTCTTTTAGTGTTACCATTTTTGACACAAAGTTCAATAAAATGTCATGAAAAGAACATAAGCAGCAGTTCAACCACACTAAAACTTGACATGACAAAAACAGGAAAAGATTTTTAAATGCTGTAATTTAACGGTAAATATTTATTCAAAATACTTTTGGAGAAAGTTTATTTTAAGCAATAATTAAAAAAAACTAAAGTGATATAAATCTACATCAATGTATCAAACTTTGAATGATTAATCACTTGGACATTAAAACATACAAAGTAATTACAATTAAGAATGTAAAATAAAGACTTGCAAAAATTCTAAACAAACTGATTAAGAGGATTCTGCTGCCCGTAGCCTAATTTTAAGCTTAGTTACCAAAAGTAACATGATATGTAATCCATTGTATTGGGCTGTATTCCATCATCCCTTATAATAATACTTCCCAAACTTTTAAACATATAGGGAAAAGCCCGCACGTGGCAGTGGGGTTATTCCCAAACGGAAGGTGTCACGAGTGTCTGTGCGCCACAGAGTAGCAGCAGCAGCAGCAGGCCGGTGCACTGAAGGCCTCTTGTAACTTAATCGATCACCGAGCGGAGAGCAAGGCTGCGCAAGATGATGGATGTGTGCGCCTGCCTCGGTCGGCTGTAATGCTGCTCTGCCGCGCTCTAGAGGACATGGAGGAGGAAGTCACCGTGGATTTCCTAACTGTTGCTGTTTTCTGTCTCATCGGAACGAGCAGCCCTTCGGTGCGCGCCGCAGGAGGCTGCGCGGGAGGGACTTCTGCGCGGAGACGTTCAGTCTGGATCAGTGTTCAAGTTGGCGGGATTATAGAAACTCCTCCGTGTTTAAAGGTAAATGCAACGGAACATGAATAGGGAGGCAGGGGCGCTCCCTGAATGCGCAGCTCCTACTTCAACGAGACTGTCCGCTGTTGTTCGCTGTCGCTGAACTGCAGATGCTGCTGGAGGCGCACGTCCGCGTAAAAGGCAGGCAAGGAGCGTCTGTGAGGAGGAGGGGGGGAGGGGGTAACTGTGGGGAACCTGTTGAATTTGCAGCCGTCTGTGCGCTCCAAGCCCCGCAGACATTACATCCTGGGAGCAAACAAACAAATCACACAAAACAAACAAACAGACGTTCTATATTTATCTGTTTCTGTTCATATGAAGTGGTGCTGTGTAGACTGGAATAATCCTTTTTTATTTTGACTGTCTGATACGGGACACTTGGTTGCTTTGGATGGTTTTCGGTGATCTCTGTGTATCATTTCGCACCTGATCCGATTTTCGGAGAGGAGGGGGGGGTGGGGGTTCAATACCGGTTCGACCTTGAGTCACAGCTCAACAGCAGCTTTGCTTACCCACGGATTTCTCGTTCCTCGGTTGTTGAAAATAGCTTGGCTGCTCCCTGTCGCCATGGCTAATTCCTTAGGAACCGGTGGATCCAGTTTGATCCATCCCTCTTTTTCTTTCCCATACCAACTTGTCGAGGGCTCTCCCCCTCTCACTCTCGCTCTGCTCCTGACAGAATCGCCGGGCTGCCGCGGTTCATAGTCGTGGGAGTGACTTCCGACATAAAGTGGCGCTTTTAAGGTGGACAAGACGGGGTGGGGTTGGAGAGGGTGGGTGGGTGGATGGGGGGAGATGACGGCGCGCGCAATCAGCTTTACAGTAGTCACCTGTGGCGCGCAGTAGATGCGCACCTCCAGTCTCCTCGAAAACTCCCTTGGAACTTGTACGAATTCATGCTGGGCTGGAAAATACATGAACATTTTATGTCAAAGTGAGACTTGACGGGACGACTAGGTAACACACCTCCACACAAACACACACAAATAGTGTTTATGTATTTCTGAAAGGGAGGTGGGGAAAGCTCACAAGTCCCCCCATCCATCCCTGACTGATTTTACGCAGGGAAGACACTTAAAGGTAATTCTATTAATCAAGAATTGGGTTTGTGTGTGTGTGTGTGTGTGTGTGTGTGTGTGTGTGTGTGTGTGTGTGTTTTAATATGCTTCTGTTGTGTTATCTTTATTGCTGTTTGGGTTCTACAGTAGGTTTTCCCATCAGAGAAGCTCTACTAGAATTTGAATCGACTTGTTTGCCCACTTTTCTTTTTCTGTTTTACTGTACAAATTCCCCCCCAATGACATGAACTCATATCAAGAATAAACAATGAGTGCCGCTGTCTTTGTCTACCTATAGGACAGGTCTAACCAAAAGTTGGCAAACTTTTGAGGGGAAGATGTGTTGTATGTATTTTCCGTCTAAGGGGTTAAGTTTTAAGTTCTTCAAGGAAACCATAGCAGAGCTTTGCTGCCATGTAAAATGTTATTGTGACTATACTCACTCTGACAGCCTCTCATCTTTCTGATAAAGAGCTTTTTCCTGCCCAGTCTGCACGTCATGTCTTATCTTCAACTGGTTTTAAATGAAAACTTTCAGCTAACATATAGACATAAAACTAGACGCTTTTTTGTGTTTAGGCTTTCATTTAAGGGTAGAGATTTATGATATTGAAGGTCCATAAAATCCCAGTGTTTCATATGTTTCATTGATGTTTAGTTAAAAAGTCTTTTGTTTTAAAATGCAATATTTGTCTGTAAATTGAAGTCATTCTAAATTCAAGTCATTGCTACGTTTCACAATGTTTTTAGAAAAAGAATGTAGGCTTTTGTTTCTGACTATTTTAAGTGTCTTGAAACACATTTTGTACATTTTCTTGTTGAGCTATGAGGATACGTCAAGTGTATTTTCTTGCATTATTTAATCCCCAAAACATTTCTCATAGAAAACATTGTAAGAAAACAAAAAAGAAACTATACACAAAACATTCTTACTGCTTTTCCAAAGAAGACATTTAATTTCCTTTTGTGAAGTGGAGAATGTGAAACAAAAAAATATAGCTTGCTGGGGGCAGAGGTCAGGTTCTCTAAGAGGGCTCAAACCTTCTGCCACTGTGGGCGGCCGTTCTAAAGAACACGTGTTTGAATGCCAAATTTTATTTTATTTTATTATAGGCTTAATTTGTATAGAAATACGTAAACACGATACAATAAAGTATCGGGAAAAAAACCATCAAAAAGATGGAAGCCGAAATGCATAACAAGACAAAAGCATATAATCATTCAGAATGTGCAGTAATTTTTTCTTTCTTGTTCTGCAGCACTCCTAATAAAATGGAAATGGAGACTTCTGAAGATTATTCTACAAGTAAGTTCTCAACTAACTCAAAATTAACTGTCAACTAACCACGAATGCCACTGTTTGAAAACAAATGTAGCGTATCCAGTTTTATTACATAATGCATCCCATTGCATTGGTTCCTGAGAGAAAACTAATCTAATTTAGTACTATAATATTTTTTAATCTAATAGGAATTTAAGCAATTCTTCAAAAGTTTTGATTTAAAAAAAGATGTTAAAAAACAGTATTAAAAAAAGGAAATATTTGCAATCACAACACAAACATTTCAAGGGATTTTCCCCACAATGCAAGCTTTTTCCTGTTCACCCCTTAAAAGTACAGAAAATGATGCATTAGTAACATCCTGTCGAATGCAGCATACACTGGATATGCACTTTGTGGTGCTCCATTGCCCTTTGTTGGTTTCCTTTGGGTAAGATCTCTGAATCTCCTCCCTAACCCCCCCCAACATTTTGCATTCTGGTGAACATATTTCAAAAGCAGGTAGAACAATGTTGATGACATCAGTGGGAACTTTTAGATCTCCATTGGAGGTTTGCGTTTCTTGGTACACTTGGCAGGTGGGCTAAGAGGCGAAGGTGGAAGGAGAAATGGAAGCTCTTTTTCTTTTCAAACGTTGACCTACATTCTTGCTTTTAATGATGATGCTGAAAACTTCAGATATTCTGGCAAATGGAACACTTTATGTTCTTCCATGCTCCTGTGTATTGTCATTTCAGCGGATCTGTGTTGAAATTGCGGATCAATAATTTAAACTTGGTGCAGCACAGTTCCCTGTGCCAGACACCAATGCTGATGCATTTATGTTGCTTGCCCATTAAATCCTGCTTTCTAATTAGCTTAGTCATTAATGTGTAATATTTACACAAATAAGCATATTGTGTCCTCTTACATTTCCATTCTACAGTTTCAGTTTTTTACAAAAAAAGAAAAAGAAACCACCTGCCAGTAACACGTTTAAGTTATAAAACTTTTTTTTTTTACAACATTAGGTTAGAAAGCGGCATGTACCTTTATATAATTAAGAAGAACAACTACATGCGTTTGGTTAGGACATATTTATCTTTTGGATCTTGCTCGATTGTGTGTCAAGATCAAATAAGAGAGTTACTGTGCTTATGAGGTCTGATTGACCAAGAATGAACATTTTGTCTTACTTTTTAGAAGAAAAGACCAACTGAGCTTCAATATTTTGTTACTTGATACTTGACAAGTCGGGCAGTGTTGTGAGTTAGTTCCTTTACGAGGTCAGAACCTGTATGTTGGTGTTTGGCTGAAGGAGACTTGCCAAATGTACGGTCTCATCACTTCTCGTTGTAAAGCCAGTTGTTACACTGTCTTTAAACCCCACATCAATAATCAGCCAATGAAGTCTAGTGGCTGGTGTTTTAAGTGGCTCCTTTTGACAAAATGTAATGGACCTTCACCAGGTTTGATCAGCTGATTGAATTAAGAAATTATTTTTGCTTCAATCATACTGAAAATGTCCTTTGATTTATTTAAATGCTTGTTTTGTTAAAATACCATTTCAGATTTGGATAAACACTTTTACTGTTCTTTAAGCATTTAAATGAAATCTTGAACCTGTCAAATCATTATTTTTAATGATAAAACGGTTTGAAATGCATGTTTTTGATAACACATGTTGTTTAGAACACCCATACTGAAAAAAAATTCTAAATTCCAAAACCATAAAATATCCAACAGTAGATTGTGTTGAAGTTGAACAAAACGGGTTAAAAAAAGTTCATTTTCACGTCATCTCTAGTTCAAAGAACCAATTTTTTCAATAGTCCTCATACAGATAACACTATCTGTGAGTCAAAGTTGTAGTATGAGCCATTCAGCTCCACAATGAACGAGTTTGTGTGGTACTCATCATTTCTAGTTTCAATTTCTGATCACCTTACAGTCATGTTGTCGAAGACAAGAGAGAAGAAAAAAGACTTTTGATGGCGTGTACAATTTTTTTTTTTTTTTTTTTTAGAAACTTTTTGAAGAAAAAAAATTACAACATGGTCCTCTTAGATGTCAAACATATTCCACACTGTTTAGATTGTAAGAGGTTATCCAATGAAAGCTTATTTATGGCAGTATTTATGCATGCATGTTTTTCACTCCTTACTTGATTGGTCTGCCTTATTTTCAGCTTTATAAATGGACTCTTTTAACATTGCTCTTGTTGATCAGAGCTCCAATGCCAAGCCACACAAATTTGACATTATTCAGAAACCGCAGTGCAGAGGAGAACATAGCTTTTGAGACTTTGTTCGACTGCAGATAGATGTTTTGCACTAACACTGTAGGATAAAGCATGAAGGAGGGAAAACACCTGAAAGCTTAATATGACCTCTTTAATAAACCAACACATTTTGAGGTGGACCATGGCAGGTTTCACTCCTTTCTGGGTCAGATGTAATGTGCCATTAAAAACAAGCTACTGGTGTGTATTTGAAATCAATTGAACACTTTTTGAACACCTGTTGTAACATTCAAGTTTGTGGTCCACTGGTAAAATGATCTAAATATCAAGGAAGAGACACTCATCAGTACTAAAGAGAACTTCATTTTTCCCTGTTGACACTTATTTGAGCCATTTTCACCAAATCTTTTCTTCCACCATATACAGCCACATGTAGCATGAGGTTGTTTTTTTCTGTTTTGTTTTATATTTTTTCTTAACTTTTCACACCTTTAGATTTTATTTAAATATGTTGCAAGATTAAAAACTGCCTTATTTTTTTCAATCTCAACTAGCTTAACTTGTTAAGCTGCATACATACTCATTTGGTGTCAGCAGTAAGTCAGCAATAATTACTCCTACAAGTTTCATATGTGCACATTTGTTCCTTTCCATTTGTCAGCACATAAAATCATCCCAATTTGGCACATTACTCAAAGTACCTTTTCCCCGTCAACTCATATTTGGTTGATATTCCTGGGCTCACATTTTGTTTCGGTTTGACTCAAGAAAAGCAGGACACCAACACAAAACCTTCGATTCAACCCACGAAAGCCCAGGCTTGTGGCTTTGTTGAAATCTATGTATGTTATTGCCCAAAATAGAGCAAAAATCCATGTATTTCCTTCAGATTAGGATATTTATCTTTTGTAAAATTCAAATTAGTCGTAAAACTATAGTTTTGTGAAGTCATGCTGCTGGCCTTACCGTTTTTTTGTTCTTACTGTGTTAAAATAATCAAGTTGGGCATTTTTGTGTAAGCTTTGAACAACCCATTCGTTAAAGGTTATAATTGCTCAGCAATTTTGCTTCTAGGCATCTATCAGCATCTGTTACTGGGGGCTAATGGAAAATCCGTCATGACAAATCTGGGCCAATCCTGTCTCCAAGACAGCATTGCCAAACAGCCACAACTGGTCACCTGAGATTTCCTCCAACCCTAACCTGTGCAACCTGAGCCCTGGCCCAGGGATTGTATCATGGATAAAGTCTCCCAGTGAGCCCCACTCAGTGAGGCAGCCGCTGCAGCGGAACAGTACCACACAAGTGGTTGTCAAATGAGCTTGCACAACAAGCTGGAGTCAGACAAACATCAGTGTATTTGGGACTTTAGGTATTGTTGTTTTTCATGCACTAAAGATTAAATTATACTCGTTCATTGCTTTTATGCAAGCTTGTCTTAGTCTTATTTTTTTCCTGCGTTTGACAGCTTTGTATTTTTGCATGTTTGTAAGATGTGTGTGTGGTACAGGGTAAATAATTTCAGTAAAAGATGACTCGGTATGGTTCCTAAAGGATCTGACACCTGGGTCAGAGGGAGTGTTTGCCTGTTGCCACTTTATTGTTCTCGTGACCCTGCTAGGGCAGAAGTGTAAGGGGATAAGGGATTGGTTTTCTCTCCCTCTGTGTGGACACTGGGCTATCCATACCCTGTGTTCTGAACAGACTGCTGAGAGGATGCAATTTGATCTGCATTTGCTGGACATCAGGATCCCATGCATAAAGACAGTTGTGTTTTAGTTACTCTCCGTCTTCTTGATATGAACCTTTTTCTCATATGTACATTAAATCAAACTCATTTTTTTACCTAACCTTGGTTTTGTACAAAACAAGCAGCAGAACTTGATTTGTTTTTTTCACATATTTTCAGATTTTTCAATCATTATGCTGTACAGCACAATAAAGATTCTCGTGTTTCCGTGTCTCCCAGGTAACGGTCAATGCTCTCCTGGTAAGGAGAATGCAAGAATGTTGGTGGCTATGTCTGCACCTAATGGACAGACTGCTCCTCCAGGTCCTAATTCCCCCAGTGGTGAGTGCTCATTAAGCATACATGTAGTCTGCACATGCTTTTTGTTAAAATAACACATTGTAACCTTATCTGAAAATGCCATTTCTAATTCAGTTTCACAGTTTTAAACTCTTCTCTCATTGCTCATAATTATTATGACATGCAATTAAGTTGCATATTTTGCAACTTGATTGGAAATTCTGTTGGCATCATGCATGTTAACTTGCTGAATGTGTGTATGATAAAAACTCTGCAAGTATATCCAAATCTTTAGCATTAAACTTGGATTTGGAGGATAAATAAAAATATTTTAGAACTAATGTGAAATTACTAGCTGGCACAATACTTGATGGTGGTTGGCTTGTCCATCCCAGTCTCTTGAGTTGTGTGTGTGTGTGTGGTAATGTTGCTGTGATACAGCACTTCAAGAAAAGGGGAAATAAAGTGAGACTTGGCCACTACGTGTGAAAAAGAAAGCACTTCCTTGTAGCCAAAGCAAAAGGCAGGCAGGCACTTGTGGAAGTTCCTTAACATTTTTTTATGTCAGATCATGACACAACAGAAGGGTTACAATCTGTTGTAAGAAAATATGATTGTCTGTACTTGCAAACGTGAAGAAAAGAGAGTTAGTGTAAATAGAAAATAAGAGTTACATTTCAGTCTTTGGACAGCACGACAGACTGTTGTAAGAGGCAGCACAATCTTAGCTGATGTTTGAATGCCGTCGGCATTGAATTGAAACAATTCTGATTGTTTTTTGTTGTTGTTTTTGGAGGATTGTCGGGAACTCGAAGACATGTTTAGCTGTAGTTGAAAAATAATTAGTAGTACAATCGTTATCCTCAGTGTTTTCTTTTACCAATAACCAATAGTCAGACATATCTCTACCTTACTAATTTCTACATTCTACTCTGCTACCGCAGAGGCAGATGTAAAGATGCACAGAGCTGAGCTACAAGGACGTTTAGGTCTGTTCGTGTTGCCAGGATACAGCTGTCAAAGACGAGGCTCGTTTTCAACTTGGATATCGGGATAAGTGTTCCTCTGTACAATGAAAGCTCACAGCCGCAGTTTGTCAAATAGAGCATCGTTAATGACATGCTGCTTCTAAATATATTAAAAGAGATACATTTCTACATCTGTTTACTGGGCTTTATGGGTTTGATGAGGGCTGCAATAAAGCCTGAGACTACACTTGTCAAATGCAGCATAGGAGGGGGTTTATGAAACAATAACCACATTTTCAGTGATTCCCGACCCTGTTATTCCTGAAACTGGATCGTCAGGATGAGCCAGTTGTTCTTGGAGAATAAACAGGTTTTTTTTTCTTAAGCATTTTCATAAAGTCTCTTTTTTACATTATTTAATTCATTTTAGGAAAACTACATATTTTCCTGAAAAATTAGCACAAAAAAAAAAGTTTTTTGTGCGTTTTTTTTGGCAACAAGACCTGAGACCGATCTACCTGGTTAAAAACTAAGTTTTGCTATAAATTAAAAAAAATATATATATTGACTTGATGCCCAGAGTTGCTTCAGTGAATCCTGCATTCTTGATTTGTATTTACGTATTTATTCATTTTTATTTCAGTAGAAACAAATCTTTTAAAAGCAAAAAGACTCAACACTTTGTGAGAAAAATTACATTTTTTGATGATATAACATGTTGGAAGAAGTGGTTGGGTGAGAATAGAACAAGCCAGTTGTACTAAAAATGTCACCTTCTGCTTTAAAACTAATCAATTACAGAAATTAGTAAAGACATCTTGACAAGCTGAATAAATATGCCATGTACCTCACGGGATATGTTTGACTATTTGAAACAAAGCATTGTCACGTCTATTTCGTTATTATTGCTTTCCTTAGAAATATTTCAACCTATTAGAATTAGATGCACTGATTGATGACCAAAGACGGTGGGAGTTGACTCCCCCCACATGCACCTTCCACCTTCACACACCCACGCATAGGCACTATTGCACGAATCTGTTTCCCTTTTCATCCAGCAAGTTTCTCATTGCAAGTCAACAGCCACCTGTATTGAGCGTCTGGCTCTTCTTTTCTCCCCAGGGACAGGCCAAAACCAGACAAGCCTGTTAATTCTGTTAGATAGTTGAACTTCCATATTCAACCAGACATCACACTCTATAAAGAGCCTTCTAGTTATCATAGATCTAGAAAATTAGCAGAATGTTTGCAGGATGTAGTTTTTTTTAAAAACAAAAGTCTTTTCATTTACATTTTCCATCTGAAAGCTACACAGAATAAAATTAGTGCTGTGTCAATAATAATTGACCTGAACATGTCACGTGTGTTTAATATTTTTTGTGCATGTTATGTGTTGTCCTTGATAAGCGAGTCATGTCAAGATACATTTCACTTGTTTTGTAGAAATAAAAATCAAGCAAGAGGAAGAAACTGCTGAAAAGGAGGACAACAGTGATCCAACACCTGAAGAAATGGGACAAATGGTGGATGACGGAACATCACTGGAAGAATCGGCAGCAGACAGTCCATCTCACACACAAGACGGGTTATCTGGAGCAAACCCGTCATTTGAAGGAGCAAATCGACCACCAAATGGTAAAGAATTATCATGTTATTAACTTTATTTAGTCTTTAAAAAAGACTGGGAGTACAAATTGTTAATTTTTATATATAGTATAATGTATTAACATATTACTAAGCATCTCCGGTTTTGTGACCAAGTGAGTCAGAAATTACTTGTTGTCCTCGATAGTGGGTGGAGTTTTTTTTTTTTTTTCTTTTGAACAATGCTTTAGGTTTAAAATGATAATCAAGGAAAAAATATCCTTGGAATCTCCCGCAACCTGTTCCAACTGACGACACGACTGCCGAGTTGTCACAGGGTTGGGATCACATTTCTCTTTCCCAATTGGCTGAAGATTAGAAAGATTATACTTTTAAGCACAAGAGAGTATCCAAAATAAAAGTAAAAAAGACACCGTTTAGAAACTGAAAGACACATATTCACGTCAAAATAAGCTGTGACTTTAGCCTTCTCTGAAATCCAAAAAATGTTCCCCGAGTTTTGTAGAAGCGTCATAGCCCAAACTGTTTTGGGTTCTAAAAGAACAAAAACATCTTGATGCTAAATTAGGCTAAGCCTAGATAAATGTAAAAATACATGAGATCTTTTTCTGGCTGTTACTGTCACAAACAGGCAGACAGTTGGTTTCACTCGCAGCAGGTTTATTAGTTCAGACAGGAACCAAGCATAGCTAAGAGTCCTCAAAGCTAAATCAGAGTCAGACAGGCAGAGGTCAGAGCAGGCGGCAGGCAATCAGAGGAAAAAGCCGGGTCAGAAACTAAAGATGAGGTCCAGATAGAAATGCTCGGCAATGGAGACAAGGTGGCACAAAACAATACTTCACACTGACCAAGGCTATGTGTGTGCTGCTTAAGAGACGGGTGGGTGATTGTCAAATTGGAGTCAGGTGAGCGGCATCCGGGGACCTGTGCGCTGGGTCTGCTGGGAGGTGTAGTCCGTTTAGTACTCTGGAGATGGCTCCCACCGATGACCAGAGGGGGAGACAGAGCCCTGACTCCTGACAATGACATTAACCTGGAGGTCATCCATATGTTCAATTGAGCTCTAAGCTCAGCTAGAAGCACTTTAGAATCTCGACTTTGGTTTTCCTTAGAAAAGTTTGAATTTTATTTTGGGTAATTGTCTTGCTGAAAGTCCCTGTAGCAGCACAAAGCCATCCTGGTAAACAATGTGTTTTAATTAGTGTTCAAGGTGTCCTTTTTTCACTATCAGTGCACTTAAACAAGGTTTCCAAAAGGAAAAAGGAAACAAAAAACCTTTTCTACTATAATGACTGCGTTTAAACAGATCTTCAAAAAGGATCAATTATCCTCTAAAATCTTTCATTGGCAGACAGACTTATGACAATACAGAGTTGTAGCTGTACAACATGAGATTAAATGGCCATTTTGAAAATAATATTTAATGCAGACAACTTGGGTTGTGAAAAATATCAGGGTTTCAACTGATTGTATGCCCTTGTTGAGAGTAAAAAGTAAAGTAATAGCAGAATGCCTTTACTAAAATGCTATCAATAAACTGATTGTCAGGTAACATTGTGCTTTGGAGGACATTTTGGAGTGAATATTTCTACTCTGAGAACAAACATTTAGAAGTAAACGGCTAAAAGATGTACTAGTTTTTCATGTTGTGGACATCCTAGCTTGTTCGGATCGTGCACACGTCAGAAAAATTCCGAACACAGAAGAAGTGTGAGTCAGTATTTTCAGGTCATGACGGCACGAGAGATCTTGTTCTAATTGAAAATATAAAAGTAATGTTTGTGAGGGTTTATTTCAAAGGATTGCAAGGCCTTGTTTTTTCAAAACCAGATACCCAGTTTTATTGCAAAGTTTGCACTTGCACAAACAACGAGGACTCAGAAAAAAATATCCCTGACAGATAAGATCAAAGCAAAGACGTTTGCCCATCATGCACGACACCATGTTTTGCAAAAAAAGCAAGAGCAGTGTATAAGCTGAAGTACCTCAAACCAGCTAATAAACATAGTGGTAAAGGGGTAATGATTGAGGTTTAATTTACAACTAGTATGTACATTTTAACTGATTATGAACTGCCTCTAAAATGCTACAGTTAAAAAGTTGATCTGCAATTATTTTTCTTTTTCTGGGAAAAACTGTTTTGAAAACCAATAAATTGATACAACTGCTATAAAAACCTTCATCTACCATAAATCAGGGACGTTCTGTGTCTTTGGCAGGTGAGAGGCCGTTCCAGTGCAACCAGTGTGGCGTGTCGTTCACCCAGAAGGGGAATCTGCTGCGACACATCAAGCTGCACACTGGTGAAAAACCCTTCAAATGCCCCTTCTGTAACTACGCTTGCCGGCGCCGCGACGCCCTCACTGGTCATTTGCGCACTCACGCTGGTAAGCCTCTTCCTTTGTGTCTTCCTTCTTTACTCATCAGCATTTGCTACTCAGACAGGACTTTGCCCTATCACCACATGAGCTTCGCTACTTGAGAGAACAGAAAAGAGGAAGTTGTATTTCACATTTGTAAAAGATCTATGCTGTTTATTTTTTGTTTTTTTTGTAAATGTTTGTGTTGCATGTTCACATGGTTTCTCATTGGAGAGTTTGACCCCAAGTCACCTAAGCATCGTTGTAAAAATAGATTTTTTTTTTCAGGGCTTGTTAGTTGCCAACAAATATTCTTGAGTTATTTGGTGTCAGTCAAGGGCAACCTCAAGTTGGAGACTCATGTTTTTTGACTAGCTGTGTTTTCGTGTGCATGTTATAGACATCGCTGTAAGTGCCTTGTGGTTAGGTTCCAAGGCCATGCTGTTTCTTAGCTGCTTGTCTTGCTACGGAGGAAACTGTTGAGAAATACAAGAAAGCTGGCAGTCTCGCTCAACTGTAACCCACTTTCCTATCAGAGGATATGCTCTCCCTTGTGTTGTGCCTTTGAAATCAAGGTCAGACAATACCGTCATGTCTGTCTGTGAAGCCCTCCATGGGGGTTACTCGTACACGGTTCTCTTTTTAGATAGTGACAAAGTTTGTGTTTGGGTGTGCACCCCATGTAGTCGTGCAGAAATGTGGTACTCCTGTACTCTATTTGATTGTCGTTACAGGTGTCTTTGATGCAGATCTAATAGGGCTGTTTCCCTATATTTGTCTTCACTCCTCTCTCCTGATGCCTTTTGTGTCCAGGGACTTGCTGCTCTAACATGGCAGTTCTGGTCTGGTGCACAGCCAAGAAGAGCAGGTGTAAAGAAAAAAGAGAAAAGAAAAAAAAACACCATAGAAAGATAAGTCAGATGAGGGAAAACTGAAAACAAGTGCGTTACACTGGAAGTAAGCATATTTCACTCATAAGAAAGAAGTTCTAAAACTGTTCTACATATTTAAAGGTCTGAATGCTGACACCTCCCAGTTTACCAGCCGAGTTAAGGAAGTGAGTGTAAGAAAAGTAGTTGAATCGTAGATTCTTCAGGTCCTTGTAAAAATGTAATTTTGGCTGAGTTTAAAAGAAAAATTACTTGAATCGAAAAAGTTTATTTAAAAATGTGAAATTAACTGAATACTTAAAAAACCCATGTGAAGATTTTTTTGTTTATTTAAAATAGCTCTTCCCTAAGTTTTTAACATAGAAAACTAAATATTATTAAATAAGGTTTATCTTGTCTTCTATTTAAGTCCCACTTCAGTCATATTTTGATCTACATTAAAAGTGTTCCCAGTGGTCTTTTAATTTTAATATCTTGTTTTTAAACCAAAAGAAAAAAAACCTGTGCCGTTATCTAGAACAAAGTTTTTACTGAGCTGCAGGAGTTCATTATAAATTCGCCTCTGAGTTATATGTGGGACTCTTGGTGCAGAGTAAGCCTCCACTGATATCCCATCATATATTTGTTTACAGTCTCTCTCACTAGCTTGCAGCCCCTTATCACCCCAACCTAACATTGCCAGTGCAACAAAAATGGCGTTCAGTATCCAGTCATCCAGCTGTACAGTTTTGAGCCAGATGCCAGCTCAAATGAGGAAAATGAACACATCTATGGATCTATATATTTGTAAGTGGATGCATCAGAATGGAGCTGAGCTGTGAGTCCATGGCGCGCTCCTTTTTATTTACTGCGTCACAAAAGAAAGCTTTTTCAAATGGTATTTTCTTTTTTCATCTGCTCCTGATTCATCCTGATTTGAATGAAAAATATATATGCAGTTTTAATCTCAACATTTTTACGTCCTCTATCATGAGAAAAATGCTACAAGAACATGTTTTTCCATCCATCTTCTTCTGGTCTTCTGGTCTGGAGCAGCTGCTCTACTCTCCGGGTGACCAAGCTTCTCACCTTATCTCTAAGAGAGAGCCCTTACAGAGGAAGCTCATTTCAGCCGTTTGTATTCGAGACCTCGTTCTTTCGGTCATGACCCAGAGTTCATGACCATAGGTGAGCACTGGAACAAAGATCAACCTGTAGAGAGCTTTGCTTTCTGGCTCAGATCTCTCTTCACAACGTACAGCGACCGGATAAGGGTGGACGCCTCTCCAATCCGCCTGTCGATCTCACGCTCCGATCTTCCCTCATTCCTGAACAAGACCCCAAGATACTTACACCTCTCCAACTGGAGCAGGAGCACTCCACCCACCCACAATTAGTTAGGTTAAATTGAAAATCAGATTGAATTGTGGACTAACCATTGATCCCTGACCTTTATTTGTACACATTTGTATGGAGTCCTGCACATTACATTAATCTGTGAAAAATCATTAAGATGTAAACCCCCTTGAGACCAACTGACACTGTCAAGGTTTCACGGCTGGAAAGCAACAAAGTCCAATAGTTCCATTATAATGCCTCATTTCATGTATTTAGAACAAATTCAAACAGCATGAACCTGCATTGTCACCTACCGACATTGCTGATGATATAAAAACCCAGCATCACTCACTGACTCTTTTGTATTGAAGCCCACTCACTGAGAAAAATTTGTACAATAATCCCTAATTTCTAATTCTGGGCATCCAGTCATTTATAGACCACAGAAGTACTCAACGACATGTATGAGAAAAAGTTCCCGCTGATGTGAGTTTGCTTAAGACTGTCATTTAGTAACAGCCTTTGTTTTGTGTCACACGCACATGACATCATTTTAGAAAAAGTTTAACATTTACAGTTAGGGAAACATCAGCTCACTTTCCTTAGAAAGGTCACTTTTTAATCATTAAATATGACAGATTTTATGAATGTGTGTGTGAACAGTATAATACTGCCCCATATTTCAAACAAATGACATGTTGGGTTCATCTGTTCTCACACAGAAGTGGTCTGGACTGTCTCCACATCATTTTCTAGTAGTAGTTTTCATCACAGTGCCGGTGCTCTTGTTACTTTACTGACACTCAATGACGCTTTTTGGTTCTTAGTAGTATGCTGATGTGGCCTCTAGTTTACTCACTGACTCTCCTTATGAGTCAGTGAGTAAACTATTCATCTTGAGTATCTATAACAGGAGACGGTGTGTCTGGCTCTGTTGGTTTTGAGAGTAGATTTTTGTAATCAGTTTGCAACCTAAACAGGACCAATAACATAAATAGCTTTTATTTTTGAACATATATTTTTTTAGTTTTTCAAGTCAAAACATGATTGAAAATTCAACTAAGTGGGGTTATATTTTTTAAACATTTACCAAACAAATATCAGTTTTTGTGATGAAACACGTTGGATGAGTGGAAGGATGACTGAGACAGATAGTAAAGGACATGTCTTCATTTTTCCATTTGTCTCAGTAGGAAGGACTTGAATAAAACAGAAATGGCACAATGAATCACACTCCACCTCCAAAGCAGTTCAGCTTGGAGTGAGTTTCCTACCACCATGCATGCTCTGTCATTTCCTCATGCTGTGGCACACCAGTGGGAGTTTACTTTGTCTTTCACAGGTTAAATCTTTTTGACATGAAAACTTCATGGTGCCACTTTCTCTTGTCGCCCACAACTCGTGTTTCCTTACACTAGTAGTGGAACCTCCATGATCTCAAAGCTTACCTTCAGCTTTGTAGTGCTGCATGTTCACCACTACACATGGTTGCTGCAATACAAGATGCTGCCTGCTTTACAGCTGGGATTGAAGCTAACAGTTTCTCTCTTGAATGCTTTTTTTTCTTTAGTTGGAAAACCACACAAATGTAACTATTGTGGACGAAGTTACAAACAGCGCACGTCTCTAGAGGAGCACAAAGAGCGCTGCCACAGTTACCTGCAGGGCATCAGCTTGGATCCCGGCAGTAACACTGGTACCTACACAGGTAACGAACAACACTAGAGTTGAAAGTATGAGCAGTTAACCAGCATGTTGCATCATTAAATAAGGTGCATGCAAAAAAATATAAAATAAAATCAAATGTATGCAAAACGCTGATATGCAACTCCTTAATTTTTGATACTTCAGATGTTTTGCACATCATTTTTTTGATTTTACAATTTACAAATGTGATACCAGAGTCGTTGAACTGCAAAAGGGTTGTTTTTTTAAATTAATCTAAAGAAAAATAATAAAAACACAAACATCCATAGTGTTTAAACTGCCTTTCCAACTCTTTTATCAGAGGTTCCAAAAGAAGCCAGGCCCACTGCAGAAGCCAACACCATGGCTGCCTACGAACGGCCACCTGTAATCGAAAAACTTAACAGCAATTTAGGCAAGAGGAAGAGCACCACTCCTCAGAAATTTGTGGGTGAGTATTTCAGTCAAAGCCAGTCAATTAGCACCTTCATTTGATGTAGTCAGACCCCTGGTGATGCACAGAATAATTTACTTTTCCTCAATTTGACTTTGAAGTTAGGTTTCACACATCACTGTCATGTTTATGCACTGTGTCCCTCCTTTTGAGTCTCTGCATTATGTACAAATTAGGTTAGTTTTTCTCTGTGTGCTACACAAACATGTAGCAGTTGTGCATACTGTAAAATCTATCACATTCAAACTTTTTCAACTGACTTCACAGAAAAGAAAGCTATATCTGTTTATTCGGTTGTTGTTTGCTTCCAATTTTTGCTTCAACTTTACAGTGCATAATTACACGCCTTTGTCTTAGTTATGTCCTTTTTTTCCCCTTTGTTAACATTGTTTTATTAGCTTCACGGTACACTATTAGACAGACAGAGAGAATGTGAGAAAAAAAAGACTGAGCAAGCAGAGGATCTGAAAGCAAGGAAATGTTTTTGACTTTGTGGTTAGGTACACCTGTAGCTTTGCTATTGCCCTTATCAAGAGCAAAAAAACAGCTTACCGCATCCCTGTTCTGGAGGGGTTAAACTGTGCTATAGTAGATGGATGGGGCTTTCCAACCCAATAAAATTGACACACAGAACAAAATATGAAAACAAGATCAGAAGCAAAAGTGAGAATCAAGATAGGTGAGCTAGAAAATGATACTTATGGTTGCACCGTATTCTCTAAAAGTTTCTTGATAAGATGACAACGTTGCATTCTCAGTCCCTGCTCAAATCTGTTATTTACAGGTGAAAAGCTAGCACGCTACAGCTATCCTGATTTAGGCTATGAGATGGGCCTTAAATTTGAAAAGCAGGCCGAGATGCTACCGCCCCATATGATGGACCAGGCCTTCAGTGACGCCATGACATACCTTGGAACAAATAACCTACGCCCAATGCTACAGCATCCAGGCCCTCCTTTGTCCATGTCGGAAGTGATGCCCATGATCAACCCTATTTACCACCCTGCCATCATGCCGCTGGGCCATCGAACAGAGTGTCGAGGAAACTCAGAAACTCTTCCACCACAGCCCGCTCACTTTCTCAACCATGCCACTTCAAATGGCCCAATTGCCTTAACCAGACAGAGCAAGTCCCTTCAGTCAGCACAAGAGGAATCCCCCAGCAACAGTGGCATTGACTCTGCTGACTCAGCTCGCAGCAGTCCTCAGGACAAGCAGAGCTACCATGGCAGCACCGTCCCCCCAGGCCTCAGGTCACGAGGCAGTCCAGCTGTGCACTGTTCAAATGAACGTGGGGGGAGAGCGGGAACTGGGATAATGCGCGTTCCTGCAGAAAGACCCGCAAGCAATGGGGGGGTGCGAGTGTTTGGACGAGAGGGGAATGAGCTGCGGGCCTTCCAGTGCGAGCACTGTCAAGTGCTCTTCCTGGACCACGTCATGTATACCATTCACATGGGTTGTCATGGATACAGAGATCCACTGGAGTGCAACATCTGTGGTCACCAGAGCAAAGACCGCTATGAGTTCTCTTCACACATAGTCCGTGGGGAACACATCTTCCACTGAGGGGAGGGGCAGGAACCAAGAAGAGTCCAAAAACAAAAGGAGCCACAGCCTGTTACTCATCCTTATCTCCTCTGGAAACTGCATAGGTGAATGGCACTGTAGTGTAGCACAAAGACTATATTTTAAGACGCTGTCTGTTCATTGGAACACGTGATCAGTCACACAAAGAATGGGCCAAAGACATATTTTCTATTTAAATTGCATAGAGGAAAGTAGGTAAGAGTTTATTTGGGTTTTTGTTGTTGTTGTTTTTCTTTTTTCTCTTTTGTCATGTTAAACAGAGATTTAAGAGATTTCAGATTACTTTGAATAAGTTTTTCCTCCAAATGATATTTGAAAGTGTCTGCATTCATTCTTGTGCCTTCTCACAGAAAAAGGAAAAAAAAAAAAAAAAAACACAATCATGTTGCCTTGACGGCTCACTACAGTGGATAGAATCAAGAGGTTTCAACTCAGCCCCAAAACATCTTTTTGGGGTTGTTCTGGGCTTTAGGAAAGACTAAAATACACAAAGGACATCAAATTGCTTGACAAAAGTGCTGAAAACATTTGGACTATTTTGCTAGCTTATTAGCAAATTTTGTTTGGATGCGTGGGCCCATAAATGTATAACGGTGTTTAGCAAAGTATAGATATCTATGGTATTTTTCCAAAAATGTGGACATTTTGCAGGATTTGAATGTATTCTATACAGAAAAGCTTGGTGCCATTATCAAAACATTGTATACAGAAATGAAAGCAAACTGCATTTAGGCTCGTACACATTAAAAAGTAAATTGCAATATACCAACATTTGAATTCCATTAAATTCGTGACAAACTAACAATCAATGCTTTTTTTTTAGCACAAAAGGAAAACCTTTATAATTATTAGCATAATTGTAATTTATTTTATTAATAAAAACTTAAGAATAGTAAATTATCAAACTTGTTTTTTTATACTATAACAGTATAAAAATGTACAAATATTTGTAATTCCTTTATTTACATTCTTCTGGATCCTGTTAGAAATAGCTAATCAATTTCGCCTCATTTTATTGTTTTAGATCGAAAAGAGTTTAAGTTTCCATTTAAACTCGCTGTAGACATTTGGCTTTTTGTACTTTTTTCTATCCATCATAATCAACCGCTATTCATCATGCCTTAGAAAGTAAAACCATTGATTGTAAACAAAAACATAAATAGGAAAGTACAAAAAGTGTTTGCTAATTATTCTCGTCAAACCTGTGACCTTAAAAGACATCCTCTTTTGTAACCTTCAAGGTGATCCGCATGACTAACTAGCAATTTGTCTGTTTCCTTTCTCAAATGTCATTATACCCGGTTGTCTGATGTGTTGTGCTGCATGAACTTCAATTCGCCATCTGATACACAGACTTTGTTTAAAACTAGAAGAGTATATCCACAGTCTAAAAAGAGTGAATAAGAAAATGTTGTTTTGGTTTTAACTTCAGGATCGGCATTAGAACATGGCAGTTATAACAATGGGAATCAAAACAAGATCCAGCTATAATGAATGCTTTCTGTCCTTCTTTTACGTTTCTTTCTCTTTTGTTTCTTTTTTTAGTGATTTAATCCATAGTGAGGTTTACAGTACACTTGCTGAATGTGTAGTTTAAAACCACCTTACATTTTGAGATGTCCACTATAAAATCTATCTAACACAGACGAAACAGAGAAACCCCAAAGTGTGACTAAAGCTGACGCTCACATACTTGTAAGGTCCCTTCCCCCAACACTCCCCCAACATTACTAGGTGCTACTCTGAATACACTTGCTTTTTTTTTCCACTCACAAGCACACACACCCTAAGAGCTGCTGCTCTCCGAGTCTCTCTCTTGGAGTTGCTGTAAAATCGTATTCATGTCTGACCTTTTAAAAGGAAAGATTAAGAAAAGGGGCAGCACAACCTAAAGGATACGTGTGTTAGGGTTGGGTATTATTTTTAAAATTCTTATTACTAATGCCCTCAATCTCCATTAACAGGCTTATCTCTTCAACCAATGTACAAAGAAATAAACAGAAGAAGAACCACAACTCAATATGTTACAATTGAGTTAGCAAAACTAAATAATACAATAAATGTGAGGATTTGTTCCACTGAGCATCACCTGAAGTAGACATGATGCATTTAGTGGCCCACTGACATTCCCTTTGGTTAAAATTTGCTATGAAATAAAAATTATTCTTTGATACTTAATAGTATCAAGGCAATTTAATCTTTTTTTAACTTCATACCCAGCCCCTCATGTAGAGAAGAGGAAGGTACCACATCTAGTTTGTATATTTTTTTTCCTTTTTAGTGGCTCATGGAAATAAAGTAAGACAATCCTACCATATTGCATTGAAGGATAACACATTCTAATCCATAAGGCCAGCTCTTCTATAGCCACTGTCTCCAATAGGAAAGGAGTCAGCTAAAATGTGTTGGTACAGTTGGTAATGCACTTTATGTCTATAGAGAACACATTTTCTTGTGTTTTTTTTTTTTTTGTGTGTGTTTTTTTCTTTTTTTTCTTTCTCAGAGGGTGCGGTACAGTGAAAACAATCTTTTTTTTTATAATCTGTTTTTTGTGTACAAAACTGGAGCAGCACACTGAAAAAAACAACTCCATGATGGCTCTGCTTTGATAAATGAAGAACATGCTCTTTATGGTGTTACATTTTATAAATTCTTGGCATTATTTTTAGTTTCACATATTTTTTGGTTTTATTGATATTCTGGTTATTATTGTTTTTTTTTTTAATGCTCTAAGTATAAACTTTCAGATTTCTTTATCTATTTGGACTCAAAAGGCAGCTTGATCACTGTTTACTTGTTGCCTCTTTACATAAAAAACAACTTTTTTGCAAAGTTCTGGCTTGAACATAGTTTACATCTTCCATTATAAGTTTAACTTACTCCAGTTTAAATTCAGCTTGCTCTCTTTGTATGGCTTTTTTTTTCTTTCCACCTTTTATAAGGAGCCTTATGTAAATAACAGAACAAAGGGGGGGCATGGGGGGGGACATGTCTTCCTCTTCTTGAAGGGGTCTTTACTTGAAACTTTCAATCTTTGCTATTGCTACACAAATTCTGGGGATGTGATTTGTAAATTTGAAAGGTAAGTGTGCTAAATATCTATTTTTCTGCAGAGTTATCGATATGAGTTCTTTTGTGTATTTTGTGTGTTTTTTGAAGTTTAAACATGTTTACAAAAATTGTTAAACACAGGGTTCTGGGTGACTTGTGCTCTCAAGGACGATAAGAAACAATTGGCACTGAATGTTTGAACTATCAAGGCTTGTGTGCTGATTGATCAGTTTCCACAATGTTGCTAACTTTCTAACGTGAGGGCTCTCAGGTAAATGCATAAGCTTTTTTTAAAGTCCGAAAATGGAGTCAATTTTAACTATTAAAATAACAAAAAAAGAAAAAAAAAGACACACAAACCATACATTATCAAAATTAATTATTGACTGGCTGGTGAAGGAGGTCTGACGATCAGCCCTGTTGGTCTGCCTGACTGTTTGTTTTTTTTCTTTTGCATTAATGACCTTACATGAAGACACACTGCTGTGAAGAAAAAGATGGTTATTTTTCTTAAAGTAATTACTGGTTTTACCCCCTTGTTGTGAATTTTGACACTGGAAATAAAAACTCATTGTTGTTTGATCATGCAAACTGTACTTTTTGTTCCAATTAAAAGGTATTATAAGAAACATCTGTTCATTTTTGACAAGTTTTTATGTGACTGTATGTCTTTTCACAGCTCGGTCATGATTGGGGAGCAGAAGTTTATGTTCTGTTGAAAAAAAAATGATTTCACAATTGTTCACATGGGAAACCTTAACATCAAAACTGCAAAACTAATTGTTTTTAATTATAAACAGGGAATTAACAGATTCTACCTCCTCAATCTAAAAAAAAAATAATATAAAAATAAAATTTCAGACTGATTAGCTAAAGTTAAATGTAAAGTAATGTATAGACCGTTTACTGCCGCTCAGTATTTGGCTAATCAGCTTAATCAGATGGGCACAGAAATAAACACCAGCCCAAACCTTTAATGGGTCAGTCGTCTGATGCGAATCATGCTAAGAATGAGATAAACGTGAGAAAATAAAAGCACTTGTGGAGCAAAAGGGGCTCCAACTGGCAGTTTGACAGTGTGCTGATAAAGCAGCTCTGTGGTTATATATTTCTAGTGTGTCTAGAAGAGATTAACAGATGGCATGTTGACTCTTAAAAAAAAAAAAAAACCTTACATCACCCAAGTATTTGGACAAACTGGAAATATGGTTGTATGTCTAATCATGATCCCTTGTCCTAATTAAACACAAATAAATGCAATGTCTTGCAACTAACAGTGATGCAGAGGACCCAACACATCTCGTGTCCATAAAATCTTTGGTTCCCGATTAAAGGGTAACTTGTGCAGGCAAAGTGTGCAGATGTAGAGGTTTACCTTAGTTTACAATGCACTGGCGGGTGTTTACTCCTTTTCAGTTTTCATCTATGAACAGGTGGGCGCCAGAGCGTGTTGAAGCTTCTAAATGTCAGAGCTGTCTCCTTCACCCCCTTATTTCTTTAATCTATGCAGCGCACACACATACCCGTACACATCCAGACGGCAAAAACACACAAAATCAAAGCTGAGTGAAGGCGTAGCAAAACTGAGATGTGTAAAGGCTTAAACAGACCCCAAACTGTATCTTTGCATCTTCAGGTTTCACCATTTCCCTGCCTGTGCCTTGATTGTTTGCTTCCATCTAGATTTGATCTCCGTTTGAGCAACGCGTTCAGCCCAGGGATAACACACCTGCACCGACTTTGCAGTAATTTTAATGGCCAAACATCCCTTTTATTAAAACAACTGAGAATCAAACAAGGGGTAAACGAAATAAACACATAGGTGTGGGCAAATGACAAAAAAAGAGCAACTGAAGCAAAAGCTTCAAACTACAAAAGTATAAAAAAAATGTCAGTGTCTAAAAGCACATTTTTGAAGCAACCAACATTATGCACCACTATAGTCAACATGAGCGTATTGAACAACACAAATTAGGTTCAAGACCGATTTCATCCAAGTAGACCAAGCAAATCATATGCAAATTTAAGTAGCGTCTTTTACAACAATTTTAAAACTATCTTTAAACATTTTTGGTTAAATAACGCAAACATGTAATTGCTCTGGACTGAGCTGACCAAAAGATGAGAAAAAAGGAAAACGCATGTGGAAGCCTTGATGGAAAGTTTCCACTCCAGGTGATGCCTTTAAGGGAATTCTTTTTTCTTTTAACCTAAAGTGATGTTGTGTGTGTTGGCCAGAGTTGCTGGTTTGTGAGAAAAAAAAATGTTTTCCTAGTGACAAAGCTGGTAAATTTTCTAAACTATTCAAGAGTAACATTTTTGTCAGTTTGGTCACAAACGTCCAAATAAAATACAGTCTTTCTCTTTTTGCAGTGTAAGGATTTGGACCAAATCTTCTGAATTAGACTGTGGTAAAAAGCTTACACCATTTCTTTTGATGACAACTAAAATGAGCCATTTTCCTTAGGGATCCTTAAAATGTGTGATTGCTTTAAAGAAATTACCGGTAGTCCGTGATGCATAAGTCAAATTATACCAAAACCTTTTCAAATAAAAATGTTTCTTTGGGTTAATCACGACGTAACATATTTATAAAAATTAAAACGTACCGGTAAGGAAAAAAAGAACTTTTTTTGTTTTTGTTTAATTGAGCAGGCTGGAAGGTCTTTAATTTGAACGTGACTGTTATTTATTTATTTCTTAAATTCTAGCCATGTAAACCCTAGCATGCAAACTCATCTTGACCGCAGCTTTTAGAGTATTTCTGTTCCTTGGCAGGACAGCTAGACAGCTAGACAGCTAGACAGCTAGAGCAGCTTTGTGGCTTTCCTGCAAAACTTCCTTTGTCGAGTTCCACCGCCAATAAGACTTCATCTGCAGATTCTGTCTGACAGTGAAACCTGTACAAAAGTCTGAATAACTATGGAAACTATTACCTTCCACACCTAGGCATGCTTTGCACTGTAGGATTAATCCAAAACACACCTCATATTGTCACTGGGCATGCTTTCTAAAGTAAAACGTGACTAAGCCGTCACCTTGTGGTTTGAGTTCAAAACATTTGTGGAATGACTTTTAGTTCAGGTCAGCAGTGTAGTCTGTCCAAAGCGCTGAATGAGGAACATTTCCAACTTTTTTCTTTTTTTTTTCAGCTCAGTCGAGTGTGAATCCTCAATCATGTTGTGCAACTACCTAGTGATGAGTCCCGATCCTGTTTTTCCTGCCGGGTGGATGTTTGGACAGGCCCCTAAACCTTCAAAGATATGAATGCACATACACACACGTGTGAGCGACTCATACGCCTGCTCAGTTTCTGCTACACACCCATATTTTAAAAGCTAGTTAAGCTAGTTGCTGTGGAAATCAGGTACATCAAATGTGGTAGCTTTGTGAACTTTTTGTACGGTTTGTGTTTGTTGTAATTTGAGATGTTGGGAAAAGATGTATGCAAGTCGGTGATCGACTGGTGTAATGTCATTGCTGCAACACACAAGAGGTGGAGACATTTTGCATGAGAATCTCCAGGCAGTTGTGGGGGACTTGCTTGGCATCTGTTTCTTCTCTGTCAATTCATAAATTCGTGTACAGATTTAAACCTCTAAGTTAAAAAGAAAACAAACAAACAAACAGATAAATTGTCTTAAGGTTCCCATAAAGAATATATTTGACCTAGTAGGAAATAAACCTGCTACTTTAGATTTCTGAAGCCAAGCATCTATCATGGTTTGTGGTCAGAGTGCGAGGTCTCAATATTGTGCGGGCAGGAAGGGAACTTCCACTTTCTTTCCTTGCTTACCCGCGCTGCTGTAAATAACTTGCACAAAGAGACAAATAGAGAAGTGCGTTTTTCAGCAAGTGCAAAATTGTGCAGCTTCACCTCACTGTGGAAAAGTCAGCAGAAGATTGCTTAAAGGTAGTGCACAAGCAGGAAGCAAGAGTTTGTAAAGAAAGCACAAAAACACACCGTGCATGCATCAGTTGCAACTTGGGAAGTAAGACTGACAACACCAGAGAGATATAGAGAGAAACAGTGATAGAGAAACTGAGAAAAAGGGGATGATAAATACAGGAAGAGAACGTGACAGAAAGAAAGTCTGGGCTTTGCAGAGCAATGCACACCTGCCAATCCACTTTGAAAATGTATTGGGAAATGAAATAAAGTTTGAGGGCTACCATAAGGCAGATACCCCCACAGAAGGGAATTGGAATGGGAGGATACAAATACTGGTGGTTTGACATAAATGGATTCACAGCTGCGATGAGCTGGACTGAAAACAGGAAATAAATGAGAAGACAAACCCGGCTTTTTGTTTCAACACAAAACCAATAATAAAAAAAAGATTTGTTTCATTATCTAAAAGCTGAAAGTGATTGTCAGTCATAGAAAATCTCTCCAAAAAATTAACGTGAATGCAGTTTGACTGTCACAAACTTTTTTATTATTATTATTATTATTATTATTTTTTTTTAATGTCAAAACTTATTACGATTAACTTCAAAACTGCTGTTAACTAACGTGTAAAGCAAATGCCATCCCTTGATGTCACTCAATTTGTATCACAGAGAAGCTCAGCTCCTCCTTGTGTACCTCTGCCTCTTATCGTCAATCAAATCCACACAACACGTGCGCCTCATAACACTCCAGTTTGCAATGAAAGGCTTTCAACTGAGCATTAGAATTCAAAATGATTTTTCGAATGATGTCGCTTCTACGTTTGACTTTGTGGATGACGTGCCAGCAGAGCATCGGACAGAGCTGTTTCTGAACAACGATGCAGATGAGGTGTCAGAAAGCTGGAGAGGCTTGTCTTTATTTGACTTCTCAGAAAACAAAAGGGACAGATTAGTCAAACTGAAATGATGTCATTTCATGGTTTTAGTCCTGTCACTACAGTGTACTGTACATCGTTTCACGAATCAACAATGGAGAAATAAACACATTAAAAGCAAGTATAGCATCATTTTTTTAAGGTTTTAGATTGACAAACTATAGATCTGAGTAAAGTTGAGGTTTCAAAGTGTTTCAATGTGCGTCTCCTTTGAATCTTTTGAAGATGTTGTGCTCTACAGTGTTGAAAATCCCTTCCAAAAATTTCTTTAAAATTGTCTTTGAACATTTTTGCAATTTTTTCTCACATTTCTTAACCAGCTTGAGCTTCTGCAGGCGTTTGCTCTTCAAAGACTCGAACACTTTCTTTTTTTTATGTCAAATTCTGGTTTTGGAGCTTCGGTACTTTAAAATTAAAGCATTAGAATAAATGGTACTTTTTGAATATTCAAAAATATATATTTATTATATATATATATATATATGGAACCTGCACTATATATATATATATATATGAAGAAGCTGTAAGACAAATAATGAGATTTATATAAGGCGATTGAAAACTAAAACTAGTGCAGGTTCCACTCGCATATATCTCACCTGTTGTTTTGCAAATGTCAGCGGATTTGTTGTGGTTACAGACTCTTGGGTCAAGAGGCGAACTCAGGAGATGGAAAGACTGACACATTTTAAAGCAATGCCAGTGCCTGTAGAAATACAAAAAAAGCATTTTATTTCAAGACTTGAGGACTAGGAAGTGCTGACTCGAATAAAACAACAGTCCTGTGATCTGTGGGTGAACGTGATGCTTTAATTTCAATCATTTTCTTAAGAAACTAGAATTGTAGCATCTGAATAAACATGTAGTGTCTATGTTTGTAATTGTTAAATTAACTATGTACGTATTTTAGTGTGTAAAAATCCAGAGTACCAGTCAGAATATGATAGAATAATTAATCATTTGTTGCTGTCAGGCTAGTCCAACTGGAAATTGTAACAGTGTTTTGGTATTGGGCTATTTACTTTGGAAAACACTATTTATGTCAAAACAAAAGTAAGCCTCAGTTCAATTCTGAAAAAAAACATGACCCAATGTGGGTGTGGATTTTGACCTACGGGCCTTAGTCGTGTCTTGTATTCTTTCTTGTTCCTTCAGAAATAAAAAAAAAAAAATCTAAAGTTGTATTTGATTTATGAACACATTCTTACACCTTCAGAAAAAAAAATGACTAGTTATATCATTGATCTTTGGCTTTCAGGAGGAGTCAGATGTATCCCTATTAAAAGTTGGTCTTCAGTTTGAAAAATAATCAGCCGCTTTCCTTGAAATGTGTTCTAGACCGAAAATGTGATGGGGTTTGAGAGTTAAATGGTCCTGGTCTATTCTCTACAAAACGTCTTGATCTTTTTTTGCATATGTCTACCTTATCAGAAAAAAAAGCTCAAAATCACAAATGTAACTAAGTGTTGAAGCACTTGCTCTTACTGCCATCTAGTGGTGACTAACTGTACTGACGCATCACTTACACATTAAATAATATTGTTTAAAATTAACAATATTTTTAAGTTAAACATTAGATTTTTTTAAATTAAGCTTCTTTTCTTGGTATCTTTTATCTGCCGCTTTAACTGTTAAGACTTATTCCCACATGTGACTTTTAAACCTAAATCGGTGTAGGTTAGCACACCTTTGGTGACTTGTTGCCACATCTCTCCTATAGTAAGGGGCACAGCTTCAGGGAAGCGCGGGGGGAGGCAGCTGCCCTCCCAGCAAAAAAATTTGCCCCTCTACTTGCTGCCCCATTGTTTGAGTCAATATGAGCATCATTATTGATTAAGAAATCACCAAGAGCACCTCAGCTAAAAGAACTGCTGTTTTAGAATTAACAACAACAATAAAACTGTTTGAAATACATATTTGTGTTCCTTTCATTTATTATAGCCTTACTTGCTGTTCTCATTTGCCACCCTTCCAAAATATTCTGCCCCCCGTCCCACCCCCCGTACAAAAGGTTCTAGCTCCGCCACTAGACGTAGTCTTTCCAAACCTTTTCCATTATTTGTCTTTAGACACTTGAATGTACAATTACAGATTCATAGATGCACTTTCATGCAACACAAAACGGTTCTCCCAGGGGTTCAGGTTTTTCAATGTTGACAAAAAAAAGTGTAGATAAAGTGTAAATAATAAAAATCTTTAGCAGCTGCTGCATGAAATCTTAGCCTCGCTTTTACAGTGAATGCACTTCCTGCCCCAACCTTTTGAATTCACCCTGACTTCGGATTGGCATACGAAAGCAATAGAAAGTGTCCCCATGGGATTTGCAAAAAAACACGTAAAAACAGAAACAAAACAAAACAAAAACTCAAAATTTCAGATTTTTGGTTCCAGGAAGAATCACTAAAGAAAAAAGAAAAATTGAGCTAATAGTATCCTACTGTACCAAGACGGAAAATGAAAGAGAAAATGTAATGCAGCAGAATCATCTTCTACATATAAAAGCTGAAATGTTCTGTGGATTGCATTAACAAAAGTTTGACAACAGTACACTGCCAATAACTAGTGTGTTTGAATATGTTTTTGTGAGCATTTACAGTACATAGAGGCCCTGCTTTCCCAAACCTCTCTTAATGAGACTGAAAAAAATCAAACTTACTTAATGGCGTATATTTGTATAGCACTTTATTACCTTCAATGAGGGCAGTAAAGCACTATCAGTCACAGGAACCGAAGTCCAAGTCTGATGTCTTCATTCATGGTTAGAAAACCACTACAGCAATCAAGCTTATAAGCTGTGAAAAAAGTGTCATTGCAACGTATTGGGTGGTGTAGATTTAAAGGTAGGGTCTGACCTCCTTAGTTTTGTTGACAGAAAATCTGCCCAGGAAGTAGAGATGATGTCTCTAAAGTTAATCTGGTCTTTGATGATGACTGCCTATTTCTTCTCCAGACAACTACTGAAGATCCTAAGTTGAAGGTAAAGCTTTGCTGTGAGTAAGGGCTGGACCTAGACCACAAAAGTACAGTACACTATTTTCTTCATTGAAATTATTGTATTTTTATATTGTGGAATTTGGTTATTATGATTTTATTTTCCTTTTTTGCAAGTTATGTCTAGGAAAGATTTGTTTTAGGAACTATTCGCATGCATCAATTCCAGATTTTTTTGTGTTTTCTTCAAGTTAATTTGGTCCTTTTCTTTCTTTTTGTCCATTATGTTTAGTAATAAAAAAAAATGTCTTTCATATTTTGGAAGCAAAGATAAGAATTCCATAAACAGCTGAAGAACAATTGTTAGAATTTTCCTTTTTGTGCAGCAGTGACTCAATCATGCTTTTTACAGCTCCACTTCTTCAAAACAGATTTTTAACTGCATTGACAAAATAGAGGCAAGCAGAAAGAAGAAAAACATACAAGAAATCAGTTTATCTAGAATTCATTCCAACAATATTTACAAATCTTACAAAGATTAATTCCAGTTCTGTCCTGTTTTATCCGAGCATTCATCACCAAACAAATTTAAAGTATAAAAAGAAAACAAGTACTTTAAGTTGTGTTGTGTTTTTAGGGTTTTGTTGGGAGTTTCCCATGGCATTTGTATGGCATAATCCAGGCGGAATTTCCATTTTAAAGGATGTTTTTTATGTCACAGATGCTTCGAAAGACTCCACAACATTACATTGAGACTGATGGATGTTTTAGAAGGACAATTGCAGAAACTCATTTTTATTTTATTTATATAGCACTTCTATGACTAAAATAACTCTCAGTGCATAAAACATATTTTCCCACTTTAAAATCCAAAAGCAAACCAAAACAACATAGTACATGTTTTATTTGCTTTTTTTCTGCAAGCCAAAATCATAGTGTTACAGTTGCATTTTTTTTCTATCCTGTAGATGGCAGCATAATCAAGAGAACCTCCCAATTTCAAGTGTTTTCTCTCTCACTGAAACAACAGTGGAGTAATATAAAGCAGCACAAATTACTTTTAAAAATTCTCGTCTCTTCTTCGTACTGGGTTCTCACTCAACATGCCTGGCCTAATTTTGAACTCTTGACCACCTTGTGGTTTGCAGTGTAAGCATTCTAATTTACACCTTCACAAAAGTGCAAGGCAGCAATAATTCAGACCCCACAGTAAGTGTGTGCATGCGGTACAGCAGGAAGCACAGGATGAAAAGAAAACACGTCTATGTAATCTCTTGAGAAAAAGTAAAGTTGACACCAAAACAAACAAAGAAATACACATTTGAGTTTCTTTATATGAAAAGCTTGCTGCATCAGATAAACTGAAAGTGTTTAAAAAACGGATGTCACTTTGATGGTACAACAATGCATCAAAACATTTGAGCTTTACAGCATAGAAGAAAAAATTGAACAAGTGTATAAAATAATCATGCATCATCCTGGCACACATTTGGAGATTTTCGGATGTGGAGTTTTTCCCCTCACTCCCCACAGAAGAAGAAGTCTGCTTCACTCAGTGGGTCTGTCCAATGAGTTAGCATTCGTCAGCAAACTCTGCAGTGAGATGCAACTCAATGGCAGTCAACATTTCCCCTAATGGGAAACAATTACACACTCAGTGGCTTCTTCAGTGACTTCTGATGAGACCCATTCACTGAGGAAATGGCCACGTAATCGTGTGTGTGTAATGTGCTAACGCTGCTCATTGCTCACTGAGTCATGCTCATGCAGAGTCAGTCAGGGTTTCGGCTCACTCTTTTGCCACTATATGAGTCTGACGAAGTGAAATTTGTGGAATTAAATGGTTCTGAATGTACAACATGCCCCCTCGGAGGAATATCTGTACTGCTGTCATTTCATTTTTTCCATTTAAATGTGCACACACAAGTCTCCCTCAAAGCCATGTAATCTCCACCACGTTCTCCTTTTCAGGCAAGTGATGATGTGGAGAAATTGCACCATTACAAGAAGCACTTTTTATGATTTATTCCCTGCTGATGTAAACATGCTGGAATTTCTCCCAAATGCAGGGATCAATGGAGTCATTTTTCCCCTTTACACGGATCAGCAGTCTTTCACCAGCGACTTATGCTGATATTTGCTCTTCAGTGTGACTAAATCCTATCCTTTACTAATGTGAACCAATCATTCTTAGCCGCTCAACATGACGGATGTGCCTGAAAAGTATTGCACAAAGCAGTTTGTGGTTTGGTGGGGAAAAAGCTTGTGCACAAATTTTGTTCTCAACAAAACTGACAAACAAGGGAAAAAACAGGTAACAAAATCTCAAAACGGCAGTTTATTGCTGACTTTTGGAGCTTTATTGTTAAGGCTTTTGAGTGATATTTACCCAACAAAAAATGATTTTAATTTTTCAACAGTGGACTTTTTAGAATATCCATGCTTTTCAAAGAATCTCTAATACATCTTTTTACATTTGTTAGTAGTAACTTACCTCCAAAAGTGAATCAGAATAGTCATTTTGTTCTTTTTTTTCTCACAGTTTGTGATGAGTTCTGTTTTTGTGTGCAAATTAGCCTTTCTTTAGCTATAGTAGTACTTCATGGTAAGCACACGTATTGATTTTTCATCAATAATGGAAGCTACATATTGAACACTCACACGCACACATGTTCACACCAAATAGATTAGCCAAAGTATGTCATTACTGTTTTAATTAAAACAACTTAGCCTGTCTATTTTGTCCGTTGTCAGTTTGAATAGATGAATTTAACGTACAATGTTGATTCTTCTAATGCAGAGCCTTTTTCAATGGCAACTCTTTAAACTGAGTTGTAAATTAGTTATAGTAAAACAATGGAGCCGGTTTGACTGATTGCAAAAGCAACAAACTTTGCAAGTGTGACAAATGTAAAAAATGTGCCCCAAACATTTTGAACAAAGTAAGGGTGTGGTGATTAATTTGAACCAAGATTTGATTCAAATCCTAATGTGTAGTTGATGATATGATTCATAGTCGATGTTGGTTTATTTGGAGCGATCCAATTCACTGACCTAAAATCGATCCAGAACATCTTTCGCCAAAAATGTAGCTGATGTGACCTGCAGCTGCAGCAGTGCAGCTGAAGTTTTCCAGATTCCTTTGTATTTCTTGCAAAATGATCAAGTATATTATAAAATTGATACACTTTTAACTTGAATAACACAGTTACTCACTCTGATCAAGTGGAGCTTGTGATAGATTTATTTTTGCATCAACAGTCTATTCCTTTTAATTTTGTGAAATCTGAGAGCAGCTTCCAACTTGACATGTCAGCTCTCAAGGTTTTGGTTTAATACTCTTTTCTGGCATTAAGAGAGTAAACATCTGTCAATCCCAAATAATTCATAATTCCACAAATACATGCTTTAGATATACAATTGTCTGTCCAGTGAAAAGAGGGAAACAACAGGTTTTTAAAGTTATTTTTTATGTACATAGACACATAGATTTGGAACACTTTAACACTTTTTTTTTCTTAAACACTTTAACAAAAAATCATTCAAAAATAATTGTTTGTGCAGCTTAAACTTTGGAGAAGCATCATACTTTGTCAATTAATTATCCTTTAAAAAAATACAGAAATGGCTTATGAAAAGCCTGTGACGAATCAGCATCAGTTAAGAGCATGCATTTCTGCCCTAAAATCCTTTAGTCTCTGCAACATGTGGTCGGGACAGTTTATCATACTGAAGGTTTATCTACGCGTGGGGGAGAACTCCGGTGCTGCGGGGAGAGATTGCCTTTACTTGCTTGGCACCAACAGAGCAAAACAATGTGGCGCATGATAAAAAAATTGCTTCATAACTCTCACATTGTGTGTCTGGCATCATTATGAGGCACAACAGCCTCTGGAGAGCCTGGCTTTTATTGGCGTGCCTCTTGCAGCAGCAAACTCTCATCCATTAAACAAATCAGGAGGTTATGTATTAGATTAGCTGTACAGCAGGCGCTGGGGAGCGGCTTCAAGAACACACATCTTATTCCCTCTCATAATCCCTGGAATAAATTACCTAATTGACAGCATTAGGTTGGTACTGTCAAAAGGTTGTTGCTTAAAGTGTAAATTATAATGGAAATACACCACGTTGCTAAATTGCTTCTTTTTTTTTTTGTATTAAAAATGATAAACGGCAGCCATTTGGGGCTCATTGAGAGTGAAGGCTTTCCTCATAACAAGCTGCCAGATCTCATTTTTCCATATTTCTTAATAAATTTGTGGTGTCAGTGATATTAAAAGCTCATTTCTGCTGAAGAAAATTTAATAAAGTCTTTGTGTGATAGGAAGCCAATGTCAAACAGAGTCAGGAAACTAGTTGGTGGCAGCTTGAATTGGCTAACCCGCCCCCAACTGTGACACTTGCTGGTTTTGTGACCTGTCTGGTGGGAACTGGACCGCCCCCCACTGGTAAAGGGTCACCACTGCAGAACAGGTTCAGGAAATGCCCCTCAAGATTCCGTGAGCGATTCAGCCACAGACAAGAACAGAGCCTTTTGACTTTTGTAAGTCAGACTAAAGGTGACCGCATCCTGTTTTGCAAAAGCAGATAAGCTCACCTAAGTCACGAAATCTGAGTTTGACAGAAGGAGGGAGGTAATGAAATGTATTCGCAGAACAAAAGAAGAACAAGATGTGCGGCTGAAGAACAAACCAGACATCAGAGTGAGCTTTTCTGAGTTGCAGAAACATCTGATTCCCTTGGCTTTTCCCCTGCAGTAGTCGTAAGATGGCTTTTATTTTACAATGAAAAAAACCAAAACATTGAGTGAAACTGAGGGCCAGCATTCTACAGGGTTTTTTAATGTGTCTGCCACACTTGTTGCTGATACTTGGTTCAGGTGTGTTTTGCTGATAAAAAAAAGCTACAAGTGCAACATTATTTGGATAAACAAGCCACACACCAGCCCAGGCGGCCTGAAGTTTGATGCTCAACAATTTGTCATAGTCCAGAACGGATGATGCCATATTTGAAGGATCAGTTTGGATCAGTCAGATCAGTAGCAAGTTACAACACATATGAAAACGTTTCTTTCGGAGAGTCTTGACTTTGGCTGCACATTTACTAAAAAGGCAGCTCTTTCTTTGCTTTAAGTTAAAGTCGCATTATGTCACACTCTTAGGTGTGTGAGATTTGTTCACTGGATTTGACCCACTCCCTGAGTGAGCTGCAGACACAGTAGCACTTGGAAACCATTTGGTGGTTTATCCCCCCCATCCAACCCCTGTTGAGTGTCGAGCAGGGAAGCACTGAGTCCCATTACTAGTCTTTCGTATGACTCGGCATGAACTTGAACTCACGCCCTTCCAGTCTCAGGGCAGACACTAAGGCCACAGAGTAGGTTTACATTCTCTTTGTCATGTTGGAATGGCTTTTTCATGGAGTGAAAAACTTTTTGGTCAGTTTAGGTGTCGTACTACCATCTAAAGAGTGAAGCAGCACCATGTAACTGAAAGTTGTTGACCTGCATGGTAGCAAACCCTGAATCACCTCTAAATACTTTCTAGAATGTAATTGCTGAGATGGTCACAGTTCTCAAACCCCCTTACAGAGATCTGATTTCAGTGTAAGTAAATGTCACAAAATTGTTGTGTAAGTAACTATGTAATTTGAAAGACAAAAGAAGTGTTCCACACATCTTACAGAGTACAATACATGCGAAAACCCTCCACAAAAATCATGGAGCTTATCTTGAATAAAATGTATTCTTTTATTCTTTATTCTTTTTTTACTTTTAGGGACTGTTTTCAACTATAGCCTCATTTCAAGTGAAAAAGTCTGAAAAACTGCAAACCATGCAAAAAAACTGCTTTTTTTGTTTAAATAGGCAGAAAAATAAAAGTTTACTCTAAATAAATTAATTTAACAATGTGTAATCAATTTTTACTTATTTCCTGCAACTTTTTTGACATGTTTTTGGTGTTTGTGTGTATCTAGAGAAGTTAAGGAGGGGTCTTGTGCTGAAGGAGGCACAGGGGCAACACTCCATCCAGATGTGTGCACATATTGGATCTCCAGGAGGTCTTCAACCCTTCAACAAAGTTCAAAAACGGGCAGTAGCAGGTGAAAGTTATAACCTTTCACCGCATTGTTTCCTGTTGCAAAAGCTTCTGTATTTTTTATGTCGCTACAAAGTCACAAAGTCTTCAAGGTATCGCCAGTAACTCCGTGAACTAAACTTTATTACCCTTTTTTTTGTCTATATCTGATAATTAAACCAGAAAATGTGTTTAAAATAAACCAGGGATGTAAGAAAACATTGAACATTTGAAGTTGGAATAGTTGTTTTACATTTGTTATCAATTGAATTTGTTTCCTTTTATGTTTTTACTTTTTTTTGTAAATTTGCCAAAAATGAAACATATATAATCTCACAAAACCTCTGATCTTGAGGAAAATAAAACATTTGCATATTTATTAAAAGGAACTCCAACAGTTCAAATAATTCATAAAGAAAGAAAGAAAGTTAGTGGGAGAGACAGAAAAAAGAAAGAACATTAAATCTTTTAGTTTGAAACGCATTTCTTCCATCTGACTGCGCAGCTTCTCTGCCAGAAGTTCATCAACGGCGCTCCCTGAACATGAATATCTAATGGTTTCCAGAGAACGCACTGAAGACCTCCTTCTGCTGTCCCTGCTCCTCTCGGTGTGACAGCAGGTGCAGCAAACCTCAAGTCCAAATTCAGCTGATTTTGGTTCCCCGTGTCGACCAATGGAGGCGCGCGTCAGGCTGTCGCCGGCGGGGTTTGGGCTGATAGTCGGCCACCTGTGCCAATCATGACGCCTGTGGGAGGAGCTAAGCGCCTCAGAGGTGTGTCTGAAATAATGCGAGTCTGCAGCTGCATTTCGCGTTTAAGTCGGGGAGTAATGGCATGATCTCTGCGCTTCATGCCGTCTAGAAAAGCGTTTTGTTTTGGGTTCAAAACTACCCTTGAGTCACAAATCAGGCTGGAACGCACAGAGAGGCGAGCGAAAGCACAGTCCGGATAAACTGCAAACTTAACTCAGAGGCTGCACAAGTCTCCAAAACTCGCGACCTGAGGACGCAAACCAAGTCATCCTTTAGGAAGGAGGGATACGCTTTTGGACATGTGAACTTAAAGGAGATACCTGCCAAGCACAACCATGAAACCAACGACTGTCCTTTACTGCTTCAGCTCTCTCCTGCTGTTTGGGTTCGGCTCTTCTCAATCAGGTGAGTGAAGGCTGAGTGCTTGCTCCCTCCTTCCTCCTCTTCCTCCCCCTCCTACTCCATGTGCATCCGTGGAACTGGTTAGTGCGCGCAGGGCGCAGCGGAGCTTTCATTCCAGCTACTTGTTACGCGTAAAACAAAGCTGCTACAATCTGGCATTCCTACTGATCTGCCACTGAAGCACAGGTGGAAGTTGGAGGCAGGTTGTGGCTACGTAAAAATAACCTAATGGAAATGCTCTCTGCGCCGTTTCCTCCAGAATGGAGCGGCACTGTTGAATCTGTGGAAGGAGAGACATTAAACAAAGTAACTCTCCCCCAAAAAGTAGGTTATTGACACCTTATGTCATCACCCTAACAGTGTGTCAACGAAAAGTTGATTTTAGGCTGCGTTGCCTTCTCTCCAGCAGAGCAATTTCGCTGCTTTAATGAGCAACTACCTCATGCGTCCTGTGTTTAATGAACGCAGCGAGCAGGACAGCAGCTTGACACGCTGTCCGCCAAGACACCCGCTTCGGGGAACTTCCTCCTGCGGGGACGCACGCCGGTGCGCCCTCGCTGCGTTTTGGATGTCAACGCGTCTAACTCCATCACCTGCGCCAACAGCTACCCCGCCGCCGTGCATCCGTCCATCGGCTTTAATGCTTTATTCGCGATGTGCGGCATAGCGGACACTGTGGCCTGTCATTACTGCTCATCTGGCGGAGGATTCCCACAGGGATCGTGAGGACTATGCAGCGCTCACGCACACAGCAGGACTTTTCTCGTTTGACTGTGGCAGGACTGTTTGCACGGTGCAGTGGCGGGCTTTACGCACAGGGCGGCATTGGTGCACTCAGTGATGCGCGCCTGATGGTGATGGAGCAGACAGAAGCAACAAGCCCCTTACACTCATCATCAGCATGCATAATCACCTTTAAGCAGGACTGAAAAGAAACTACATCATGACTGCGTAAATAAGCGCTGCGCTTTGGCTGGAGGGGTGCTTCTTGACTGCATGGTATTGCGCAAAATCATGTGGGATTCAGCTAATTAACAAGACGCATCTTAGTTTGTTTCCTATAACTTTTTTTTTTACCATAAACTTTTTGTAATTGGCTTTAAAAACGATCTGATGTTTATTTTTCACACCAACATTTGAATCTCTCAGAATCACAAAAATGAGGAAAATCAATATATCCACGCAGTTTGAAAATCAGAATGGAAAGGAATAAATCTCAGCTCAACGCATTTGATTATTTTAAATGTTGACAGAACAAACATTCTTTTCTTTTGCTCTAAATATTACGCAACGTCTGTCATGACTGCCAAACATTTGGAGCTCCACCGTGTTTGAGAATAAGATAAGTGGGGAGAAAAGGTTTAGAAAGACACTTGAAGAGCGGGTTACACAAAAACTAATGAGAAATGTCACCAACACAGAATAAATGCTGCCGTTAAAACAGAAAATAAGGGAATATTTTAAGTTGGAGCATCTGTGCGCACAAATAACTGTGCACAGTGACACCGTGTTTGCGCTTCTCTTTTGGATACAACCCAACTTTTTTTCTTAAGGAGTTTCAAACTGCTAATTTAATGAACTACCCTTCATTATTTACGTAGATGTATACTAGAACGTCTTGATTAACAATACTACTTTTCTCTTCAAAAAAAAAAGAAAAACACACAAATATAACATTTCACCAGCTGACCTGGATGTTTCAGGCTTTCAGACGACAGCAGGTTGTGCATGTTTGCAATATGCTTTGTGTGACCATGTGGTTCCCTGCACAGCACACTCCTCTTCATTTGACTGCTGCAATGCACAGGAGCCGGAGGAGCTGGGGGACGCATGCAGATGCCGATCCGGAGCCATATGGCAACATTCAAAGGCTGTCTGAGAATACCAGTGCTCATATTTTGTGTTTTGAAGGCGTGAATTCAAGTAACCTGTTCAATGCAAATCTGTGTGTTTCTGGCAGAGTGTGTTATCACAGCAATTTGGATAAACTGCATCTTTCAAAGGCTTTGCAGCTTTTCAAAGTTTTATTCTTTTCCCAGGCGGACTCAAAAGAGAGATGACGGATGTAGCCTAAAGATATCTGATATTTTGGTTCTGTAATCCTTTCTGTGCCATTTTCCCCCCACTATTGTTGAGAGATCTGGCTCATTTTGGTGTGGGTTCAGTTTCAAAATATTTGGTAGGGTTAAAAGCAGCACAGAAATTTTATCAACATGAATGCAGGGACATTTTGACATCTTTGCTAGTTCTACATTTTCAGACTTTCTGCACTTTCAGAACACAGACTTCTTTGCACCGACTAGTTTTTTGGAGCTTGAGGAAAGAATAGTGTGGCATTTAGCAGCCTACACAGCTCAGTGATGTCACAAAGCCGTCTTCCATTCATATCTGCTGTTGCCTGTTAAAGAATCTTTGACCCTACGTTGGCACCAGGCTTTATTCTAGAAGAATAGACATCATTGATTAGGTGCTGATCCACTTCTATGTGTTGAGGAAAAGGAATGTGATCCTTGGCAGTTTTTTTTTTTTCCTCTTGTGCCATCTGGATTAGGCCATCGATCCTCAAACAGACGAAGCAGAAAAAGAAGAAAAAAAATGATGGTCACCACAAGATGCTAGTTAGCATTCAAATTGTGTGAGGTGTTGTTTCACCACCACAGGGACCAGCAGCTCATGTGTGGCATCTTATGTCACATTTTGCATTGAGTTCTTTAGGATTTTCATTTATGAAGACATAACTGAGGCCGCTGTTTTCCACTTTTGACTTTTTGATGGGCTTGGAGAGTCAGTGGCGAGCAGAAATGATAGGACCGTATCCAGTGTGACCTTTCAAACCCCCCTGCTCTCCCATTCATCACCTGCAGTCATGAGTGCAGCATACATGTGAATGTATTCTGCCATGTATCATTGTCAGCTCAGCCATTACGTTTTCTATTAGTGTGTAGGGGGGCTAAGATTCCAACAGCAACCACGTCTTCTGCATGTTTATATCAGATCTATTAAAAAAAAAATCCTGTTTGCAGCCTGTTGTTAAAAAAAGCAATTAAATATATTTCAAATGGATGGGTTGTAGGTAAAATAGAATGTTCATTTCCTGCGTGTTATGCTCTGTCAGTTTTTTTTTTTGCGCTCCTTGCACTGAATGAGTTTGAAGTTTTGTTTGCAAAAGAAAAGAGAAAATGAAAGGGAGAAAGACATGCAAGAAAAATAGTGCTAACCTCAATGGGCTCTGAGTCCTCAACACACTGCTAAAGCAAAGACCTTCGTCAACAACAAGGTTGTGAAACAAACACTCAAAAACATATTTACTGAAGGCCTGCTCCGTCTCCTTTATGAAAGAAGTTCAGCTTGTTAGGACATTTTAAATGATTAGTTTCAGTAAAGAAGAAATAAATCAGCAACACTTATATAACAGTGGTATTTTTGAGGAGAGGAGCCAGTAAAATTAAATTTGTGTTCCTACTTAGTGTTAGACTTAAAAACATTAAAGCGTCACACAGACAACCAACATTCTATTAAATGTGCTAGTCTATTGGAGTAGAATGATTATTTAGAACAATTGTTTGCGTAAAAGAATCAAATTTGAGTGAAATGAATATAATTCAGCTAAAATGTTACATATAACCCTCTTTGAGTCAGGCAGAACACTGATTTGAAAGATTTGTGTTACTTTGAAAAGAATCTTGTGATCTCTTGGGTTGCCTTCTAAAGTCCAGCATGTTTGTGCAGCAACACCAATTGGACAATCAGACACTCCATTTAACGAGAACCTGCCGGTTTGTTTTGCATCCTCAGGGGTCTCTGTAGTGTTTCCCACACACTTGGAAGGAGAGGATGAGGAAAGTATTTAGTTACTCGGAGCCTGCCTTTTTCCCAGCAGAATGTCACAAAATCCAACACAATGCTCTTTTAAACAATTTAGCTCTTGTGCAGTGCATCATTTAGCATCATGAGAATTCACTAAACTTTTCTTTGGATCTGCAGCCAGAACATCCTTTTTTTGACACTTTTGGTACTCTAGCAGAGAAAAGCTGATGCATACAACTCATTTAATATTTACATCTTGCATGCCGTATTTAATCTAATTTCACCCATTAGCTATGTAAATGAAAAGAGTGCTTGAACCAATGGTGCTCATGAAGTTCCTCTCTAAATCAAACAAGTTGCCACTTCAATTGTACTATTTGTTTTTGTTTTTTTTAACAACTCCTTTTATTGCACATCTAAAATGTCAAAAAGAAGTGCCATTATTTGCTTGTTTGCATTGTTGCACATGGTAGTGACTGTCAGTCAAAAAGAAAAGCTAGTGTCATGAGTTTAGCAACACATTTCATACTTTAAAAAAGCTCCACTCAAGTAATTGCATTTATTTTAGGTTTTCAAAAATACAGTCTTTTTATATTGTGCCCTCATTTTACAAGGTTAAAATTAATTCAATTGATGAACATAAAAAAAGAAATGCAACGGACTGCAAAGCTGCACAGTTCCCTGCTGATTGGCTGCAATGGTGAATTAGTGGGTGTAATTCTTTACACATAAAAATGCGTTAATGGCAATCAAATGGAAACATTTATTTAAAATATTCCAACAGTAAAATCAATGTGGGGCATGACTCCTTATTTATTAATGCAAAGGTCAAAAATACAACTGCCACTGTGCGAGTGGGAGTCATCTGTACAATCTTCAAGATGTATTTACTTATGTTTTTTATACAAGTATACACCATTTTGAAAATCGTTGGCATGGTTATGAATGTAGACAGTGTTTTTAATGGCGTATGTTTTTAAAAAAAAAAGTTTTTATTTTTAATGGTGTCATCCCCACCTGTCACCGGACTGCCACTGCGTTACCTTGAAATGTGCCCAGGCGGCCTCTTATCGATGTCAACTTTGAGAGCAATATCATCGGGGTTTAGCTAGTTCTTAAAACCTCCGCGGCCAACAAACGGTGTGTAAAGCGCCTGCCACCACTCGATGCAAATACCGGCACATGGCCACCTGCTGAATTTGCTGAAAAACTTGCACTGAGGTCGCTGCATAGTGGAATTTTGGGACATGTGACTGAAGCCTAAGCTAGATCTATTTTCATTCATTGCTGTACTAGAACTAAATATCTTTTGATGACAACAATACATTTTCGTTGCTTTTTGGTTATTTTGAGGTAAAATACGGTTTCATTCTGCACAATGCTCCATAACACCCCCCCCCCCCCCCCCCCCACTGAAAAAAAAAAAAAAAAAAAACAATTTAGGCTTATGGGTCTTATCAAATTAAAACATGAAGCTGTCACTGCAAATTTGTGGCTTTTTTTTTTTTTTATTCCACAGAGGCAAACACACTCCAATACTCACTCCCACACACTTCCATCCATGCCTTCACATTTCCTTCTCTTTGGCCCGGTACGCTGAAATATGAGGCATATGTGTAAGTTTTTGAAGCCTCAGTCCTGTGTTCACTAAACAATGTTAATGTTGAGAGCCTGGATGCACTATGTATGTCTGTCACTTCGCAGGGCTTTTGATCCCCCTTTGTTACTGCTGCTACTCCCCTAACAATAAACCCATCTATCCTCCACATCCAGCTGCAGGGATGTAGAAAGCTTTCGAACAGACCCTTTTGACAACCACATTTTGAAGGTTTCATAATGCAGCGACAAAGAGTGTGCAAAATGCACAACGTGCACTTTGTTTGTGGGGATGGTGCCCATCACAGGGTTTGTGTGGAAGCATGGTTAGAGGGATAGAGAGTGACTGACAGACTAACCCAGCTCCAAAGATTCCCTCTATGCTCCGGTGTCCGCTTGCTCTTCTTCCTCCGCCCACCCTCTGCCTTTATCCCTGGCTTTGTAAGCTTCCACATAATGTGGGAGCATTAAAATGACAATGGAAATTATGGCTAATCTTTGTTAAGACACTCATTACCGCCACATTTTTAAATGAAAGTCTGATGATAAGAGTCGGTCTGCCATGTTTTTTTTTCTTCTCCCCCTCTCTGAGGAGACGGTCTGACATGTCAGAGTGACGTGTTTTATTCTCACTTTTTGTGTAATTTTTTTCTATTCCCACTCCCAGTTAATAACGGTGGCAAACATATGAAAGGATGATAATAGGCTGACAACTTGGGCATGAAAGACTAACTCCACCTTCAAACGAGCTTTTGATGCACTTCTGCATGTGGGTGTCTGTTAGAGAAATGATTTCTTTTTACTCTTTCCTTCTCTGTCATTTTTCCTTTTTTAGTGATCCCCTTTTTTAAATATTCATAGCTAATCTGCATGTACAATGTTATTACAGACGGAGCTGATATGTACAACAGGATGTATATTTCACATAAGAAAGATTGGTTTGCGCTTGACCCCTTATGAACCAAATTTTGTATGTTATGTGGGTAAAGACTGACTAAAATAAACCTCATACATTATTGAATAGTGGTATAGTAAGAAGAGTTTTTATCATTCTAGGCCAAAAAAGCTCTTATTTCACACTGTTGAGTTTTAACCTTTCCCTTCAAGAAATTTAAGCTGTTAACTTTGTACAATTAACCACAACTGAATGAAATATTTAACAGATCTACCCCCTAATGTCTTTATGCTTTGCAAACATGGGTCAAACCTTTTACCATCTTTGGGGCACTGCTGGGCTCCCATTAATGGAGCCCTGCGTTCCTGCTTTTCCTGCCGGTTGATTTTTCATTTGTGCTGGAAGGGGACGTGGGTGGTTGGATGGGGAAGGTGGATGGGATGTCCTTTTAAATGAGGCACTTGGTGTTTGTGACCTGAAATAAATGAGTTTGCAGTCAGTCATAGCAGCTGTAAGGAGGCATCTGGGAGCTGGAGAGAGGGAGAGGGGGAGATATTCCGTCTTCACCAGGAAACATTTTATCTGTGCGAGGATGAAAAATGAGTGCGCCAAGCAGGCTATCACCTGTTTGAAAAATAATAGAAATGCTGTTAAGTTTCAGCTGTTTGCCACACGGAAGATTCGTTAAAGATCACGCAACAGATTATCTGACTGAAATGATTACTACAGCAGAAATGTGGATTTCAGACTGTAAAAATAGGAAAAAGAAAAGCTTACTGGGGCCTGTTTCAGGCACAACATATCTGAGATTAATGGCCTCATCAGTCTATTGAAATGAGCACATTTATTCCTTTCACACACTGGTCACTTTTTCTGTTCATGTTATTCACAGATTCACTCAAACATGTTCATTAAGCTGCCAGAAGTGAGGGGCTTAAGGTTTGTAATGAACATGGGGGTCCATCAATTTCAAATCACAAACAAGTGAAGAGAAAAAACGTATCTGGTTTAAATTCTCCAAAACGACGACATTTTTACAGGACAATGAGGAAAAAAGAAAATCTGATAATGTCTGTCAGAATTGAATAGAGTTTATACATCCAAAGTCACTAAATTAAGTATCTTAATATTAAGTATCTTCAAGTCTTACACGTATACATTTGTGAACACAAGGATACTTTTAATGAAATACAGTTAAAGTAGTTTTCTGTCTACAAAAGAAATTTTATTTTATTTTTTTAAATTGCATAATATTTGCATTGCCTGTCTTTTCCAGATTAAATTGCCTTTATTACACAGCACTGCACAAACTCATTTAAACTGACACAATGACTGGATGCGTCCTGGATGTGTTTTACAAAATAAAAGTTTCTACAAGATGAAGAAAGTTAAGTTTGGAGAAAAATGTAACTCTGAAGTAAAGCTAAAAAATCTATTTGGTTACATTTTTCTAAAATGTTTTATCTTGTATTTTTAAGGGATTTTTTTATACATGTAAAAAAGCTACTTTCAGGTCTCACTTTGATTTGTATGTATTTTTTTAGAAAAAGCGGCACAGTCCAGGAAGCAAACTTCTTTCCCAAATTGACAACTGCATTTTTTCTAGCTTTAAAAACAAAAACCAAAAAAACAAACAAACAAAAACAATTGCGTTTAAGTAGATGCAAAACTGGGATTGACAGTTTGGTGCACATTTGCATCAATAGGCATCAAGGGACTTCTTTGTTAAGTCTAAGGATTGATCACTTCAAAATCCACTTCTTAAGTAGTTACATCTGACAATGACCATCAGCGGTGTTTTGGTTTGAGATAAATTCAAATTTATTGGTAATTTCATTTATTTTTTTCTAATTGTCCAAAATTTTAGCTTATTTAAAATGATAAACGTCTATAAATGAACTGCAGGACGGTTGGTTGTTTCGATTAACATGAACCAAACCTGAGACCTTCTGTGAATTTTCAATTTTTTGTGTGTGGATTTTAAGATGAAACTTTTCAAAATTGCACTTCAGGAAATCCTGCTAAATCATTTGCGGCTTAGATTATGCAGACTTTCTGTGCTGTTCGCAAATGGCAAATACTTATTTAGGGCTTTTCTACCTTCCTTGAAGGCCCAAAGCGCTTTAGCCACAGTCCCATTCACACATTTGCACACTGATGGCGGCTCTGTAGCCGAACAATGGTGCCAACCTTCCACCAGAGGCAATTTGGGGCTCAGTGTCTTGTCCAAGGACACTTCGACACATGGATGGGCGAGGCGGGAATCGAACCTGCAATCTTTTCATCAGAGGTCGACCACCCTTTTGCTGTGCCCTGGCCGCCCCAATTGTTGTTCATCTCTGTGTGTTCTTTTGATCAACAAGGACCCATCTAGCATGACAGTTTTCATGGCTCTCACCTGGTAACAGCCGGGATGTGCTCCAGCCTCCTCTGTGACCCAAAACAAGTTGAAGCAGGCATCAAAAATACATGGATATCTCTTTATGGGTCAAAGTCTCAACAACTAAAATTGCTAATATTAAGTTGTATGCTATGATTTTTGTTTCTTGATAAGAGGATCCTGAAGTAAACTTTCCTCCAAGGCATCTGCATCAATGTGTCTTTGGCTCAAGTGAAGCGGCAGTCACCTTGCAGCAGAACAGAAATAGTGCAGCTCTTTTTTTTTTTTTTTTTCCTTGGATGTGAGGGTACATAAAGCACAAGATGAGAGGAGCAGGAAAGGCAATTGACCTTGGTTGCATTTGGGGGGCTGGCTATTTAGCCTTCCGGATGCTTTTGTTCTGCGGGGAAGGGAAAAATAAAGGTTTTGGAGCTAAATCCATGGCAGTTATTATTCATAAAAATGTCGAAAGGCTACAATTTGAACAACATTGTTACATTTGATGCCTAATAGCATGCTGTCGAGGAAGTTCATCGCTGTGGTAATGTCACATCAAGGCTTAGCCCCTCTACTCTTTTTCTTTTCTTGTCGCAACAACGAATATATGGTATTAAAGGACTAAATCTGTGATCCTTATGAGCTTAGCTGTATTAAAAGGATGTGAGCGATCCACAAATCAAACCGAGGAAGAGCTGATGCCTCACTTTGCGTTTATGAGACGAGGTGTTTTATCTCCGCCAGTCACCAGAGCATGTATAAATACATCAACTGGAGGTGTGTGCATCCTGCTGTTTTCAGTCCCCCTGCTTTTGTTCCAAAATCTGTATCCAACAGAGAGACATTATCCCCCCGATGGCAAGGTGAATGGGGTGCTGATGCATAGCTATTAGAAGCAACCAACGCGTGAAGAAAAAATTAGGAATAGAGAAACTGAAAGAGGGAAAAACTGCTAATTTTAGGCAGAGTGGCCAGTCAGTCAGGTACACAGGAGGAGGGGTGTCTTTTGGTGTAGGATGGGATGAACATCTCTAGAGCCTTGGTTAAAGTAGTTGCTATCACAGGAGTTAGACGGACAATTAATCAGAGAGAACCCTGGGGGGATGTTAGGGCTTTGACAGAGGGCATTTCATTCTGCAGGACACACACCTGCAAAAAAGGCTCACTCACAGCTTTTTAGCAACTTTTTCTCTTTGCTTGTGTTCTGCTCATCTCCTTTGTTTCTTATCTTCTTTTTAGATATGCTAGTCTCATGTTGGCTTTCCTTTTCTCTTCTCACTTGAACTTTTTTGTGTGTCCTTCTTACTTCCTCTCAAACATGCAGTTGTCTGTTTATCGATTTTGGCTTTTCGTCCCCTTTAAAGCCCGTATTCCAAATACCATCAGCCACGAGTTCTATTTAGGTGAAAAGGAAAGAAGCAGTTGGAAGAAAGAAGAAAATAAACTGGACTTCCGGCTATGCATTACCTTATCCAGACCTCCCTTCTTTACTACTCTCATCCCTCGATTCCTGTCATCCCTTCTGTTCCTCCACGGCTGGTGCTGAGTGATTGATGCGTCCAGGTTTGACGTGGCCCAGCTCACTTGAGGGCGTTAGCAAGGACACGGGGACAGACGCTGAGGAGATTTACGGACGAAAAGGATGCAAAGGAAAGAAAATGAGATCCACTCAACACTATTTACTGTCATGCTTGCCAAAGTTAGACATAGTTGGATTAGTGTAAATTTCTATCAGTTAGACTATAATCACACTTAAAAAAAATTATGCAAAAATGTAGGGATGTAAGTTTATGGAACAAATGCTTTTCATTTTCGGAAATTGACTTGTTGCTCCTGATTAGCCATGTGTGATCACTCATACACTAGATCTAGTGTATGTGTGTTGCTGATTTGTATTGGGTGCAGCCTGTGCTGCCTTTCCCTCCAAGGGGGTCCTAGCCTTCCCAGTAAGCAAACACCCATTTGACATAGAGCTGGGAAAAAGGAACAAGGGCCACAGTGTCTCTTTGCTCTTAGTGCTTTGTGCTGGAAGAGGCTCCTGCTGCATCTCCTGACTCTCTGCCTCACGTGATCAGCCTGGAGATGAGAGGGAGCACTTTGAACATCATCAGGACTTGATAAGTTCATAACCCCATGAAAGGGGTGATAACATTTAAAGAAAGTAAGGCTTTGTTTTTGGAGACACAGACATGCAAACTGTTGGCACCATCACTCATTGTGTGAAGTGCTAGTTGTGTGGAGCTTATGCTTCCATGTCAGTTACAAGTTCTACCTTTTGTGCAGCTCATTCCATATTGACATTACAGCTTTGTAAACGTCTGAGTCAGCACTGAGATAATCTTTCCTTAGGACTTATGCTCGCATCAGTAGTAATGTACTGCTTTTAAACAGCCAGTGATCTGCAGGGTGTGTGCATTACCTCTGCTGGTGTTGGTAAAAGAGTTCAAAGGTGACATGTGTAATGTTTGGAAAATTGTTGATCTGGTTCCTATAGTTCTAAATCCTCAAAATACCTGCATGTGTTCTGTTTCTCATCAGACTTCTGGCTTATTTGCTCTGCCAAAAATGCCCTGTAGCACTAAATGTTTGCTAAAATCCTTTTCCACAACCAGACCTTAGATGTTATATTAAGCATGGGGAACAAATGTAATTTAAAAATGAAGTTGGTTGTGGATTGTGGCTAATCTTTTAAAGTACTTTCCATTTTTGTTGTATGGAACCTAAAGCTCTGGTTTACATCTGGAAAACGTGAGATGCTCTTCTTAAGTTTGGAATGAATCCACCCACCCCACCCCACCCCACACACACACACACACACAAAAAAAGAAGAAGGTAGAGGAGTTCACATACCTGGGCTTGTATTAACATGTGGGAAAGAGAAGCTAGATGAGTGTCAGATTGACTGACCAGTTGGCGCTGCAGAAACAGATCATTGGGGTTGAAGATAGTTGAGTCAAAAAGCAAAATGCAAGGCTCTCCCAAGGATGGAGATTTGGTCTTGAGACCTGGACCAAAGTCTCACATGCAAATATTAAAAAATTGACATGAGATCTGATCTGAAGCACTTGAAATTTGACTTGAGGTTTGGAACCTGTGGAGAATGTTTTTTTTAAGTTCTGGGACATCACTGTCAGGGCTCTTTTTACAATGGTTTTGCAGTGGGACAGCTGAAACACAAACTGCCTGTTACTGTGTCTCTGCAACGTCTTTAGAAATAGTTTAATGATGAAAAGTTACGTTTTTTCATTATAATTTTTAGGATTTAAGACTTGACCATAAATTCCAACCAGACTTGAGGCTGGACATAAATGGACATGCATACATACTCTAACCTTACCTGTGGACAGAGCAGTGGTGAGAAGCAGATGAGATCCAGATGAAAATAGAGGAACTAAGTTTACTTTATAGGATTGCCAGTGTATTCTTTAGGTATAGAGTGCACAAAAAAAAACACCTCCTCCACAAAGAGAGAAGCCAGTTAAGGTGGTTTAGGGATCCAGATGGAATGTCTGTCAGAGTGCCTTTCAAGTGAGGTGTTAAAGCTGTCCCACCAAGAGGAGATCCCCTGTGACTGACCATACTGGAAAGATTTGATATCTCATTTGACTCAAAACAGCTTCAGTCCTAATGGAAGAGATGAAAAGGTGACAAAAATGCAAAAAATAATCCCCCCAAAAATTCAGCAAATTAGTTCAGATTGGCAATCTGGGTTGGTCCCCTTTGTGGGATCAATAAGTTTTATTCTATTCTATTCTATTCTATTCTATTCTATTCTATTCTATTCTATTCTATTCTATTCTATTCTGTAATTTTGATTGTAACTTTTTTGCACACTTTGCAGTTTGTAATTTATTTCTAATATAGACTAAATCCCAACAAAATCATAGAAATTGAATAATTTTGTATATATTGTATGTTTCCAGTTTTACCATTTAAAAACTTCAAAGTTTTGAAAATAAAAACGCAATAAATTGCAAATTGCTAGATTAGTTGTTTTTAAATAAACAACCACCTTCTGCTTCTTTAGAGCAGATAGAATCTTTGAGTCTATGTCTTAAAGGCAATCTGTCTTTAGTATATGTGCCACGCAGGTCAGCGCTGTGATCGTCCATCTAAGCAGTAAACCCCAGCAACAGGTTTCTAAGGCTGATTCTCTTATAGCCACCTAGCACTCTTCTGGCATTTTCTCCCTCTTTTGGTTGGCAGCAATGCAAAGTCAATAGGGTGAATAAAACATCCCTGAATTAGAGTCGTCTACCCTGGGAAATGTCAAGCTGTCAGTATAGCTTAACGGGAAAACATAGGGCCAGTCTCAAGGGTCAGACAGCTTATTGCGCAGCACCTACAACAATGCAGCCCAGCCAGTTTGTTTCTTTGTGCCCCTTAACTGCACAAACTTTAACTTAAACTTCCTCTGATGTAATGGTTTCAAGCAGATAGTGAGAGGACAGGGATTCAGTTTTCACCAGGGCTTTGCAGACTCCACTTTGAG
>BSAI01000005.1:15030953-15077978 GCA_036245035.1 Adrianichthys oophorus | reverse complement strand
CTCTCTCACTTACTCAGTACTATCCAACAGGAGATCAAGACATGAAAAAGTTGTCTAGGGCAGGTTTTGCATAAACGTATTTGTGTGTTTGTGTCAGTGTGCCAGAAAAACTTTTTTTTAAATTTTATTTGTTTGCATAATTAAGGGTGTTGTGTGAATCTTCTTGTTCTCATCAAGCTGCAGTTAAAGAAGATAAAGAACTTAAAATTAACATGCAAACATAAATGTGCAGCTTTGCTGCTACAACTCTACCTGAACTTTGCATTGTGAACTCATTTGAGTTCACAAAAACAGAAACATTTCACTATTATTCTCTATTTTTCAATTACACACAAGAATAGGAAACAAAAAAAATACATTATTAACATGTTCTTGTGGCATTTTACTTGAAGACGTATATGAAGAAAATTCGTTTTAAAATTGCAGTTTTGAGCGTTTCTTTAATCGAATTGTTGTGAATCCGGAGCAAATGCAAAAATGCTGTTTGAAAAAGCTTGTAGTTGTTTCGTACACTGGGAATGCTTTTAAAATAGATCAAAAGATAATTGGAGTGGGACTTTAAAGACAAGTTCACATACTTACTCCAACCTTTGCTCTCTCTCTATGTATGTATGTATGTATATATATATATATATATATATCTATCGCAGTGGGGGAGAAAATCATTGCTGACCTCTGACATATAATTAACTAATGAAGCACAAAAGAAAATGTCAACAACTCACTGAAACAATTGTCCCACAATTAAAAAAAACTCTATAAAATTACTGACTTCTTGTGTGTTATTGCACCACTTTTAGTCCGGCCACCTTCTGTGCTTCATATCGACAGTGCTTCAACACCGAGCACCATAATCATCATAATCAAAGTTCAAAATACAGTCAGCACAGCCCTGTCGTAATGAGACAGAGGTCCAATATTACAGAGGTGGGTTTGGAATTTCTCCCAACCAGATGCAATAAACAAAAAGACACAAGAGGAAAAATGGTTATCTAAAATACAGATTTTTATTGTTATTCATCTTTTAGCTGTTTTTGTGTTCCAGTTTCAAAGAAGAAATGAACCACCACTTGAAATTGACAGCAGGCGCGTGTGGTTTGTTTGCAGCATGTTGGCCCTTTTGCAGTGACAGCCAGTCTGTCTCAGAGGAGCAGAGTGATAGAGAGGAGCAGCGAAGCTGGCAGTGTGCTAATGGATGTGATGCTAATGACCCCTGATCCAATAAACAAGCTCTCCCTTCACGTACTTTCACCTCTGATCTCCTTCCTTGCCTGCTTAACAGTCTCACGAGTACGAGGAGGAGAGTTCAGTAATATTGCCAAAATCTGCACATAAGGTGATGGCGGCAATGGATGAAAGGTTGTTCCAGTTGTTCTGGGTAAAGCAATGTTACTGTCACTAAATCCCTGCATTTATCTGTCAATAAAACTGCTTTTGCATTTACAATAACATTTTTATTTGGGAAAACGAAAACATGGATTTGGGTATTTGAAAAGAATGAAAAAAATCTGAATTTTCTCAGGGAAATTTTAAACAAAACTGTCCTGTTTTTTTTTTTTGTTTTTTTTACAAAATTAAGGCATTCTTTGTGTATTTTTTATCCGAAAAAATATATATATACAAGGTATGTAACCATAGCTCACCTTCACCGTTTATGTATTTTTATCATATTTTTTGCATAAAAACCTGTGATGTTGTACACTTTTTGTCCCCTCTCCCTACCCCAGAGAAATGTCACTAGGGCGAACATCGTCAGTCAAACTGGCACCTCTGACAGAGTGCTTGGCTAAAAGGCCATGCTCCGATTGGCATGGGATCCCCTGGCTGTGCTGTGTCAGGCTGCTTGTTCTCCTTCCCTCTTCTTTTCATGTCATCAGAATTCTGTGGCTTGTTTGGACGATGGGTTCTTCGGCATGTTTGCAAAGTTTTAAAGGCATTAGCTGTTTTTTTTTTTGGTTTTTTTTCCTTGGTTTTTTCTGAAGCCTTCTGTCATTAGACAGGTGGGCAGTAAATCACATTGCATTACATTTTGACCAAAAAAAAACAAAAAACACTGAGTTAACAAGGACCCTATTTACAGAGAGACTGAAATACATTTTTTTTAAGAAAAACAATTGATAAAGAATCTTGTTTGAAATAAAGTATTTGAGCAATTGTTTTTAACATCATCGATTAACTCTATTTGTGTTTCTACTGAAATGACTGTTACTTGAACAACTGTTCAAACAGTAGAATTTCTTTATGCGGACTGCTGCACTCCTGTCTGCTTTCACAAGTGTACAAATACGAGAGGCTTGCAAGGGATTGCTGGAAAAACGTTTTCTAGAAAGCAAACATCCTTCCTGGAATGTTTAAATGTTTTTTTTCTTAATTGATTAGACCTAAATAAAGATATTTAGCCACAATGCACAATCACCATGTTTGGCAAAAGCAAACGCAACATATCAGCACAAACACCTCAAGCCCTCTCGCTTGTTCTGCTCACACAAGATCTGAGAACTTTAAAGTCCTAAAGTCAACAATGAACTCAAACTTTCAGGCTGTCTGTGTGATAGCGAATGCTTGAATGATGGTTGGTCACATAATACCCAGTGATCCCCCCCAAAAAACCCAGCAAATCTATGACAGAATGTCTGAAAAAGAGCAGGACCAGTTGGTTTAGTTCTGCAACAGAGACTTTAACCCTTTCAGGCATAAGTGGTCACTACAGTGCAGGATTATTAGAAGATATAGTTTCTTATTTCAACATGAAAGATCAGTAGCCTACACACCGTTGAGCCAACAAAACATTCAAAGATGGGGCTGCACTGTCGCAGAACAGCAAGAAGACCCTGGTTCAAATCCCGTCTGGAACCTTTCTGTGTAGAGCTTGCGTGTTTTCATGCATGGGTTCTCTCTTGGCTCTCTGGCTTCCTCCCACAGTCCAATGTCATGCTTCTTAGGATAAGTCCAAATTGTCCTTAGGTGTGACTGTGTGATCATGTGATCCAGGAACACACTAGGGTGTACCCCACCTTTGCGTGACAGGCTCCAGTGACACCGTGACCCAGAAAGGGACTCAGCTGGTTACGAAAATGAATGTTGGTAAACTGTTGGTAAAAATAGGATGAGATATATTCCACTTTTTTTGAAAAAAACCTAATGAAAGGCTATACTCCAAAGTGGCAAATTTTAATAATAATAATAGTAATAACTTAACTAGCTGTTCTGTCTTTCAAATATTTATTCCAGCTTTAGAAAAGCAGGGATTACATTATTTTAGGTAGACTCTCTTGGCATTACTAGCTAACAAAGCAATTGGAGTGGTGAAGTTCTTTATTTTATCACACATTTTTTGTATTTTTTATGTTCTTTCCTGAATAGTAAAAGCTATATGACCTTGTGAAACACCTGGTGTCATTAAAAAAGGGTGCTGTTGAAATATGATCTTTTTTCTTTTTTATTGATAGTCTTTGTTTATTCTCTTTACCTCAAAGCCAACCATACTAACTTTAGGATTAAACATTAGGAGCTGTACATGTAATATGCATAGCTGCTTGCTTTAAAAACAAATGTTTGCATTAGTTGGAATCGATCAGCTGGCAGCCTCTCAGTGGGCAGATAACCCCATTAAAATGCTATTCTAACTTTAGAAAATAAGCCTGAAAGGAAAAAAAGGTGATCATGGGCTGTAGATTGTGTTTTGTGAAAGACTGCTGCTCATCTACTGCGTTTCTCTTGCTCCTTGTGATTAATATTGATTACCCGCAGAAGCCAATAAAGTCATGGCTCTCTATGACTCTAAATTCAGGTTAAGGCAACTTGTCTTCTGAAGGAGTCATATCTTTTAATTAATTGCTACCACTCTGTATAAAGAACACAGCCGTGATGAAGTTTACTTCCATTGGTATCTATTTAAAGGTGTATTGTAACAAACATCAGGTTGTCTTTCTGAGTTTAACACTTTTTTCCCCAGTTTGCTTTCAAACATTTAGCTTTTATTGTGGAATTTAGTTTTGAAGATTTCCCTGCAGAGGTTTTAACTCTGAGCAGCAGACATATGGATATGTGTGGTTTGTAGCTCATACCTGTGACCCCTAACTGCTGATAAATACATGTTTTTTTTTTTTTCTGGAATTTTCATTATTTGCATCCATATAACAACAAACAAATATTTTGAAAATCTTACTGAGCCTGTTTAGCTTCCTCCTGTGTTGTGTTGGAAATTAAATCAAACTTGTTTGTTCAACTCTCTCTTTTTTAAAAATCAATTTAAAGTTAAGTCTACAAAAGAGTCCAGATGTTTAGGTTATTATCATAGGGTCAAATCAGGATCAGTTTAAAATGAATGAAAAACCAGATTTTAAAATTGAAAAGCAGACATTGAAAATTCAAAAACTTAAAAGTGCACACATTGTCAATTTGAAGGATTTATTGTGAAATTAAATCGTAAATTAAAAAAAAAATATATATATATATATATATATATATATATATATATATTAGACTTCATAATTCAAATTTGTCCAAAAAATGTGAACATGAAACTTGAATAAAAACAAGTCAACTCAAAACTGTTTTTACAGTGAACAATGTTTGTGTAACAGCTTGTTTTTTGTTTCTTTCCACTCAGTCCTCAGTTTACAGTTTCAATTCAGACGTTTCAAATTCCAATGCAAAAAAAAAGAAAATACAAAACACAGTTTTTCCCAAATTATTGCACTAACCTTCTTACAAGTTTTTCCTGATTTTTTTTTTTTTTTTTTTTTTTTTTCCTGAGTTTTGTCAATATACCAGCAAACTTGATAAAAATGTGAATTACAACTTGTATATGGACTTTAAGCCACCCACCCACCTGAATTCCAAAAGCATTGTGTGCATAAAAAGTGGAAACTTGACACTTGGCACAAAAACAAGTTGTAGCTAATTTACTTGATGAATCATCTATATTCAACTAGCAGAGAAGTTTGTACAGTTCATGTTGCTTATTTAACAAAAGCTCCAACACACTGGGAGGAGTAGATGCAAAACATTTTACTGTATCCAGTTGGTAATATGTACAGCATATTGTGAACATTGTGACCCCTGTTTTGCATCTGTGTTTTGGATGTCTAAAGGGCAGCTAGCATTTAACACGCAAATGACTCCAGGCATTTTGTCAATAAGGGGCTGTTGATGCTACAAAAGACATCATGTTTTTTTTCTTGAAAAGATTTGGAATTTCAGCAGCAACAGTTAATCCAAAGCATATCCAGATTTACAAGGTTTGTGCTTCTGGTAGTGAATGAATGATCTTGAACTACCTATGAGGAAAAAAATCTGACAATAATGAAGATTTGTTTTCTTCAGTGTCACTTGTCATAGGTTTGGTTTATTGTGCATCAGCAGTGGAGATAAAGGCAGATCAGTTTGCACTGCAAAGATCTGAGCATCCCTGACCATCGCGCACAAAACATATTGGAACACCTTCAAGGTCTGTAGATTGTAACCCCCCACCCCTACCCTCTAAAAAAAGAGAAAACAAATCTAAATGACTAATAAGAACAATATATTCAAGTGTGCAATGCAATGATGCTCTGTTTTATTTTGGATCTGAGTAAATCAAGCCCCAAGTGTGACTGATGAGTCACAATTCTAGATTATTTTTTATATATTACATAATGATGTCTGCTGATGTGTTAATAGACTCACAACAGATTGGAAATAATTTTTAAAAAAAATCACATTTTATGATTTTTTTGTGTTAATGTTGTCTATGTGGCTGTATGCGTGTTAGTACACTATCACACAACACATTTGCATGGATTCTCTTTTATTGTGGAGCCATAAACCCGTTCACTTTTCTTTTACAAGTGTCCCCAGGCCATAATGGAACTGTCTGCAATATCTTTATCCCAGGCATACAAACGATTGTCAAGCCTTTAATGGAAATCCTTTTGGATTAAAGTTTAATTCTTCAACTCTGCTCTCAGAATCTTTTGAGAGAATATGAAATTTAACAAGTGCTAAAAAGTAAGTAAAGCCTAAGGGAAGATGGAAGTTCACCTTCAAGGATTACACGAATGAAGGTTTTAATCCATAGTGTGTAAATGTATCCAATACCTTATACAGACAGAGGAAATAGGCTCATTTACCACTGTTTAGTGGGTTTACAACACTTTAGTGGAATTTGTGAGGCTGCAGACAGAATAAATTGGTGAGCAATGGAGCTTTATCACAAGCTTTATCGTGTCACCAAGCGTTTGCTCTGCATTTGCTTGTTGCATTTGTCTGCCAGTGCATGTGCAGAAATGGTGGCAAAGCATTAGCACGCAAGACATTTTTATATTTTTTACATCTGTGAGAAGTAAGAGATGAGTGTATATTTTGTGCTAACCATAGCCCTACTCAGCCAGTGCTACCTTATCAAAGTCTCTTTTCTGTTTTGCAAATTTTTGCTTCGAACACGCATACACACACACACAGATGTGAAAGCAAAACATTTAACTTTTAAAGTTGGACCTCTAATTAGCAGAATTAGTGGAAGATCAAAGAGGACAATTTAGGGAGGTGTTTTGTGATAGCAAAGGGCTCATTAGCATTACAACACATGGACACAGTCATGAAAAAGAAAACTGGCAGAAGGAGTCTCATTACGGAGCACTGCTGTGCATACACAAGGCCACATGCAGACAGATTGGCCATCAGGAGACATATCGAACAAGTAGTTCTAAAACACAAAGACACGCACTCAAGCCAGCAAACAGAAGAGAGCGCGCTGACACCTGTGGTTACTGTTATGGATTAGAGCCATCATTACCTCTTACATGTACACAGACATATGTAGATAGTAAGAAATGAAAACAGTTTCCATTTCTTCTTAAGATGTATTTGAACTATTCTCTATATGAGTTTGGTAGTCCAATCTGTAGAGTAGCACAAATAAGCAGCTTCACCTTCAAAGTCAGATCTGCATTGTTTTCAATTCAGTCATTCCACACTGTTTGAAGTCAATACAGATAAGAACAGGGAAGATTTTATCAGGACTACCTGATCCATCCTCATTACCTTGATCTAACAAACCTCTAGCAGAGAACTATTGTGTCCAGCTATTCATACTAATGAAATAAGCAGAACAGAGGATCAAAGCTTTTGGGATGGTCTTTTACTTTAGTGGTTCTTTGGTCCAGCGACATGGGTTAATGGAGCAGATGCTCTTAAAGAGGGCATCAAAGATCTGAGTGCATGTCAAGCCTGAAATGTGTACATGCAGAGATGCAAACAAAATTTGGAGTGAACAGCACACACAACCTAAGATGATATGCAAACTCTTCTGTATTTTGCAACACTTAACATTTAAGTTGTATTGCTACTCTCAGTATAAAATGTTCTCTCTGTACTATCTTGATAATTAAAAATGGGGGAGAACACTCTGTGCTTTTTTTCCCCCCTTTTTTTATTTTACTTCCATGTGCACACTGTGAGAATGTGTTTGAATCTTCTTTCTTCTGCCTGCAAGTCACATCAAATATTATACCAATGATGTTTGTTTAAAGAATATTCTGCATTTAATTTGCATATATTGGCAATGCTTCTATTTGAAAGAGACAATTTTAACACCTTATGTTAGAGTTATGGTCCTGTAAAGATTTACAAATTTAAAAAGAGACTAAACAAGAATGCATTTGTGATGGTAAACGGCGTTTACTTGTATAGTGGTTTTCTACCTTCCTTGAAGGCCCAAAGCATTTGTCACAGTCCCATCTACACATTCACACACTGATGCTTCACACACTCTGCTGCCGGACACTGGCGCAGACCTTCCACTAGAGGCAGTTTGGGGTTCAGTGTCTTGCCAAAAGACACTTTTACACATGGGCGAGTAAGGCTGGAATCGAACCTGTAATCTTCCGATAAGAGGTCGCACGCCACTGCTGCACCACAGCCGACCCACCTGATAATGGCCCACTCGGATGAGCTCTATTTCTGTCAGTGTCTTTTGTTGTGATTCCTGTTTGATCAGCTGTTTTGTCGGAATTGTGGAACAATAAAAGATTCCCTCCCTTTAGTGTACTGTTTTATGAGGTGATAATGGAGGCAAAACACAAGTGCTGTGTAAATGCATGAACCAGAACGGCAAAAAATCCCTTTCATCACAGTAGGACACCTGTCAGTCAGCTGATTAAGCTATTCCTAGTTTGTAAGCTAACAGCGATTTTAGTGTTGTGACATTCCCCTCCAATGTGTTTGCATCTGCTAAGGGAAAAAGCTGTTGCTGAACTCATAATGTTCATGTTGATGTATTGTCTTGTTCATGACAACAAAAACTGACCCATTCTTCAAAGATACGTACACTGCGACTTTATTTTTTGTTCCAGTTGCCTATGCTTTCCATTGAAGGGTTTTATTTGTCCGTCATCATAATGCTACAACTACAAAAAAAAAGACAAGTTAAACCACACATTATATACATTTTTTGCTGTCATATACTTCTAGGGTCAGTGATTTTGAAACAGCAGTTAGTTTTGGTTTGCAGCCTCACTAGCAAGCATAGAAAAGGACTTAATTCTGCCACTAACCAAATGAAGTCAATTCAGTCATCTTATTCAGACACTCCTACCATTAAAAAGCAGGCTCAGGAGAATCTGTCAAAAGTTTTTAAATGTGAGACTCCACACTTTTATTGAGACATCTGATTGGTCAGTTTATGACTTGAATAATTTGCAATAAAGAAAAAAATGTTATGAAAATACAGAACGTGTTTAAAAAAGGTAGCAGAACAAGAATGGTGATTCTGACCAATATAATGGAATGATAACGGCTTTTTTCTCAGTTGATGTCGATGGTATTTGGGCTTTTTAGTGTCAGCAGGTACTTCCTGTTTGGAATGTGAGGGGCCAGTCAGTCCCGTTCTCTTATACAGCTAATGCTTTCAACGTAGTAAGAGAAGCATATTAAGAAAAAAGAAAAAATCAAAGTGGAAAAAAAATAATTTCACTTTTACAGAGCTCAGGGAAATGCTGTTGATTATTTTGACATTTCACTTGATATAACAGCCAAGATGCAAATTTAATCAAGGTCACACTAAAGTAATACTACTCTTAAGTTTAAATCTTTTGTTGGTTGCTAACATTCTAAAAATAGTCAAGACTTGAGATGACTTGAGACATTGAGATTGTACACTGTATCAGCTACTTTGTAGCCCTGCCTGCTAGCGTCTTACATCCCGCTGTCATGTTTGTCTCAGGAGTGTCTATTGACAACCTGCACTTGGAGTCCTTCTTGATGTGTTAGATCCTGACCTCTACTGATCTTATTACATGTGCCCTTTCCTTGTGCTGTTACAATTATAGTCTTATATCTTTAAAGACTGCATAGATTTTGCACTTATCCTTTTTTTCCCAAAAGTTTTCTATATGTTGCCATTAACAAGCTTAGGTTCTGTCAATAGTAAGACTGAAACTCAGATAAAGGCTCTACACCCTGGAAGATACCAAAAAAAAAAAAGATAAGAGATATAAGAGAAAAAAAATAACGATGAAATAATAAATAATGCGTGAAGTATCAAGGGATTGTCCAGAGTATGAACAGAATGTTCAAAGACAACTTTCTTCAGCACCTGTATTGTGCTTACATTTTCAAACTGTGTTCATACTAAATGTTCTTTTCTGTCACTTTTAAAATTTGAGTCCTCTTAAAATGTCTGACAGCTCTTCAGATATCTTCGAAACTTCAGAAAAACTTACTGTACATTTTTCTCTCCATTCCCTTAAGAGTTCCCTCTAAATGTTCTGAATGGATATAAAAGTAAACTTTGTTTTTATGAACAAACCAAGTCTGCTTCAAACTTTTTTTTCCTCCAGATAATTATTTCACATCAAGGTCTTGTTGACAGCAATCTTTTTTTTGTAAATGTTGCTTTGTACTTCTGCATGAATGATGCAGAAATTATGTGCTCAGGTGAACACAGCATCAGTTTTAATATTAGCGCTGTCCTTTCAAGGGCATTGAAAAAAAAATTTGTCCCAGTATAACAGTCTTTTAGAATTTAAATAACAGTCTGAGATCTTCAAGATGTAGTTCTGAGACAAAGAAGATGTTAATGACATTTTTTAAATACTTATTCCTTAATTGCTTTTATTTTCTTATTTTTATTTTAGATTTATCATCATTTATCTTCATCCTTTTTTTTCTTGTGTCTTTTTAGTTTGTGTTTATTCACTTTAGCTTCATTACTGCTAATAACACACAGGATGTTGTATTTATTTGTAAGTAAAATATGACTGCTATCTTTAAAGACACACCTGTGGAAGCACAGGCATAGCCGTGTAAAGTTGCTGAAATTTTGCTTTTGAACTTCAAGCACAGCTAATTGCATTTTGTTTGCGTCAATATTAAAACCTGATCGTGGTTTACTAAGTGTGAAAGTCTAACTCTGACTCTGATTTCTATAAAAAATAGGGGCACATTAGAATTATGCTTTGTGTTATGCAAGCATTTGATATTTTGTTGTCAAAAAAAGAAAAGCATTTTCAATATTAACATTTCAAATGTTGTTTTCTTTGCTACATTATTTGAAGCATTGGGTTCATTGATTTACAACTCATTATCTTAGCTTGTTTATGATCATTTTTCATAAAGCAAGTGTTTTTAAAAAGAGGTTCCTGTAACCTGATTAAAAAAATCTTTGTAAAAATGTAGATTGAGGTTAAAACATGGATCAAGACGGATAATGAATTGTTGTTGTTGTCACAAATACATGTATGGATCTACAAAGATTTAGGATAACAATTTATGTCACTCTTGGCCATGAGCTGTGAGTGGTGAACGAACAAATAAGAATGCCTCTTTTACACTGAGCTGTTTCGACTCCTTATTTTATTTCCTTGAACGGTCTGCTTCTTTGATTGTTTGAGAAGTGTAAAAGCTCCAGTAAGTATCACAGGCATAACATTTGAACTACCTGTGAAAAAAAAAGCATCAAAGAAAAAAGAGAGATTCAGTAGAAATGGACCTAAACCATTGCAACTGTTATGAAAAATGTTATTGGTAAAGAACTAGTAAAAGTGGATAGTTTGCTAGGCATCAGTATAGTCAGTCAGAGGTTTCTCATTGATGCTTTTTTTTTTTTTTTAATCTGGTCAATGCTCAATTTGACAAATGGTTGTCGGTAGGATACTGTGTGATGTTTCCAGGCAGTTTGGTCCTCTCTGTGTTAAAGCAAACCAGTTCAAGTCCAATAATTTTTTGATCCATTTTAAAAGCGTTCCCAGTGGTCTTTTAATTACGGTTATGTGTTTTTTTTTTTTTGTTTTTTTTAAGGCAAAATCGAAAAACCTGTGTCAACTTTTAGGAGAGAGTTTCTGCTGGAGTTCTTTGGAAATTTGCCTTGTAGTTGTGAGTGGGACAGGAAGTCTTCCCTCAAGTCCCATCATCCTTTTGTTTACATGCTCTCCCAGTGCAATAGAAATGGCGAACAATATTGGAGCTATCCAGTTTTGATCCAGATGCCAACTTGGACGAGGAAAACAAAGATGTCAAATTATCTATTTGTCTGCAAATGGATTTGTCTGCATGCTTTTAAAACAAATCAGTTAAAGGTGTAAAATATTTCTACATTACCATTCAAACTGAGTCTACTGGATTATCTTTAAGTAAAAGCACTCTAGGGTAACATTAATTGTAATCTGAAGGATTTAGGACAGCTGATACAGGCTCCATCCGCAGGCCAGTGGAAGTTTAAAGCTCAGACTTTCTGGAGGAGTTTGGAGTAAAGCTGCTACATCTCCCCTTTCATAAGAACCATGTTAAGGTGGTTGGACATCTGGCAAAAAAATTCCTTTCTAGTTTTTCAGACACATTAGAGAGATCATATCTCCCAGCTGGCTTGGGAATGTCTTGGTATCCTTAGGAGAAAAGGAAGTCTTCGAAGGCTTGTACACCACCATGAAAAAGCGGAAGATAATAGATGGATGGATTGATCTCTAAAGATTGTTGAGTGTTTTTTTTTTTTTTACCACGTTGTGTTGTCTAGAGAAATCAAAACTTTCTAGATCTTCCCCATCTCCTCATCTGTCTTGGAAATGTTTCTCCTAAAGTGACATCCACTATTGTTGTAACTTCAAAGTTATTACTGTATTTATACATAAAAAAATGTTTTCATCCATTTAGAAAATAAAATCATGCCAACTACTAGTATCTTTTTTTTTCATACCTATTCTGAAAGTGATAGTTATCTTATTTCCCATGCATCCTATCCAGTTGTGATTAGTCCAGCCAAACAGGCAGAATTAGCAGTATATAAAAATCTGCTTATCCTGCCAGCTGGAGCAGATGCTAAAATTAAGCATCAGTGCCACATTTTCAACTAGAATTAAGCTGAGGCCAACGAAGAGGAGGAGAAAAACAACAAGAAAACAGGTTAAAAGTGGAAGGGAGGAAATGTGCTTGTGAGGGAGAGAAACAAAGAGACTGAGTGAGTGGAAGGGAATGGGGTAGGGGAGGGAGAGCATGGGAATAAGAAATGGCAAATTCTTTAGTTTCAGCCAATTAGGCTGAGAAGCCACTGGTAATTAACTCTCGAGGGACCCACTGAACAGTCATGCACCTCGTTTACATAATGAGGATGAGAAGAGAGGTACTTTTTTTTTCTTTTTTCTTTCCTTTCCTCTGGTTTTCTGTCTTTGGCCTGTTGAACCAAAGCAGGACAAACTCTCTTCCCTCTATTTACTGATGAATGCCATGAATTTCTACAGAGCTGTCATGCAAAATATGTTTACAGGAGTTACACCTGTCAAAAACGTTAAAGATTTTAAGACGTTCACATACATTGTATTTTCTTCAGAATATGATTATGTTAGTATAAATATATATATTTTTTCTCATTTTTTGTGTATCTATGATTCCTCCATTCCATGTACAACTGATACAGAAAAGTGTATCATGTAAATTCAAGAGAGGGCTTTTGATTTTCTCCATCTCCCCTTTGGCCCACTGCAACACCTTTCATGTCCTCTTATAATATGGAAAATGATAGACTTAGATTTGTGCCCTGAGGGTTTTTTCCACCTCCTGAAAATATAGAGAATAAGAAAGCCAACTGTCAAGTGTTGAAGGGCATAGTTCTGATTTTCCTAGGTTAAACTGTTGAAATAGATCTTCTTTCTTCAATACTGTAATGTAAAGTTCAAGTTTTTTTTTTTTTTTTTAAAGACGTTTCATAGTCATAATTTGGGTCATACAAACTAGGCCAAAATGTATACGGTATGACGGACTGACTGAGGAAATCACCTAAAGAAATCACTTTTGGAGTGATATTAACAAGCTCTTACATGTCAGAGAGGTATTTTATGGAAATGTGAATTTGATACTGAACATCCAGATTTATCTAATACTGTGAGTTTCAGGCCTCACATTTCAGTGATGGTATGAAAAAGATTTATTTTCGACATCAATGGTTCTCTGCATTAACCCATTGACACCTGAATTCATTTCCAGCTATGAAAAATAAATTCCACTTTTGTTTTTGTTTTCAAGTAAATGCTAAATTAAGAGACCACGCGTTCCGTACTAATTTGGCACACTGAATTTTAAGGCACACAGTCTAGTCCGAATAGTCTATTTTCCAATTAATGTCATAAATATAAGGCGCTCCAAACTATAAGGCGCTGTTAGCAAGGCAAAAGGGTCAGAGATAAGTTTGTACGTCAGTCAAAGAATTTATTAATTGCGTTCACAATAAATCTATAACTTGTTTGTAGCATGCTACAAGTTAGTCATGTTAGAAACAGTCATGTCAGCACGTTCATATCTGTAACTCCCAAACTTTATGCAAGAAATAAAAAACTAGTGTGACACCGATAAAACAAATTTTGCTTTGACTACGCTAACTCCCAACCCTATTAACACGTAAAAAAAAAAAAAAACAGTCTGACACTGCTACATGTTAGCTGCATTAGCATGTTCACTATGACACCCAACCTTGTTTGCTACAGCATAACCAAAACTAATCCATATATAAAGTGCTCCAGATTATAAGGCGCACTGTTGGTTTTTTGAAAAAAATTAAAGCTGTTAAATGTGCCTTATAGTAGGGAAAATACTGTCATTTTGGAGCAGAAGTCGTTTGATGCCTATTTAGGTTAATAGGTGTGAAAGGGTTAAACTGTTTATAACAATTACTTTCTATTGCTATAATAGTAAAAATAAGAATTCCCTTTTTTCAACTCACGTGGTGAAAAAAATGACCATAAGGGAAAAGCTTTAGAATTGATTCAGTCATGTGACTTGATTGCTTCTGTTTTTCTCCTGAAAAACCTCTCTGCTGATAGTTGTGACATATGTCCAGCGGGCAGATCTAAACAGAGAAGTCTGTTGATTTGGGGTTTACCTGTTAGAGCAAGAAGGACCATTGAAAATAAAAGGATCAACCAGTGATGTGAGTAAATCTTAAAAAACAACCGGACAAGTACGCTTTATCCTAAAAAAGGAGCACCTTCCCAAAAAGTGGAATCACTTCTTCAGATTTTTTTCTTATCACAGTGTTTTGGTATTGTTGGTGCACCGCCAGGTAACTCTGATCTTCACAACCATTTCAAATGATGCCAAAAATGCAACGTTCCGAAAAGAAGATGGGGAAGAATACCTCATCTGGAAAGCGCTACTGACCACACGAGTGTAAATTAGCTAGAGGCTCTGTCACCAAAATGCAGCATGTGGTTGAATTTCCATACAGTAAAACCATGAACATCTTATTAGAGAACCTTAATTCCATATGGGAAAAGTATTTGTTTTATTTTTTAGCATTTTCTGTTTGAGTCCCAGTATGATAGGTGTTTCAGCTTTTAACACCAAATTAATCCTTTTACCTCTTATAATATCATATACAAGTTTTCAAAACAGACTAATAATTGTACCACTAAAGGTTGGATTCTGCGGTTCTGGATCATGCAACCAAACCCACTACCATAACTCTACCTCAAAAGCATATATGAGAAAAATCTCCATGTTCATTAACTCGTTCACTCTTCACAAAACAAACTACTCCTTTTTTTTATCTTCCTCCATCGTACAGGTTGAATACAGCTTGGGGATAGTTTAATGTAATGTAACACCAAGAAATTTATACCTTCAGGTTGTGTGTTTTCACTGCCACCAACTTATTTTTCCTCTTCCTTTGATGGCAGAGTTAGGAAAAAAAAAAAGCTTTAAGTTCTTTTCTGCTTTTATTAAAGGAGGTCTAATTTAATTAGCTTGAGCCTGCTATCAGGCCCTTCTGTTCCCAAAACCAAGGTTTCTGATGCTCTGAGGAGGAGAGCTAAAGAGAACAGAAAAACTGTCTGCTGGTCTCCAAGGAGGAAATGTCCTTTTAATCAGACTTCTGCTAAGATCCTCTTATCATCTCCTGTGAGAGAGTGAGGGCAACACATAGACAGATGGATAAACAGACAGACAACTGGTGAAGAAGATCTTAGGTAAACCAAGAACAAAGGGATCGCCTGGTTAAGTGTTATTTGAAAAGTATTACACAAATCCAAATGAGAATTTTGACCAGCATAATCTTAATCTGAAGAAAAAACAGAAAAAATAAATGTATTATAAAATACTATAGCTGTTTGTGTTACTCTGTGTATATTAATGCTAATCAAACAGAAGGATAAAAATGGTTATCTGTTTATGGGCAACTGTAAGTGCAGAGCTTCACAATTGTTTTTCTAAGCCCTTTATTTTAGGCAAAGTCGAATTTCTTTTCTTTTCAAGCAGAGCTTTATAGAAGCACTTGATCTTTAGTGTTACCAGCATTGCATCATCAGACAGATTCAAATGAGACTCCTTAAGACATGCTACAATATTTAAAAGGTTTAAAGAAAAGACTTGCATTCTGGTCGATAAAGAACACTGCCAAAAAAAAAGTCTCATTCAGATGTTACGAATTGAATGGTTTGTTTTGTTCAGAAAACTTTGACATAATGTATTTTCTTTTCATCTACTGCGCCACTTTTGTTGAAGCCATACTACCTGATCCCTTTTCCTTATTAATAAAGGCGTGAAAGTGCTTACAAAGAGAGGTACAACAATATTGAAATGTACTGTAAAATTCAAGAAAAAAATCAATTTGTGTGGTTATTGCATTGCCATCTTCTTGAAAGGAGCAAGAAGATAGATAATATTTAAAAAAAATTGTGCAATAAGGTTCTGTTGAATTTGATGACATTTCAAACAGACTTTGGAAGGAAGGTAGATGACAACAGCAAAGTGGAAGGCCATTGCAATTTAAATGATCAGAAATACTTCTAACAGTTTTAATTATTACTATTGTATTTATCTCATTAAAAAAACAATAGTATAAAGTCAATAGTTGTTTTTTTTTCCTTTTGTTATTTTTGTAATGCTTAAAGAAGCTTGTATTTATTATTTTTTTAATCTTTGTCAAAAATATACTAATATTGATTTCAAAAACCGAGGTGCACGAGGGGGGTAAAGCTTTTTGCAGGGGGGGCAGCTTTCACCCCTTACCCCGCCTATAGCTCTGCCCTTGGCATGCATGCTTTTAAGGCAGGCGCTGCAGATGCACTGATGTGTTTTCTGATTTAAAAGCGGCCATTTCACCTTCCTGTTATTTTATGGTTGCAGGACTGGACTTTCTTGTGTTAAATCAACAGGGTAATTGCAAAACAAGTAGTCTTTCTTAAAATCCAGTCTATCTGGTGCTTAAAATGCACCGTAAACAGGATATGATCATTAGAAACACAGGTACATGAGCTACTCTGACAAATGAACACGCTGACGTTTTGATGTTTAAATTTATATTAATGAGAGTTTAATTAACACATCAGACGAGAAGACAAAACACATAAACGCACACATCTTGAAGAAAATACAAGCTGTTGGAGTGTTGTCGCATGTCTCATAAAATGGCAGGGAAAGTATTGATTTATTGGTATTTCTCCTTTAAAGCGCAAAAGAACTTTCCTTTCTTCTTAGTGGGAGAAAAAAAAAGACAGAGGAAAAAGCAGAGGTAAAAGCCACTTTTTCTATGCTCAGCAAAACAAAACACATTTGTTTTGATTCGTGTCTGTGTGAAGTTTACGTACAAAGTATTAAGGAATTAATGAAATGAGATTTTTGACATTTCTTCAAAAAAAGTCAGTCAATTAATTCACATAATTAGTTTGCAATTTTTTTTATTAGTAAAAGAAAATGATGCATACATTTCAGTTTTACAACCTCACATGTGTGAATTACATGTTTGCATTGAGAGCGAACCAGATTAGAGCAATCATGATTGCTTATGTGTCTTTAGTGTATTTTTATTTAATTTGGTAAAAAAAAAATCTAGTTTTACAATCTGTGAAATGGCTTTTAAAGTGCTTGAAAGTGCCTAGGTTCAGAATAAATTTAGATCCACTTCTGCTAACTTTGTAATATTTGTTGTTCTTCTTGTTAGGCCTTGGTCACCACATGTATTCTTGGATCTGACAATCCCACGCTGTAGTGGTATAACATATTTTTGAGCCGTGAAAAAAACAGTTCTTCTTTGATTTTATATCTCTTTAAAATGTCCATTATGGCAGAACATAATGTTATCAATTGTTTGGAACTTGTTCCTAAAATACTTTCTTGTTGCTATTTTTATTCAAGTACCACTGAAGACTTTTGGCCAAGATATCGATTACTCCACAGTACAAACTGCATCGCAGTCCTGAAATGGACAAAAATGATGCATCATCTCTTGCTGCTAGAAGGATAAGAAAAAATATAGACAAAAAAAAATTATTTATATATATATATATATATATATATATACACACACACACACACAAGTTTGAAATGAAGAAATGAAGACAATTTCTGAAATGAAGACATTTGAGATGAAACCAGTAATTCGACCCTTTATTCAAATGCACGCAATGCTGATATGCAATATGCAATATGTAATATGCATGTACTGGATTCGTCACGCTGTCACTGACCCAAGTGATTGTGCAAAGCAAAGTCACATAATTAAGCCACCCGCACCATTGAGAATTTGCTTCTACTTCATTACCTGACAGAAGCAGAAGCTAAAGCCAGATTTTCTGCAGAAACCAGCTAATCTGACAAAGAATCTTCAACAAATATAAAAACATTCATTTGACAGTTATTCACGTATTTCTGAGACCTAAAAGGCAGATTCTTATCATTTATTTTGGATGGTGCATTGTCTTGTATATTAACAATCTACAGCATCCCAGCTTTGTTGTGACAAAATGCTGCTCATTTTGAATTCAAATGAGCTTTTCTTACTGAATGCATGTATGCAACTTAAGTCACAAAGGAAAACACATTCTCAAATGCACTTGTACAAATGCATAGTGTGTTTCTCATACTGTTGTTTATTGTGCCCGTTGGTAACTTGCACTCCTTGGAACCGACAGCAGCTGCCAACTGACATAAAGCTGCATTAAGAAGTCTCTTCATTGTGCTTTTATGACCACTGTAAAGACATTGTCAGCTTTGCCTCATCTCTTCTTTGCTCAAACGCCTGAAGCAATGTAGATCAAGCCTGCAGTGCAATTACTAACAGAGGACACAAAGATGGCATCCAAAAGTTGCCAGATGCAGTAAAAAAAACAAAACAAAATGCATATAAAATAAACAAAGAAATAAAAAAAAACAGAAAAAGGATCAAGTAAAAGTAACAGAAATAATAATAGTCAATAATAAGTCAAAGATATGACATCAATGCCTCCAGCCATCCAGAAACTTCAAGATTGCATTGGCAATATATTTCAATTACTTCTGGCATTTCACGTGTTTACATGAGAAGAAAAGATGTGCTTTCTCAAGTTGCCTCTTCATGACGTCTATGTATGGTATCGTATTTATATCAACAGTTGCACATGCGCATCTGGGCTGTTGCATTGGTGCAGAACTGTCCTTGTCCTTGTAAACTTGTATTCCTGGGTTTGCAGAATGGCACTCTGGAGTTTGAAAGCAGACTTGTAAGAGTGTAAACACACATCAGTGCTCTATGACTGTCCTTTCTCTAGTTATTATTGACAACTAGAAGACGGAAAGGCAATACACTCAGATTGGCCGATTCCAATATCAGTCTTTTTGAGCACGTTATGTGATTGGTTAATTTTAGTATCCTAAAAACATTGATACTTGTTAAACTCTTTGTTTTCATATACATTACATATTTATTATTGGTGAAATACCAAAGAAAACAACTAATTTACTTACAGGGATTATTTGTAAACGAACCACCATTTTGTTTGCGAGATTCACACCAGTTCAACTTTCCCACCATTCAGAAAGATTATCTTCAAAGATTGCTACGCAGACATTGCTTACGGATTTTATCCCTAACAACCATTCACACAGAAATAATAGGACATGCTGGTAAACAGCTACGTTGTCATTAATGCTTTAGCAGGTGCACTCAACAAAATATCTTAAGTTGTTTGTCACCTAGCTTGGGTTGCAGCACACCCCTAGAGCACCCTGTGAGCTTCTCCTGGATAAAACTCATTATCCTAGTCTGCTGCTCTTCAGGATACTCATTATCCCATCCATCACCAGCAGACTCAGACAACCGAATGAATATGCCCTCTCATCTTTTAATAAGATCGCTTTACCTGGAGTTTGTGGGAGAACACAACAACAGATACCACTGCTATATAAACTGTAATTATCTATCTAATGTGACATCTTTACCTTGACATTTGATACTGCTGTTAGTTATCAGTGTCTCCGTGTTGGTTGCATGCATAAGCATAGTCTTTAACTGGTGCAATGGCTGCTTAAGTGGCCATATTTTTACAGAATACACTTGACAGTTTTATCAATATGAAATTGCAATCGCGAAAATCATATTTTGAGTTCTTAATGTTTGTCTTGTTAAAAAAAAAAAAAAAAAAAAAACGAAAAACAATGTTTTCGCTAGCAATCTTTTAGTTTTGGTAGCAATCTGTTTTACACCTTCAGTACAACACAGCTAGTTTTTTTTTTTTTTTTTTTTTTTTTTTTTTGCCTTGGTTTTGGAAAGTGCCATTTCAACAACTGAATAGTTTTCCTTGAAACCTAGACAATGTCCATCCTCAGACTTGATTAAAAGGGACTCGATCTGTTTTCCTTTTTGAATCAAGCAATAATGAAGAAATACCTTGTTTAAAGCACTTTTTTTGTAGCTGCCAAAGCAAGTTCTATTGCCTGTGTAACATTGGAAAAGAAAAGCTCCTTGATAAAGTCCACATTATCACATTTGTTCTGAGTTTGTTTTTTTTTTCTCAAATATTTTCTGAAGGCTAGTAAACACTTGAAGCTAGACAGAGGGCCCCAATCTGACCTTGTTCAGAACATTGCAGGGCTTTGCATGGACAATGTGTGAGGCTGCATTGCATTACGACCCATAATGAACTGTGACCACAAGTCGTTGAGTAGATGGATGGCCTCTGGTTCCTCATTCCTTTCACCTCCCACCACTCTACTTTCTCCCGTTTCCATTCGAACCCTCCTATTCATCCATCCTCTGCCAAACAGATGCCTAATGACAATGGAGGGCTTTTGGAGGAGTTGGAGAATAGATTATTGACTGGGACTTGAGATTTACGCTGGAGCCACGGGTCTAGGCGGCCCCAGTGGAGATGAATGGGACATGTAATTGAGTTTTTTCACTCAGTTGTGCTGAAACGGTTAAGGCCCAGAGGTCCACCCATGGTGGCGTTTGGTGGATGGTAGCTGCAGGAGGGGGTGTGTGAGAAGAGCGAAGGTTTATGAGCCACACAAAGTGGCACTTGGGGGGTCAGACAGAGGGCAGTTGGACACTATGTTGTTGTCATTGTATAGACGTCAGGTCATTGTCACAAAATATGGGAAAAGGGTGGAGGATATGTTCCTTATAGACTTTAAAAGCCCATATTATGAACAGAGGAGTCTTTCAGAAGTGTTCAGTCAGGAATTCTATATTTGTGTTCAATGCTCTTAAGGATAATACTTGAGAGCAGTCAGAACTTATGAGAATAGTTTTCATTTTGTCTTTCTTTTGTCTAATACCAAGAAACTTTAGCTATTGTCAAAATGTCTTATTCTGAAGTGATCTGTACATAAAATAATGCCATTGGATAAAGGAGAATAAAAATGCTTTTAAGGATAGACATTTCAAGTACTTTTTGTCCAATAGTATTCAAATAAATAATTGGAATTCTTCCAATCTTTCACCTTTAAGAACATAACTATGAATAGTTCCAAATGATAAAAAAAGAAAAAACAACAAATTATTGGAAAATGTCAAACTAAAATATAAGTAAGGAAGGTTATTGCATTATTTTGCTTTGTTTAGTCCAGCATGTACACACAGTTTTTTTTTTTTTTTTTTTTTTCCCTCAAACCCATACATGTACTAGTTGACCAGAGGAAGCAACTGCATGTCTCAGTTGGTTCTGTGTAGGACTGGTTGATGAGAAACCAAGGTTTGTTTCTCAGGGGGCAGGATTAACTTCATCCAGTGTGGGCCCTTGGGCAAAACCCTTAGATACTGTCTACCTATATAGATACAAGGGGGCCCAAGTCTGGGTCTCCCTGTGGCAGGCCCCAGCCCAGACAAAATACAGGGTTGTGTTAGGAAGGGCATCCAGCATAAACATCTCTGCCAAATCACCTGTGCGAATCCGTGAAAGCTGATTTGCTGTGGCGACTCCTGAAGGGATATGTCTAAAAGGTGAGAAAGAACAGTTAAGCGTAGACCATCACTCATTTTATCTTCCTTTGCAAAGTTACAGACATGTTTTATTTTGATATGTATTTGGCTTTATTTGGGACTTGGAGCACTGGGAGAGAATGGCTGTTACCACAGTAACGGGTGCCTGGTGGATGTCTAATGAACGGAAGTCAGTGCTGTCTTCTGCAGTGAAGGAAGCTCGAGTTTGTGTGTTTCTGACTTATGGTGACAGAGTTGCAGAGGCAGAATGGAGACATGCTGCGATGTGTAGTTTAACAGGTGGCACAACTTCTGTTTGTGAGACCTTAAAGCTGTTGAACAGCTTTGATTGCTTTATATTCTCCTTACCTTTATCTCATCTCCTGCTCTAGATGGAAATAGGGATGAATGGTTTTGAGAAGGCTATTGGCACACTCAACCTTTAAGGTGAAAAGCTCAGTCATGGAGTTTATAGCTTGTTTTGTTCACAATGCTTCTCTGAGCTTATATAAAAAGCACTGTATGAACTTGCTGACAAGGTTAAAGCCTTCATTCAGTTTCACCAAACAACAGCTTCTGTTCTAGCCACGATGCAAACCGCACAAATTTACTGCTCTTACAAGTGACTTTATGCAATTCATAATTCATAACTCAGGCAGAGGCTCTTGCATGTATAAATACGGCACGTTGTCTACTCATGAGATCCAATAGGACCAAGGTCTATTTACTAATTTATTTTGATTTTAAGTCCTTTCTGACCTAATTTGCGGTGTCCTTTCAACTTGTCACTTTCAATACTTCTTGACAGAGCTGATTTTTGGTATTGGTAAGGATAGGGGGGGAGGGCAAGTTGATGGTGTTGTTTCATGATATTAACCTGCACTTTGCTCTCATTCAACAGTATCATTCTCGCCAAAAAGAAAAACAGTCTGAGAAGATTGAGATTGTGTCCAGTAACCCATTTTCACAGAGGCCATTTGTTTAAAGACAATGACTAATTGCATACTAGGCTTACTTTTAATAAACAGCAGGGTGGTTTTATTGAAAGAAAAGTCAATACTGAGAAATATTTAACAGAACCCAATTATGTTCTTGAATCCACATATGCAGAGATTGAAAAAGAGAAAGGAGCCAGTGAGTGGGCACAAATCTGATTTATCTGAATTAATGGGCTCACAGTTGTCTAACTTTATTCTTAGGGAAGGTGTTACAGAAAAAAAACTGAAACTTTTAATACGTTATTGAAAGTGCTTGCATCTTCAGCATCACTGCTTTAAAGACATTTCCATACATTGCATGACCGTTTGATCTGGGAATTCTTTATCAGTAACACCAGAGATGGATCCGTCAAATTATACAGAAAAAAAAATGGTTAAACTTGCTTAAGGGGCTGTTTTTTTACCTTCAACATAAAATGCAAGACACTGTTTTTTTAAGTTCAAACTAGAGGTAGCTATATAATATGATAATTTGTGAAATCCATTCAATTAAAAAAGATTTAAGCTATTCTAAAATGAGATCAAACGTAAAGTATGTGCAAAAGCATAGAGCTAATATTTTTGTTTACTAAATAAACTGTTTATTTTCATGCACCTAAGTTTTAAAATCCCACTCCAACTATCTTTTTTATCAATTCTAAAAGTGTTCCCAGTGCTATTTGAATTAGGATTATGCAGTTTTTAGCTAAAATCAAAAAGCCTGTATTGTTTAAGATGCATTTCCTGCAGGAGAAGAATTTCTTATACTAAATGAATGATTTTTATACTTCTATAGTGTTACATTTTACAGTTTGCTAATACCACACTGATGAATGCATTTTTACACTAACCCACATGGAGCTCCAGACCAGTTGAAACCAGTTAGGTGGGTGCTTCAAGAACCTAATCACCACTTTTCCACTGAAAAACAAACAATAAATTATCTTTCTGGTTAGATCAGGGAGACCACTGAAAATGTAGATTTGACAAAGACGACCACTTAAGGTATTTGGGTTTTCTTTTTTTATCTGTCCTGTCAGGATTTGGCCTGACACCACATAGGGCACACCCCAGGGGTTATATAAGTGGGATCCATTTTACAGGACATTGTCTGTCATGGTGGAGACCCAGAGTACTCTGTGCAAGTTTAATCCAACTTTTGTTAATAGGATTAAATTCCAATTGAGTTTTTGGTCACGTTATTTCTCATGAACGAACACACAGAACAACCGAAGTTCATCCGAAATTCATCTCTGATTTGTGGATGGGACTGTTGACATGGAAGTAAGCCTCCACTGAAATCACATTATCCTATCCCGCTAGCTCATAGCACCTCTCAACCCCAAACTAACATTAGCGGTGCAACTAAAATGGCAAGCAAAACCTGAGCTATCCAGCCAGACAGTTTTGATCCAGATGGCCACTAAGACGAGAAAAAAGACGACTGTAATGCATCTATTTGTCTGGAAGTGGATGGATCAGAATGGAGCGGAGCAGGGAGACTGTGGCCCACCCATTTTAGTTGCTGCGTCACAACTGACAGCTTTTTCAAATGGCGAGTTGTCTGTTCCTGATTTATCACAATTTGAAGAAAGAAAATACTCAGTAACACAATGTTAGTCCTATATTATTTTATATCTGCTTTGCATCGTGAAAAAAAAATTCTACGAGAACATGTTAAAAACACCAAAAAACACCATTTTGATTGGAGTGGGTCTTTGAATAAGTGAAACATATTCTTGACTCAAATCAAAGTTCCTCTGCCATTTTTGATGTGTTTTAAACAATTCTTTTGTAAAAAAATTAACAATTTATCATTTTTGATTGTAAAAACAAATGTATGGAATATTATAAAATGAAACCATTTGGCACAGGATCATTCAAAGTAAATGAGTTTAGTCTCTCGCATTCAGAAGTTTCCCTCAACTCAAACTTGGTTTATTCCCACCCATTGCAATGTTTCCTTTTCTTCTCCTGCTGATTGCATTTGGCATAGTAAAAAGTGTTAAGTCCATACTTCTGCGATAAAGAGCGTTTTATCTGGTGGTTTTACATTCCACTGCTTTACAAAGGTGACTAAATTGGTCTTGGATAGAACTCTCCTTGTCAGTGTCTCATTTTCTGTGCCAGTAGCCAGCCAGCACCCTGTTGCTCACTCAGCTAAGTAAGCTGGCTTTATTTTTATCCGTTGCTTATGATCTGACAGGAGCTGCTGCTGCATGCCCTCCAGGCAGTTGTACAGTTAAAAAATTGCATTTAACTTTTGACAAGTCATGCATATGAGCTGGAAACATAATGGCTCAGTCAATACAATGAAAAAAATGTACGGTATTTGTATTCAGCAGCTGTTCTGACTTATTAAAGCTGTGAAGGTGCAGTTTTATGTCTTTGTGTCCTCGGGGTAAAACAGAAGAGTAGTCTCGGATAAATACCAACTGTTGTCAGCTCTCATTAGATGTGGATATTTGGACAAGGATTCGATCCATCTGGTAAAATTATACCAGTGTAAAGTTGTTGCCTGGCAAAAGATGAGTGTGTTTATTTTATTTATTTATATATTTTTTCCTTCTTGGCTTGCTTTGGCTGCCACCCATTAGAATAACACTATTTATGGCAACAATTTGGATATAGATTCATTAATGTTGTTCTCAATACCAAGGGTGAGTGGGAATATAAACACACAATGAACCAAGAGAAACAACCATTGCTCACTTCAGTGTTTTTTCTTTTTCTTTTTTTGTGTTAAAGCAAGCCATTTGTGATCTTATCCCACAACTCACTGACATGCCCAATAGTCAGATGAACCTCTGTCAGTTGATTTAAACACTTTTAGAGAGGTTTGAAGGCCTGCCATTGTGCACTGAATAGTATATAAATCTCTGGAAGTGCAGCTCACCCTATATGACTTTCGTCTCACAGTCTGGCTATAAAGTGGTTAAAAACAATCTCCAGACTCATAAGATCACTATCTATCATCAATCAACAGCTTCTGTGCGTCATGTTCCATGCAGATGAATGGAACTCAATGCAGCTGGCACTGTCAACGCTGGGTAAGACTTTGTAATGAATTTAACAGATTCCAGAAAAAGAGTAAAGGGAAGAGAGTGTAACTCTGGAAAGACTAAGACACAATCTTCTTGTTTTATTATTATTATTTTTAACTCCAGCTTCCAGGAGACACTTTGCACATTTTCCTGCAGTAATATTCCAACAACAGAGGCTCAGACTCACATGAATCTCTGTAATATTGGAAAGAGTTTCCACTCATCTTTTAAAATAGAGCAATAGTTTTATCTCAGAACCTCTAGTAAATCTCATATCATTTATTTTTTCATTGCCTCTCCACTTGGTTACATGTCATATTTTGTCAGCCACAAAGGGAAATCATGCATCAGTTTTACCCATCACATACATTTTGTATATAAATTAGACTTATGAAGTATGCTATGATGACTGATGTTACACTTGTAGCATTTTGTAGAAATATTTAGAAAGATGAAGGCTCAGAAGTAACGGAAGTACCATTTCTGTGTTTCACAGAAAGGATGATTGAACATTGGACAAGACACAACGAGAACTATGGCTATGTTGACCCAAAAAAATGATTTGTCAAAAAAAAAAACATTGTCTGTTTTAAAATGTAAAAAAAAAAAAATGGATGACATTTTAAAGTGTGTGACGTAATCTCTCTCAATCAAACATTATGCTGACTTTGTCTCCATCTCTCTCTGTCACTCTGTCTTCCCCTGTGTGAACATTCAGTGGATTGGGTTGGTAATTTGTCTCAGGGGAAACCACTGGAGTTTGCTCAAAACCCCATCTGTTAGCTAGCATGAAAACCTGATGAATGGGAGTCACTGGTGTTTTACGTTCACTGAACAGAAACAGATGAGCAGAATCACACTTGTGGGTTAAACTAGAGCATGTGTGTTAGAGGCAGCAACTACTACATTTTTTTTCTTCAATAAGGGTGCAAAAAGGATATTTTGCAATATCAGAACAACTGTGATATATGTACAGCCTTATTTTCCACGTTTGCAGTAATACCAGAGTTTTTGGCAACAAAAATGAGATCTATAATGTAAATGTATTAAATATAATGTGTGCAGATGGATAGATAACCCATTCCAAATTATTATGCAATTTTTTTTTTTTCTAAATAGTGAATGCAAATGACACTCAGCATAACTTTCAAGTTACTAGCCATTACAGTATATATTCAATGTTATTTAACAAGCCTCCTAAAGATAACAGTATTTAAACATAAAAACCTTCAAATGCACTGTTCCACATTATTACACAGAACAGAGTTCCACAACATTTGATACATTTTAAAGAACTGAAAACGTGTTGAATTTGCTGCATTAAGAGGTCATATTTACTGGAATCAAAAGCTGTTCCAATCAAAAACATTTTAATAGGTCAAGTTACATTTAAACATAGGACACTTATTTTGTAGCAGCTTCACAATTCTTGCATCCATTGAACTTGTGAGTTTTTGGAGAGTTTCTGTTTGAATTTCTTTGCTGGATGTCAGAATATCCTCCCAGAGAGGTTTGGATGTGAACTGCCTCCCACCCTCAGAGAAAGTTTGCTTGAGGATGCCGCAAAGGTTCTCAATAGAGTTGAGGTCAGGGAAGGATGGCGGCCACACCATCCGTTTATCTCCTTATTATGCCCATAACAGCCAATGACACAGATGTATTACTGCAGCATGAAATGGAGCATTGTCATGCACGAAGATGATTTTGTTACAGAAAGCACGGTTCATCTTTTTGTATCAAGGAAAACAGTGGTTAGTCAGAAATACCTTCACGGACCCTAAAGGAGCTGATCAGCTCTCTCCCCATGATTCTGTCCAAAACATGACTCTACCACCTCTTTTGCTGGTGTCACAGCCTTGCTGGGACATGGTGGCCATCTACCAACAACCCACTACTCTATTTATCTGGACCATCAAGGGTTAAACAGCCCTCATCAGTGAACACGACTGTTTGAAAATGAGTCTTCATGCATGTGTGGGCCCACTGCAGCCATTTCTGCTTGTGAGTGTTGTTTGTGGGTGTATGTGTGTATTTGTCGGGTTGGGTGGTGGTGGTGGAAGGTTTACCTATAACTGCAAGCCTCTGGAGGATCCTACACCTTGATGTTGGTGGGACTCCAGAGACTGGAGTCTGCTGCTTTGTAATAGTATTTATGTCTGGCAAAAACCTTCCTCATTCTGCCTTTATCTGCATGAACTCATGTGTATGTGTGTGTGTGTGTGTGTGTGTGTGTGTTCTGAATCATCAACAAATCTCTTAATGGTACGATGATCACACTTAAGTTTTCATGAAATGTCAAAGGTTTTCATACCTTGTCTACCTTGTAACACAGAATTAAGAATCCCAACATAACTAAAAGTAAACACCATGAGTTTTTGGATTTTGTCCTGAATCTCTTATGTTTGTGTTGTCAGTAAACCATCTTCCTATCTCAGAAATACAAAAGCATTTTCTTTTTTGCTGCATTGCTGAACAACCCTCTTACTGGTCTGCCTAACATGACCTGTGCATTGTTTGGGACAAAAGAGTGGTGTTTAGATTGACATTGTTCAAATAAGGTGTGGTCTTGTTTGCGTTCTCCTTTCTTGTTCTGGCAAGTAATATTAGAATTGGGTTCAGACTAAGCTTAAGAAGAATTATCCAAATCCCACCTTTTTATGTGTATGAGTGAAAGGTGAGTTCGGGACAAGTAACTTTTTACGTTTTTTTAACCTGTTCTGTCCATCAGCAGAGCCAATGGAAGTTGAGACCCATATACCTTCTGAGTTTTTGTTATGAGTTTTTTTTTTTTTGCCAAAAAAAAAAAGAACCAAAACTTTTTTTATTTTTTTTATTTCAGATTGTTCATTCCTTTTATGTTCCAGACAGGACAGAGGAAACAATCTTTTTGGATTTTCCATATCTTATGGATTCTCTTTAGAAAAAAAAGATTTAAAAATAGATCAGTTGATCCATTTGTGTTAGTCAAGTTTTTGGCTTGACATTGTTATTTGACATAATCTAATTTAATCCAGGGTCTCTGTCGAACTGTTATCTATGAGGATGACAGAAATGTTTTATTGGGTTACAACCCACCACATCAATGTTTTTAAATCAACATTATTATTGCCACTTGTAGTTGGGGGATGTTTTACCGTCTTTAACCAGTCATCAAGTATCTTATCTCAAAACTTTCAAAGATGTTAACTTTCCTTTACTTTTTTTATATGGTCCATCAACATGAATCGGTGTCTGCCTAAAACGCTGCATTGACTCTTGAAATGCAGAGCCGCAAACAACATTAGACGGTGCCATCAAACACAAAATTTAACACTTAAGAGATTTTATTACATTCCCACTCATTGGCTCATCCTTTTCTAATGGCCACCCTCTTCTTTTTATGCTGCAGGATGCAGCGTCATAAAATTCACAGGAGGTCTGAAGTTATTCACTGTGTGTTGAATGTGTGTTAGAATACAGGAGCAGATGATGCTGCAGATGGCGATGGGAGAGGTGGGGCTTGTGGGAAAACTGATGAGGCCCACCAGGCTCTGCCTACAGCACCAACCCAGCATTAGAGCAGAATCCCAAGGGAGGAACAGAACACTTGTGTGTTGTGGGTAATTTCTGGAGATTGTGTGTTTGTAAGTTGGTGTACTTGTTAGTTGGAGGGTATGCCAATGCCACCACATTAATAACACCAGACTGTAATGCCATTTTATTGAAACAAGCTGACACTTGTTGAAGAATACACATGCATGTGAGCATCCTCTTCTTCCACCTGCATTTTTAGAGTCCCTCAGGGATTCAGAGAGCTGCATGCACATTTTCAGACGCACAGATTCACAGACCCCTAAGAGACTTTTTGTTTTTATTTCTCAACCTGTGATTTGTACTCAGCCTTCACAGTTTTCAAAGCCTATATTGCTTGTGCTCCAGTGTCTAGGGCAAAGTGATTTGTTATGATTTGTACGGAGACAGAAATTCCTTTTCCTTTGTGGCTGTGCTGTCTAGACAGTGTACTTTGCAGCAGGAGCATTTGTACAGCTGGCCGGCCTTCATTTTTTTTTGCATCCACCCTTTTAGTTTATGAAAAGCAAAGCATGCACGTTAAGGTAACATGTTCTGACGAATTGGCAACCAAACCACATTTAATTAATACTAACTGCACCACATTTGTAAGTAGTTAAAGACATTTTTTAATAATACCGTGTTAACAAGTTACACAACACTTCATGCATTTCTTTGAACATATGAACAAAATGAGTTGTAGTCACCTTCATTTCATTTGCCTTGAGTTTGCTCAAAACTGCAGAGGAAAAAGCTCCCCTGTCGTTATTTTTAAAAACACATTATTTATCCATAAAAGAATCACAGAGGAAACTCAGAAACCGACAAGAGCACCAGTCTCTAGAATATTGATTTTGATTCATGAGAACTGTATGAAACCTTGACTTTGATGTATGACGACATCTTCGAAGCTCAACTTTGATCAATGAAACCTGCTAACATCCACTAACACATCAGTTTTTTCGTCTTCAGTGGGGAAAGGGTACACTCAGTATGCAATTCAGGGTCAAATGACAGAACAGTAGTACTGAACAATGCTTTTGCTGATTGAGGTGTCTTATTTAGGGTCTCTGAAGCTGAGAAGAGGAGCAAAAGACACTAAAGAGATCAAATTTTCCAGGCCAATTTTTTTGTCCCACTGTAAGGGTGACTTCCGCGTTCCAGTAAAATAAATTAGAAGCTAAACATTCTGCATAAAAATGTGTTTACATGTGAAACTACGTTTACTCCGCCCTTGGCAAAACGCATTCATGCGACCACTTTCAAGGAAAAAATGTGGGTAAATGCGCGTTTGGGGCTCTCACGCTCACTAATCGCTAGACAAGTTTCCACGCCCGCGTTTGAGCTCTAATTTGCAACACGCGTTCAGTGTGTTGCAAATTAAACCAGGTCAAACTTTGACCAGTCAGGGACTCGCATTTAATTGCGAAGCATGAGTTTACAGAAATACCAACTGTTTAAAAACTGATTATGGAGGAGAAATTCATATCTGCCATTTGTGCTCGTCGGAATTACATGACTAAATTAATCATATATTGGAATAGAACTGTGAAAGAAAAAGCCTGGAGACAGATTTGAGATACTCGCACCGTTTTGACATTCCGCACCAAGCCTTTTCCAGGTGGCAAACGTCCTAGAAAACAGTAGAAAAGCAAGAGAAGAAGAATCTTCTCCTTGCTTGTGCAGTGTGAACACTGTGAGGAAAATACACATTCTTAAACACACATCACATGCCCGGTGTGAACGTAGCTTAATACTAACCCAACAGTCTGCCAAAACGTAAATATGTAGCAGCAGAAATTTTCCTAAAGGCAAATGATAGGACTAAGTGAACACTGCATCATAACCCCCTTTTGTTTGTATTAAATAATGAATTTTCTTTTTTTAATAGGAATGTCAGTGTAGTGTCAGGAGTCTGCAGTTATGTCAAAATTAGTTTAGTTTAAAACACATCTTATTAATGCGTAAACGTATTAATCTTTTTGTTGTTTGCACAGATGATTAAGTTATACAAAGGTTTTGGCAGGAGCAGAACCTTGTTTCTGACTATTAAACACACAGAATGTGATAGAAAGAAATTTACTGTCATTTTGCAGTACTAAAGAAAGGTCAAGTTGCTCAATTATTTGGAGAAAAGTTAGTTTTGTTGCTAAAAATTGCAGTGTTAAGAGCGAGGCAGGTTTAAAAAGCTGCAGCTGTATCAAATGGAATTTTACCCAGGTGGCATTTAGTACAGAGGTCTTTCTATTTATATGTTGTGTAACACAGCACATCCAGTATAAAAATGCAGAGAAATTTGTCAGTTTAAAAAAACTGGTCCAGTTTCTGCATATTTTGGCTAGAGCAAGGATGCCATTAAACCTGTAAAGGAGGAGTTTTACTGAAGGCAACGTTCAGTATCTTAGTTTAGATATTTTTTGGAGCATCTTTGCTAAAAGCACAGTGCAAATATCACAAGATGTTGGCTCTTCAACGTATTTCAGACTCAACATGAAAAATAAAACAGAAAGATGTTTGATAGGGTTAGAGATCGCATGACAACTATTCTGTATTTTTGTTGATTTTACTTTTTTTTAAGACCCAAAAGAGATGCATTTTTTGACCAAAATATTAACTAAGATCATTTTTTTTTTGTTATATACCTATTTTTTACCATTAGCGATGACGCCTGCAGGTTTCAGGTTTTCATTAGAGCTTAGGTTCAAAGAGTCAGAGGAAAACGGATCCAAAGGCTGGCACCGTTGTGACATTGCTCTGAATCCATCAGATCCAGTTTCCAGATAACTCAAAAACGTCAGAGCTGGTTTGGGCAAAGAAGACTTCTGAGAGTAAGAGATATTATCACACCGAAGCTTTCACTTGTTGACTCAAAGCGTGATGCTGCTGTCAATGCAAATGCAATCTGATCTGATCTAGAGCCTGTCTCTAGTTGTGTGATGGCACGTCTTTTTTTAGAGACACGAATCTGTCTGAGCATGCATAAACATGTTAGTTACCCCAATAATCGATATGTGTCTCTGAGAAAGCAGCAAACACTAGAGGTTAAGTAAAGTAGCATGCTGTGCTCCTGTAGTTGATTGTTTAAACATTCACATGGTTAAATCAATACTAGACAAGTGCTCTGATGTGGTTTGTCAGAGAATAATAAATGTTCACACCTTTGCTTTGTTAAATCTGTTTAAAAGGCCTGGTGCATACTTCCCCTCTATAAATGCAGCAACGTCTAGCTGTCTAATTTGCATATCATTTGGTCATGATTGTCACCTTTCAGAAGTTTTACAGGTTCCATTTTATAAAGGAAGACAAATTGCAGAACACTGTCAAACACTTTCTTATTTTTAAGCTTCACACTATAACTTCATGGTTATAGTAAATAGGTACAGTGTGGATCGAAAGTTTGGGCACCACAGATAAAATGTTATATTATTGTGCATAAAGAACACAAGGGAAGATTGAAAAATGTCCTAAAGGCCTCAGTTTAGGGATGAGACATCCTTTTAATGTAAAAAATTAGGCTTTATTTGAATCATTTACTCTTTCATAACAGCAGAAAACAAAATAATGGTGTGTAAAAAAGTTTGTATTTGGTTGTTCTTTACTGATGCTCTGAGTTCCTGCTCTCTATGACTGATGGGGCTTTAGTGTTTTCCTTCCAAATGTCACCTTTTCCCGATACCAGGGGTAGCTGAGATTTCCATCAAAGTTGATCTATGGATGTATTGTGGATCATTGACTCTCATTAGGCACATCTTCTAATTAGTCAGTGTCTGTTTCTTCATGTTGGAGGGAGGAAAAAGGCTCAGCTTGGTCCATCGCCACAACTTTTTTTTTTTTTTTGTGGCAGCTTAGTTGTTGGCTGCAAACTCAATGAAAAAAGCCACTCAAGATGAAGATGATATCCATTTTTTTTTGTGTGTAAAAACTGATTTTAATGCTCACCAGCAAATAATTGAGCTTGTGGCCTACAGCAGTTCTGAACTTCAAGGAACAAATTGCTTAGCAATTCTTACTTACAGCACCTTTGAGCAGACCCTACCACCACATAGTCAATAACCCACCAAACTTTGAATGCCCCAAGTACCCAGGGAAAACAGATTTTGACACCACCACCTCCAAAAGATGACATCACAGGGGGTGAAACCCCCCAAAAAAGTAACTGGGCTAAAAATCTATTTTTGGGATTAAAAAGTTCAAAATCCCAAAGAATATATCCAAAAGAAGTTTTTATTTTTTTATGAAATGGCCACAGGACCTGCACCTTTGTGTGAATAAGACCTAGTTTAGTTATTTTTCCTCTCTTTCCCAATCGGTTTACATTTTTTCCCCTTTTATATATTTAATTCCATAAAACAATAAAAAGAAAATATTTTATGCAAGTTTTCCATACGTGGAAAATTAAAGGGAACATAAAGAAAAAACGTCAAGTTTCTGACCATTTTACATGGAATAAAGTAAAAAAGAAAAAAAACTTTAAACCTTTTGAAATAAATGTGCGCAATTAAAATACGTTTTATGCGTCTTTCTTGTATTGTAAAACAAAAAAAAAAAAATCAAGCATCCCTTTTTTAATACACTTCTTTGCATTTTGCAACTTAATTAAATAAGTAAAGTTGATGTGTTGGTATGTCTAGTAGTAAATCAGTTCCCAAGAACAATACAGAAACAATTTAAATGTATTTACCTTTTAATATACCTTTACAGCTGTTAACCATTTTTTAAATGATAAAATTGTTGGTATAATCCGAGGATTGGTGCCAAGTGTTGTAAACATACAAACAATGAAGCTTAGAGATTGCTTGATGTTTATAGAAGAGAGCTGGGCTCTTTCACCACAACATTTTTAGATCAAGTGCCTTGGGAGCTAAAAGCAATCTAGCTGCATGTGGTTTTCAAGGAAACTCCAAGTAATAAATAAAAAAAAACCTGATCTCTCTCTTCACTTTACTCTGCCAGCTTTGAAAAATACTTCTTTCAAGGTACTGTATTAACTTACTTCTCGGGAAAACACACATTTTGTTAGGGTTTTATTGTTTGCCTTTTAGAGGCCCCTTCACCGCCTCTCCGAATTCTGTGCGGTTGTCACATTTTGCCACCTCAGCTGTATAAAGAAGGACTGTCTCTGATGTCTGTCAATTTTGAAAAAAAGCACTTGATGTTTCTCGCCAGTCTATTTTCTCCAATACATGACTTTAGAGAGAATTTCTGGGGCTGTCAAACCAACTGGATCACTAACGAAGACGCAAACCTCAATTCTAATTCAAAGCAACAGAAACTTCTGAATAATGAATACATTTGCACTGGTGACCTCATTTTGATTCTCTGTGAAAGCATACTGTGTTTATATGTTCAGAGTCGCCTTTAAAAAGAACTTAATTCAATCCTCAGTGACAAAATGTGCAAAGTTAAGTTCAATAAAATAAAGTGAATTTAAGAGCATCACAGTTCTCCAAATTGTAAAGGTTCTAGTCATATCTACTGACTACTTAGTAGAGATGCTTGTAAGTCACTTTTTTCTAAGTCCAAGTCAAATCTGAAGTCTGTGGTGAAAACTCCAAGTCTTTATACAAAAGTCCTCGGTGAAAAATCCAAATAAAAATCTTCAAACTTTGGATTTTCAAATCAAGTCTCAAGTCTTACAACTTGTTTTGAATTTAGATATTCATTTGTCCCAAAATGACATTAAAGTACTTTTAAACTACTTGTAGGAACACAATAACAGACAGCTGGTTTCTCTGTTTTTTCAAAGCCAAGCCTGAAGTTCCTGGGGTCAGGTCCCAAGTCTTGAGGTTCTGTATGTGTGAGTCAAGTCCACATCTCTGCTGCAGACTTCATCACTTTGCTGTTACCATAGGTTTTTTTTTCTTACTTCAGGTCGCAGCAGAAAAAAAGAGCATAATAAAGAAGGGAAAAAAACATACATAAGTCGCATTAGAGTATAAGCTGAACTTTAGGGAGAAAAGTATGATGAACAAAGTGTGGCGTAATGCTGAGTTCACACCGAACGTGGTTCACGCCTCAAATTTACGTCGGATGCCTCTTTTTCAATGCGTGTGAGTGCTTGCTCAAAAATGTGTTCATCAACAAGTTGTTGATCAGCAAGATCCCACTGTGGGAGGGTATACTGTAAAGTCAACATTTTTGAAGCCTAATCGCTACCTCAAAGCTTTGACTGTATATTTTGTTTACAATCCATGGAAGACATGGATTTTGTTGAGAAATCAGGTTTATTTACTTTGTAGATCTCTATAAAAGCATCGAAAATCATGTTTTCCCATCTAGGTTTATTAAATCATTGTCTTTATTTATTTAACTGCGATTTTTACCTTGCTCCACAGGAGCTGCGTCTGACAGACAACGCTTCAACACAACTGCCGTCTCTCTGTGATGACCCGCATTAGTTCGAGAATAAAAAAATAAAACTAATATTATCGTAATGCAACTAAGGAGAAAATCAAAGTCCAGGCAAAGAACAATTCGATTCTCCGTCATGTTTGTTTTGGATGACGTTTCTTCTTATACGTTGTTGTCAGTAGCAAATACTGATACACGCCCTTGGACTGCTCTCTAGCAATTGTTAGTGGTAAACAATCACTATGGGGCAATACGTGTGAAAAAAAAAAAAATATATAAAATATAACAATTATATATATATATATATATATATATGAGCCCATTAGTGTTTAAAAAAGATCACAAATAAGTTGATCCTGAGTATAAATCACGGTTGGCCAAAAAAAATGTGGCTTACATTCCAAAAAATATGGTAGTCGTAATATACATTAAACAGTTGCAAAAGTCAGCAGAGGTGTGTTTTTCACTTCATATTTTTTTCCATTTCACGACTTTGTCCCAATTCAAAATTTTGAATTTTCTGTTTCTGTAAAAGCACTTGTAAAATCTAGAAAGACAATGTTTAAATGTTTTTTTCCCACAATAATTATTATATAAAACAATATTACTAATAATAGTAGTACATTTGTCTATGCCAGGGATAGGCAACTCCAGGACTTGAGGGCTACATTCCTGCATGTTTTCCAACATCCCGTGCTCTGACATGTTCTAGTTGGCTGGACACACCTGAAGCAGGTCATGAGTCGGGCTTGGATATCTGGAAATCATGAAGACACTGCAGCCCTCGAGGCCTGGAGTTGCCTATTCCTGATCTTTTCCATCTATATTAAAACAATAATATTATTAATGTTGATTTTGTCTTAAACAAAAACGTATTTTAAAATAAGATTGTTGGATGACGATCTTTGAAAAGTGTGCATTGTTGTTGGTTTTTTTGGAATGTTGTAATTTGTGGGTAAACATTTTTGTGATTACATTTAACCAAAAGCCTTTTACTGACCGTATTTATCTTTAAACTTACTTTGAAACATTTGACTAGATTTGTCACCATATTTATTAATGCTTTGAATGTACAAAGCTTTTGTATGACCACATGTATTGCTATTTGTCTTTGTTTTTAAACTCTCACTACCTAATCTAATCAAACAGCAATATACTTCAAAATATCCAGACATTCTGATGAAAATCTTTTTATTTCAAGATGAATATTTTCTCTATTGGGACCATAGACCAAAACACAAAGAAAAACATACATTAAAGTCAGAGAATTAATAAAACAAGAGTGATTAGGATTATTACCAAGAGTAAAGGATCAGTGTGGGACAATCAGTGATTCATTAGCTTCCTCTGATTGATTTATGTGGTCATTATTTCTGAGTACAGGAACTTCTAAGCCTATCAAAATTATCCATCCAAGTAGTTTCTATGACGGTGTGGGGGTTACAAGTGTAACTTTACAGGCTGACTAGATGGCTCAGTCTGATTACAAACAGTTGCGATCAATGCCACTGACCATAAAAAAGGGAAGAAAATAAATGACTGTGATTGCTTGCCAAAGTAAGAAGTCACGCAATCAGTATTCTCCGTCACTTCCCTCACCAGCAACATGATGTAATTACAAGTTATGTGTGTTCAGTAGTCTCAGTTAATTTTCTATACAAATTTGCGTCAGACATGGCATCATACACTGTTTTCGAGCTTCAAGATGTACAAGTGTTGCATACAAAGATGTTTTCACTTTGGCAGATTTTTAAGGTTCTAACATACAGTTCAATAAAATGAATATCGTCCCAGATTTTAGATATAATAAATGGAATAATGGAGGTTGTAATTTCTATATGAGTCTGAAACAGGGTTTCATTTTAAAGACCCACTCCAATGAGAATCCTGTTTTCTGTTTGTTGTATATGTTCTTATAAGTGTTTTTTTTTTAAATATAGGAAATAAAAATAAAATTAAGCTTAAAACTGCATTTCTCTATGCCTTTTTTATGTAAAGCACTTTGAGCAACACGAGTTGTAAAAGCGCTATAGAAATAAAGTTTGATTTGATTTCTGAGAAGATCTTTATGCAAATTGTTGTGTATCAAGGGCAGACGAAAAATTGTCGTTTGAATTAGCTTGTAGGTGTGATGTAGAAGCTACAATCGGGTCCATTCTGATGCATCCACTTGTAGAGGACTAGATTTGTGTACGTCTTTATTTTCCTTGTTCGAGCTGACTGTACAGCTGGAAAGCTCTAATGCTGCTCACCATTTTTGTTGCACTGGTAATGTTAGGTTGGGGTTATGAGGGCTTTTTAAAATGGATCAAAAGATGATCGGAGTGGGACTTTGAAGTGACAATTGTGTTATATTCTGTGTGCCAAATCAACACACAGTTATAGTTCATTTCTCCCTGCAGGAGCCAGGTTGTGACTATGAACCAGAGGGGTGGAGAGCACATTCTTAAATTGATCCTTTTGCTTTTTTGTGTTCTGTTTTTGCATTTCTGTTCTTCTCTTTCTAGTTTTGCATCAGTGCACGTCTTACTATGCAATGCCTTCCATCTCCTCTTCTTTTGTCCTTTTTCATCCTAACACCATTCATCATGTTTGCTCATTGCTAACAGCATAGATTTTCCTTGTCTCCATCTGCGCCTTCCTAATTCTTCACCTCCTCCCTCCAGCTATCCTCTCCCCTCGCCTCCGTCCGCCTCATCTCTGAAATGAAACGATAACACACAACTTTTTTCACATCCTGTAAAAATCGGTCAGGGTTATCTTGTTCTTCTCTCAGTAATGGCTGTAATATGACACCACTTCTTATCTTTTCAAACCAACCTGCACATCAACCTAAAGCCTGCCTCTCATACGACTGACATCATTGCTTACAATTCATTGCCTAGTGGGATTTGACATTACAAAGTGAACAAACACAACTTGATGGACTGATGTTTCTCTTCACAGGCTTTTCAAAAGATCAATATGCTTCGCGTGGATTTTAATTGTGGCCTACAGCTCTTGCTATAAATGCCTTGACTAAGACTGAAAGAGTCATTGATAATTCTGAGATTTTTTTTGTCCCCATAAGGCTCGCTAGATTTTTGAAGGCAATACAACTTTTTGATTACTAAATGAGGAGTTCAGCCTGACGTGTAAACAAAACAAAAAAAAATAAACAGGCTGTCACAAATGCAGGTAAACAGATACACACTTTAGTACTTTAACAACACATGCTGCAAAAATACTACAAGCAATTAAACCACAAATCTTGCATCTTATTAGGATAATCAGAAGGGCTTTTAATGGACAAGAGACATAAAAAAGCTTCATTTTGAATGGAAGAAATGACAACAAAAACATATTTCTAGTAACAAAGAAACTCCACTACAGCTTGCTTTGACACACATTGTCAATGGTTTGACATGAGCAGCTGGTGCAGATTACTTACCTAAGTATTTGTGAAATTTGAGTACCCTTGATTTTTTTTATTTTTTTTTTTTAAGGTGGATGTGAATGTTGTTGTAATTCCTTAAATACACCAGTTTTGATCACTTGTCTTTTTTAGGTGTACACATTAAACTGTCTTCACTCATGACAACTTCATCAATGTCATGACCCTCTTCATACATCAGATAAGGGGAATGTCTTGTTTTTCATAAAATATGAGATCAAAGTGTTCATTTTGAACTAAAACTTTTTCTCTGCTGCTGTAAGTCAGGTGTTAAATTGTTGCGAAATTCTAACATCTTTTGGTCAATTTTGTTGTAGAAAAAAAAAAAGTTCCAGAGTTTAATGACTTTAAAAGTTTAATTGTCAAAGTCCCACTCTGATCATCTTTTGATGTAAATAAACAAGTTCTCAGTGGTCTTTTAAGTATGATTATCCAAAAGAACAAAAATGCAGTTTTCTAAGACAGTTTCTGCAGTAATTCATTAGAAATTCACTTCTGAGTTGTGGGTGGGGTTGATGGCATGGAATAAGCCCATCCCCACTTCCCGTCATCCAGCTGTTTACACTCTCTCTCACTAGTTTAGAACTCCTCACAGCCCCAGCCTACAGTTTTGAGCCAGATGTCAGTTCAGTCGGGGAAAACAAAGACGTACATGGTTTTAGTCGTCAACAAGTCGACACTTCAGAATGGAGTGGAGTAGCTCGCCGATTGTAGCTTCTATGTCAAAATTATTTCAATAAAGAAATGCCCAGAAATTTAATTTTAAGTTTAATTTTTTTTATGCATCTCCTCCATCATAGAAAAAAATGCCACAAGAACATGTTATAATAGCCAAGAACACAATTGTCATTAAAGTTGGTCTGTAAAAACATGTATTGTTATAAATATTACTTTTAATAACAATGATTCAAGGATAAAAAGGAAGAAGGGCCAGGAAAAATGGGTTTGAAATCCACGTCATGAATAATTCTGTGGTTTCTAAAGCTGTATGTGAACAAACAGATACGCTTATGTAATTTGGACTAAAACTAAACCATGAGCGTGAGTGAACAATTGGATTTATTTTCTAGTTAGGGATGCACTATGGTTCCCATAAAAGCAAACTGCTTTTCTTTGTTTGTCTATGTTTAGAAAGAACATCTTTGTTAAAAAAAGTCAATAGTGAAGAATAACACTTTTTAGACTTTGCTAACAGCAGCTTCTGTCACACCAGAGCCTCACAAAACTTTTTTTGTAAAAAAATCAAAAATAAGTGGTGTCACTGCGTCTTTAGTCACATTGTATTCATCTGCAGTCAGAGCCAACAAAAGTGAAAATGTGTACAATGAGACAGCTGCATGATGACAGGGTGCCCATTGAAATAAACAAATACTAAGCAAAAAGGAAATGTGTGGTGTTTATTTAGTCAGTTTCCAGTCAGAAATTCTTTATCATCTTAGGTTTCCAATTGTTAAGTAAGAATAACATGGATTTTCAATCTTTGTTTTTCAAGGGGTGTTTTGTTGACAATCCAAACACGTTTATGCTCTAAAAATGCCTTTTTTCAACATTGTTTTGTCTTTTACAGAAATACTCCCTTCAAATATATTGCCATTGATTAATTCAAATTCAAACTTTATATAAACTTTATTTATTTTTTTTAACATGCTTGGCAACGTCACTTGGACACAGAGATCTGGATGATTTATTTACCCGTTTGCAACCTGTCAGCAGGGCAGGCAGTCACAAAGCGTTTGGTTATAGCCTCTTAAATCTGACGGGAGCATATTGACTGCTCATAGTAAGCTAATTATCGATGCTCACTGCCTATAATGCTGCGGTTGGTTCAGGAATTGTGAAGCCCAGAAAAAATAAACCTTTCAACCTTTGTTAAAATGTGGTGACCCAACTTGACCAAGTGGAGTTTGTATGTTTATTTATGTATTTTTTAATATATACTTTTTAACAGGTATGGAGTAACTAAGTCACCCCTCCACCCCCTTCTTTGTCACATGCATAAACTTTTCTCATTTCACACTCAGATGCTTTGGATGCTGTTTATAGAGGTGACATTGAAAAGATTTATCCAATGGGGCTTTACATGCTTCTGCATCCAACAGTCGCCTTTTGTAATGACTTAAGCTCGAGTATGAATGACTGTTTAAACATGCTGCCATCATTTTCTGTTTGAATACCTCCGATTTGTGCTTCTCATTTCGAATGACAAATGAACCAATTACGGTCTTTTCGTATCTCCTAAGAAGCTGTGCTATTTTGCGTCTATAATTTGTTTTTCGATAAAGTTTGTCCCTCCTGGTAGCGTCTTTCCAAATAATCTGAGACTTTTGTTTCCTTGCTTTCCTCTGTCCATCCTGCCCACTCCTCCTGGTATCATCGCTGTCACACCAAACTGATATGTTGCCCCTGTAACATGTTGGACCACCGCACCACTTTGACACTAGCGACAAATTGATAGGCGACAAGTGATTCAGCCCCCTGACCCTGTCATTCCTTAGCTGGACTGATTGGATTCCATTTGTCCTTGCAGAGGAAAGGCAGTGATTACAAACAGATAAACAGAGTGGGACTTCATGGCAGTCAGCCAGAGCTGACTGCCCGCATCCCCTGTGACAGTAGAGGAGATCGAGAGTGTGCGAAAGTGGGAGGCTTGAAAACAGAGATTTTCAAGGCCAGATTATTTACTGCTGCAGTGTAGCAAGGATGATAGACACAGCACCAAGCATGATGTGACTGAGCTTGAAGAGCTGTTCTGCAATTACAGATCATCTTCAGCATTTTTCATATTTGGAAAATAAACTTTTTTAAAAGGCAGTGGTGGAAGGGTTTTTTGTAAACCCGCTGAGCTGGTTTTGCGGGTTTGTGAGGAGTGAGGTTCACTCTTTTCTTTTTTTGCACAGCAATCGTTACATGAAATGAAACAAACAGATAAGCATCTTATAGCAATTCAGTAAAAAAAACATCCAGTTTACTTTATGTTGAAAGTCGTAAGTTCCTACAATATTTACGTTTTGTACATTCATTTCAAATATCTGCAAAATAATGAGGAGGGTCTGCTTCTTTAACCTGGTAATGCACTGTTTTCTGGGAGCCACGGTTTTGGATATCCTGCAGAAACTCCCAGAACTGCTGCGCTCATTTTCTTCTTCTATTAGGTAACTGATTTTACATGTGGGTGTTCATGACACATCTTACCGAGACTCTGAAACGACTAAAAAGACGTTTATCAAACTTTTTAATTTTTATTTCGGGCCCCTTATCCTCCTTCTCAGCAAGCTGCTCAGTCTGAGCACCAGGATCCAGTCTGCCTCCAGCCTGAACAGATTCTTTTTTATTGACAATTTTAACATGTTCTGGAACAAATACTATTTTTATAAAGCGGATTGCATCCGCAGTACACTGGGCAGTAATGTTTTAGCAGCTAACATCAGACGCTCTGTCCAGACATCACCAGCCCCCATGTCCACACAAGTCCAAACCTACAATTCTTCTGTGCAGACATCTGTGTGTGGAAATGACTGACTGGATCCTACATCTTGCTCCCACATCCCCCAACAAACCGCTTCAACCATCAACACCGCTTCCCCTCCAAGGCCTGTTGCCCCCTCAGCCTATCCCATTAAGACCATAGTCATAGACAGGTCTCTGAGGAGACGTGCTGGGAGGAAACCGAACATCCACTACCTTCGCCCACTAAAGAAAGCTCAAAAGCCTGAGGAAGCATTTTTAACAACCAACACTCCACCACCCTCTTTAAACATGGCACTTTTTAATGTTGGATCTATATCTAACAAGACTTTTATTATAAATGATTTTATCCTAAACTATAATTTTGATGGTCTCTTTTTAACTGAAACATGGCTGAGCACGGATGCATCCACTGTTCTCACAGAGGCCTCCCCACCTAGTTATAATTTTGTGTTTTCAACCACGGAGGGCAAAAAAGGGTGGTGGGACTGCATCTATAATGTCCAACTCCTTTGCAGTAAAGCAGATTTCCTTAGATCAGTACCCCAGCATTGAACATGATATCTTTGTTTTTAACAGCCCTCCAATTTTATGCGTGACAGTACGTATACTCACCGCCAAAGCTAAACACTGGTTTTATTGAGGAGTTTTGAGTTCTTAGCATCTGTCCACACTTCTTTTAGCATGATTTTAACAACTGGTGATTTTAAACTGCAAATAGATAAGAAGTTGGACTATTGCTCTACTCCGTATATGGACCCGCTTGCTTCTCTGGGTTTTAAGCAACATGTCCTGCAGCTGACTCACAACAGGGGACACACTCTTGACCTTGTCATCAGTCATGGTTTACCTACTAGTGTGTCCACGTTTGTGGACCTGGCTGTATCTGATCATTACTTTGTGCTTTTTAACATCACTGGTTTTATAAAACAAGAGACCTCTGTGAGAACGGTAAAGAAACGCTACTTGACTCTTAAAAGTGATCGAAAAATGTATTTCATCTGTTTGCTCTAACTCTAATTATCTTACCAGCTGGCTGTGATTTACTTGTAAAACGTTTTAACAGTGAATTGAGATCCAGTCTTTATTCAGTTGCTCCACTTAAAAAAATAAAAAGATAATGATCAAACCCACACCCCCTTGGAGAACTGAGGAAATTAAACAACTGACAAGACAATCCAGGGCTGCTGAAAGACATTTGAGAAAACATAAGCTCGAAATACACTATCAACTATATCAAAATCAGCTAAAACTATACAAAAAGACTGCAAAACAGACCAGGAACTACTACTTTGCTAACATCATATCTGAAAATAAAAATAATCCCAGAGTTCTCTTCACCACAATAGAATCTTTGAATAAATCAAACATAAAAAAAACAAAAAAAAAAAACAATGCCAGCTACTCATTCACTATGTAAGGACTTTGCAGATCACTTCACGGGCAAAATTGATTCTGTCTGATCAAGCATCATAAATGAATAGAAAAAGCCTTTTTATTTCAAATGATGGCTTGATCTTACTTGATGAAGCACTGGTCAGTTTTGACCTGGTTGAAGCTGCTGTGGTCGTTTTCTCCCAAGTCAATCCAACGACCTGTTTTTTTAGATCCGATCCCCACATCACTTCTTAAATCAATTTACAAATCTTTTGAGAGTGAGATTTTAAATATTATGAATTGCTCTCTTCAGACAGTTATCTTTCCTAATGCCTTTAAAACTGCAGTGGTGGAATCGTTACTGAAGAAAACAAGTTTAGAACCTACGGTTTTTAACAATCATAGGCCGGTGTCCAACTTGCCTATTTTTAAGCAAGATTTTAGAAAAAAAACTTGTTTTTATTCAGCTGAATGAGTTTCTCTTACTAAACAACATCTTTGAGATAAACCAGTCTGGTTTTAGAAAGAACCACAGTACTGGGACAGGCAAGATAAATACCGTTAATGATATCAGGTGTGCCTTAGATTCAAGTCAGATCTCAGTATTAGTTCTACTGGATCCAAGTGCTGCTTTTGATACTGTTGATCTCCTGATCCTGATCCAGGAGACACAGCATCAACTTTCATAGTTATGCTGATGACACCCAGCTGTAATTGATTTCAAATACTTTTAATTGTTTTTAAATGTCTTAACGTTCTTGTGCCTTCTTATCTGACAGATCTTTTTGTTAAATATGAACCCTTGCGGACAATGAAATCCTCTGGCACTGATCTTCTAATCATTCCACCTGGCTTTGGGCTAATTTACTACTTTTATTATGTATTTATTTATTCTATTTCCCATCATCTACCTCCATTAGTTATGGGATGGGAGGTGTACAAGGGGTGGTGGGTTGTGTGTGGCTCTGGGGAAGGGGTCTCGAGTGTAATTTTGTACTCATTTTATATTTGTTGGTTTGTTTTGGTGTAAAGCACATTGTGTTATTTTTTGGGTGGAAACTGCTATATAAATAAAAATTGATTTGATTTAAAAATAAATATTACTATTTTGTGTCAAAAAAGACAAGGATCTTGAAATGATCCCAGTGATGGAATAGCATTGCTAATACACATTTTTGTTTATGTCCTTGTTATCTTATGTATATTTGCTTTAAATAATGGATCTGATGAAACTACAAGAATCTAGGGTGTATCTCACTGTTCCTTGATGGCAAAAATAATCTAGTTTGAATCCCAGCCTGGACTTTTCTCTGTTTGGTTTCCAAATGTTCCGAGTATTTCACAAATACATGTATTTTTGATATATATTTGTATCGTTATTGCACCTTAAAACATAGTGACATTTGATTTAAAAAAAGATTGGGAGTCTAAAGTAAAGCTGTGAAAGGTTGGTTTCCCTGGTTTAAAAAGCATGCATAGATTGCTCAGAAATCTTTGTTAGTGAACAGAAACATTGAGCTAAAATGACGATCATTCAGATCAAACATATAAAGCAAACATTATCTAATTTCTTTCATTTTTTACTTTATCAATTAAAAAATATATAGGCAAAGGAAAAATATGAGTTGATGGATGCTGCTTAAGCAGTGTTGTCTCTAAACAACTCTCTCCCGTGAAGCTTTACTGATGAACTAGATGATTACTGCAAACTGCAAAAATGAAAAAAAACACTCAGCAGGAGTTCTTTTCTTCAAAGATAATGTGAGAAGTCAAGAAATCTAGGAGTATTAAAGATCCACTACAATAAAAATTGTGTTTTTGGTGTTTTTAACATGTTTTTGTAGCATTATCTCATGATGGGATGCATATATAAAATCATTTTCTTTTTAGTATTTCTTTATTGAACCAGGAGCAGAGTTAAAATACTGTTTGAAAAAGCTCTTAGTTGGGATGCAGCAACTGAATGGGCAGAAAAACTCCCTGCTCCGCTCCTTTCTGATGCATCCACTTGCAGACAAATGGATCCATTAACATCTTCATCTTTCTCTGCTGAGCTGGTATCTGGCTCAAAACGGTATGGCTGGATAGTTTCAATATTGTGCGCTGTTTATGGTGCACTGCTAATGGTGGCTTGGGGGTGTGAGGAGCTGAAAGCTAGTTGGAGAGAGTGTGAACAAAGGGATGATGGCATATCAGGGGAGGCTTACTTTCACGCCAACAATGGCGCCCACAATTCAGAGGCAGGTTTCTGATGAACTACTGCTGAACTACTGCTGCTCTGCAGAAATTATGCTTTTAAAGAATGACAGGTTTTTTTTTTATTTTAGTTATAATTTGCATAATCATAATGAAAATGGCCATTGGGAATGGTTTTATAATGGATAGAAAAATAGTTGGAGTGGAATTTTAAAGAGGACTTCCTATTAAAAAAGAATTAGCTCAGGCTTTCATAAGGATCCCTACAGAATGCCTTCCTTTATACGTTTTCTAGGAGTGGACAGCATAACAGGAGCTCCAAGGTCAAAACAGAACTTAAAGAATTCTTTCTGTGGTTTTAGTTGTCAATGTAATTTTTTTATATTCGAAGTGGTAGGAATTGCATTGTCACTTGAACACGTGTAAATGTTTTCATTTGTTATTTTAAAATTACTAATATCTGTAAAGTAGTTTGCAATTTTCAAAAGATTTTTTTAAATAATTGATAAATGTAAAACAACATGCAAAACTCACATGAATTTCTTTAATTTGACATATTGAGAATAAACTGCAGGCTCCTGCATGTGCATGACTCACTGCTTGACTGTTATTTCTTCTCCCCCAAACAAACAATCATAAGAAGCAGGTTTGGCCGCTGCAGTAAGTGATTCTTAATGTTTTCCTTTTTTTTTTTTTTTTGGCATACTGGAAAATTGTGCACACCTCAGCTGCTGTCTCTAAGGTGGGTCATTGATGGAGAGGAATATTTCTTGTGCTGGTAGGGCAAGGACAGGCCCAGTTAACTTGGCTCTCCTGCGAGTCACAATGACAAGAGGCTTCATGGGCCATAAACCCAGAGGGATGGGGGAGACTCAGGAATGGATGACCGTCTCAATTTTCTGCCAGGCTGCCTTCTCTCATTTTTTTTCACCCTTTTGTGTGTGTGTGTGTATGTGTGTGTCATTATGATCATCATGTCCTTTCTATAGTTCA
>BSAI01000005.1:14978373-15030553 GCA_036245035.1 Adrianichthys oophorus | reverse complement strand
TAACACTCTAAAACTGCACCCTGAAGGCAAGGATAAGTGTTTGTAGACCATGATTTCAGCATTCAAGCTAAGTGCCATGTGATCGGCACACACAGAAGCTATCTTGTGGTTGCTGGTGGAGCATTACCGAGCAGCTTCATTATGATTGCTGTTGGCATATCAGGTCGCAATTATCAACGCTGGCTTATTCACTTTTTAATTGCCTCATTTAATTTGTTCACATTTGGCGCTGAACAATGTCAACCTGCTCCAGTTGAAAGCCATTTGCTCCGAGCACGTGCAAGAGACGCAATCGCAAACCTTCTGTATGTGAGTGAGGTGTTTTTTTTTGTTCCATTTAGAAAAAAGAGGAGTGATGTTAATTCATGCAGAATTTTTTTAGAGTTTCTTTCAATTTTTTAAACAAATGAATCTGGAATGTCATTGCTGGAAAGCTGGTTTTTAAACACCAAACCTTATGTTTAAAGCAAAATAATGAAGACATACAAGGAAAACTCACTGTAATCATTTTAATCATGGTACAAGTGTAATTAAGATCAACTCATTTGAGAGCAGGTTTGGTTTAAGCAAATTAAAAGTCACTATTAACATTCCAACTAGGTTTAACTATATGACTATATATATATATATATATATATATATATATATTTGTTTATATATATTTTTAAAGTTTTATTTTATTTTTGTTTTTTTTGCACTGGGCAGTCCAAATGTTCAAATTTAGCACAATGTCTGTGCCTAGACAACATTTCTCACTTAGACTTTTCCTTCTATAGATAAAGATTTCCCGAGTGTCAAACATGAATAGTTTTGCCAAGGTTGAGAAGTTAGGATTTCCAGTCTGACTTTTGAACATTTTAGACACTGGTCTAAAGTACAGGATGAAAAGAGTTGCTCCATAAATACAAAGGCAGTTGGAGGTGTTACCAGATTCTTGTTGTTCGGTCTTTTTTCATGGTACACGTTAAGAAAGTCAATAGGAGGGTTTTTTTGTTGTTTTTTTTTTATAGTATCAATGGATTTGTTGGTGTGAAAATAGTTGTTAACGTATACACTTTTACTTTTCTTAAACATTTCTCTATATGACATTTCCTCATTGAATAATTACACTTACCTGCCACTTTTAAGTATGTATTGCTAGTAATGGGTTTGACCCCCTTTTGCATTGTTACTTGGTGGCATACATTTAACAAGGTACTGGAAACATTTCTCAGAGAGTTTGGTCCATATTGAGATGATAGCATCATGCATTTACTGCAGATTTGTGGGCCGCAGCAGATTGCCACACAAGATGCCAATCTCCTGTTCCACAACATCCAAAACGTGCTCTATTGGGTTGAGATCTGGTGACTGTGGAGACCATAGAGTTCAGTGAGCTCATTGAAATGGTAAAAGCCGTATACTTATTTAGCATTTTTTCTACCTTAAAGGCCCAAAGCGCTTTACATGACATGTCATGACATGACATGGACCCATTCACACCGAACACTGGTGCCAACCTTCCATCAGAGGCAATATGGGGTTCAGTGTCTTGCCCAAGGACATGGCGGGCAAGGCGGGAATCGAACCTGCGATCCTTCGATCACAGGCCGACTGCCCTTTCCACTGCACCACGGCCGCCACAAAGTCATTGTCATGTTCAAGAAACCAGTCTGAGATGATTCCAGCTTTATTACATGGTTCCTTATCCTGCTAGAGGTAGCCATCAGAACGCTGTGGTCAAAAAGGGATGGACATGGTCAGCAACAATACTCAGGTAGGCTGTGGTGTTGTAAATGTGCTTAATTGGTACTAAGTGACCCAAAGTGGGCCATGAAATGTCCCCCACACCATTACACCACCACCAGCCCGAAGCGTTGAAGCAAGGCAGGATGGATCCCTTTTTTTATGTTGTTGATGCCAAATGTTTTACCCTATCATCCAAATGTCACAGCAGAAATGGAGACTCATCAGACCAGGCAACATTTTTTCTAATCTTCTATTTTCCATTTTTGGTGATCCTGTGTGAATTTTAGCCTCAGTTTCCTGTTCTTAGCTGACAGGAGTGGCACCCGGTGTGGTCTTCTGCTGCTGTAGCCCATCTGCTCCAAGGTTTGACATGTGCTTTCAGAGATGCTCTTCTGCAGCCGTCGGTTGTAACCAGTGATATTTGAGTTCCTGTTGTATTTCTATCAACTCACACCAGTCTGGTCATTCTCCTCTGACCTGTAAAAAATATATTTTTTTTTGCCCACAGATCTGCTGCTCTGGATATTTTTTTCCTTTTTGGACTGTTCTCTGTAAACTCTAGAGAAAGGATTGTGGGTACAAACCCTAGTAGATCAACAGTTTCTGAAATACTTAGACCAGCCCATCTGGCATCAACAACCAATTCATTTAAACACACCACAGTCACATTAATCTCTATTTTTCCCAATTGGGATTCTCTGTTTGAACTGCAGCAGATTGTCTTGACCACATCTACATGCCTAAATGGATTGATTTGCTGATTAGAGATTTGCATTAACGAGAGCAGTTGGACAGGTATGTCTAATAAAGTAACCGGTGAGTGTACATCAGTGTGTCCCTACGACAACTTGCATGTGTATGAGTGAGTGAGTGACATTGTTAAGTCCTGTGGGGATGCCATTCTAATTAAGATTTATGAAGAACCCCTTTTTTCATGGCCGGGTTAGCAGCTTGTTGGTGAGCCAAGAAGAGAGTTACTGTACTAGCAAGCTCTGCAGAGTAACACGTGGTTATCTGGTTTAGCGTAGTAGTTTTTTCAGCTGGTTTTGTTCGAGGTTCACCTTATTGGCAAGAACAGCAAAAGCTAAAACATGGATGTTGGTTTGATTTTGGTAAAGCTCTGTGACTTTATTATGCAATAAGTTTGATACTTTTCCTAAAATTAGTCGATTGTTGAAATCCTTTTCCTATCAGGACGGGCAACTGGTTTAAGTCAGGAATTATAACAACTATACAGAGCTTTAGAAAAATGCTTTCCTCTTTCTGAAATCCTTTCGTAATGCCTGAGCTTGGCTAATAAGCTTCCCACAGTGCACAGAGGATTTACTGAAATGGCTTTATGGCTTCAATGATTCAATAAGACTTTCTTTTACAAAGTGGGCCAACAATGTGCAGTGAATTCTTCATGAGAGGGGAGGTGGTGTCTTCCTGTGGGGAGAGGAAGTGAGAGCAGAATACTGATACTAGCACCCAAGAACCTCCTCATTAGGAGCAACCATATGGTATCACCACTCAGAAGGCTGTAAGCCAGTGAGCTGAAGCCTACAACTGGCTGCACATTTTACTGACTCAGAAAGTACTGTGGTGAGTGTTCCTTGTACATGAAGTGCCTTTTGTTTTTGGAAAACTCTGGAACAGAAAAGAAGGACAATAAGTAGTTTGTGTATATAATAAGGGTTGTAAAGTTTTGGTCAGGGTTTCTTTGATTTTATATTCCATTCACAGAGTGCATTTAAATCCAAATTGTTGTTTCATTTTGCAACTGAACCGTATAATATCCAACAAAGTTGATATTATCCATGTTGTCATTACAAAGGAAGATATGAGATTAATGACAGTCCGTCCCTGCTGGAAAATGACAAAATGATAGAAAACAGAAATAATTACAGAAGCGGTAAATTAGAGGGGAAGGGGGGTAGTGAACATTTATGATAGTGTTTTATTTGGGAGAATCTGCTAGGCTTTTTTTCAGTTTCCAACATATGCAATTGGTAGACTCTGAGTTTGCGTCTGTCTGATTGACTGAGAGGATGTGGTCCACTGCAAAGAAGTTCTTAAAATTATTTGTACCCTTCAGCTGTTTTTTTTTTTTTTTTTCTGTCAGACTGAGATGGTCAGAATAATTATAATTTGGCTAGAACTATGTCTATATGGCTTTGATTTTCACAATTCAATGCAATGGCTCTAAATTGTGCAACAAGTTGCCCATCTTCTGACAGATAATGAGACTATATGGAATATGAATGAGCGGAGAAAATGAGCCGGTCTGATCCAGCATGATCCAGTGTAGAACACAACATTCATCTTAGCAGAGTGGTGTTACACCATGCTGCATCACTTAGACGTGATTACTTTTTTTCCCCTTCTTCTTTTTTGCAAATGGAAAAGTATCACATTCACAGTGACAGCTCTCAAAACGTATCAAAAGGATTCAGAAAGAACTGGAAGCTCCTTTTTTCCTCTCTTTTTGGAGATTCTCTTCTTTTGAGGTCATAACCTGAGCTCAGTGTTTTATGTTGAAACAATCGGTTGAGCAGCTCACGGCAGAGCATACTTCCAGATCTCTTCAGATAATAAATCATGTTCCTAGAAAACAGAGGAAAAAAAAATAGGTGCCCTTCTAATGGGGTTTGAGAAAACCACCTTTCTTAAAATGTGGAAACAAATCTTTCAAGATTAGATTTTGTTTTTGATTTCTTTGGTGCCACACACCCACACCCACACACCCACACACACAAAAACTTGTATAATTGGATGACTTCCTCAAAATCAATCCATGGTACTTAAAAATTAAATGGGACCATTGCAAAGTGTTTTTTTTTACTCAGGAGATGAGTTTCTCCAAAGTAAAAAAAAAGAAAAAAAGTCTCACTTCTCTGCTGTCTTTTCACTCTAACATAGGAAAACCCTAAACCTGAAGATAACACTACATGACATACTGTAGACACTTGCAAGAAGATTGCATCCTTGGTCACAGTTTCTTTTCTTATCTATGAATTTTCTTCCTGTTTGCCTTGTTCAGCAGCTGAACAGACAGAAACTGAAACCCTTCTGAGTTTCAGACTTATAAATTGCAGTTTTGTCATAAACGCCTTGGTCAAGCCAGTAGTCTAACTCCGCTGGCGGAGTCAGGCAGAGACGGGAGAGCTACAGCGGGTGCAGTCGCACAAGGGGGCAAGGCATAAATCTAATTAGATTTATGATTTTCCAGAAAAATAAGAATTTCCTCTTGTGATTGTGAGGAAACCATGCAGGTTTGGCTAAGACCAGGGCGCTGACGGTTCAGATCGGCTGGCATACACAGTACAGGGACGTCGCAATCATTTGAGGGGTTCAAAATGTCTTTGAAAAAATGAGCTTTTGATATTTTTTGCAATGCTTAAAGAAGCTTGTATGGATGACGCTGTAATCTTTGTCAAAATATACTAATATTCATTAAAAAAATGGGAGACAAGTCAGGAAGCACATATTTTTGCTGGGGGGGGGGGAGGCTGTATCTCCGCTCCTACACACATTCATTCGTTCACATTTATAAAAGTTTTTATATTGAGCATTTTAGAAATTGCAGTTTCCATATAAATAAAATGTGGCCTATACGGTTCATCACAAAATTCAACCAGTCTTTTTCCCTAGTATCCTTGTTATTTTTTTTCCCGCAAGTGAAATTTATTGCATCTCCATGGCACAGATACCAAGTACTAAGTAGGAACATTAACGGAGTACACCTCTTACCATCTACTACTAAGTTTAAGTGAAGAAAAATGTGTTGTGCTTGTAAGTGAACAGATGCAGGGTATATGTGCGCTTGTCTGGGATCAATAGGTGGTGGATGGTGCACTCATCGATCAGCTCAGTGCACTGGGGCTAATTTATGCCGTTGCTCCAGTGATCCCTCCGCACTGAAGCAGCAGGCTGTGAAATTCAAATTATTATTATAGCCAGGCAATTCTATTATCGCGGGAAAGGATATATCGCTCTGGTGCGTACTGGCTGTCTTCTTTGTGTAAAATGAGGGGGTGGGGGTGACTGGGAAAAAAAACTCAAAAATCTGTCCTTTGTGTCCATGGTTGGGAAATTATTACCCCAGGTGTTGTTTACGGTTTCCTTTACAGAAGTTTTCCCCCTGACCATACTCTTACGACTGCTATTAACAAAGCCACACCAGGAGCACACGTGTGTTCTTGCTTATACCAAAAAAGTTTATTTTACCAGGATAATTTTCAATGTTTTATTTATATTTTAAGGTTCTTTTTTTTTTTTTTTTTTTTTTAATGACAAACCCAATTGGGATGTTTCGTCTTTCAGAAAGTGAGGCCATATTTTTTGGTCTTTATATATTGGCGTTTCCCTATACTGTCTTTTTTCTTACCTAAGAAAATATTTGCGTATCTTTGCACTTGGATGTACAACTTTATTCTTCTTAAATAGATTGAAACATTTTACATGTCTAAATTAAAAAACAATTCAAAATTCAAATGGGTTACATGTAAATTTAATCTTATCCTTGGTTGACAGTAACTTGTGCATGCAGGTAACACCACTGATGTTTACTGTGCAGAATGTCGGTCTAAAATTGACTTTTTTTTGTCACAGTGGCAGGAGAGCAAACCAATTTTATTTCTTGGAACCAAAAAAAGGTGAAAAACATAAAGGGAGTTGTTGAATTTAAACTTTGGATCTCAGCTTCTTACAGTTTTTCTAGAGATGGTACAAATGGCCACCAGCCCAGCTCATCTTAAAGTGCATCTGTGTTATTTTCTTATTGAACTGGATCTGTTCCATCCAAGCGTTTGCGATCATCTCACTCAGACACATTTTTAAACTTGAGTCTGCCAAAGCAAAGAATCAAACATGTTTGTTTCATTGCAAAGAGCGTGCCCATCGTGTGGTTTGTTTTAAGTCGTGAATTAATTAAAAACTGTGTTTTTTGTTGCATGAACAGAGGGGCAGGGAAACCACATAAATAACCAAAAACATCCATGTCATCCATCCCATGCTTCTTAAGAAAAATTCTTTAAATTCTTCAAATCAAATGAAAACATTTGATCATTTTGTATGCAAAATCAATATAAAATGAAAGAAGTGTATGCTTCTCACATTGTTCTTTACTTGCACTTCTAAAGGTCTAGTGTGAGCTTCATGGCCCCCTTTATGTTTCAATTCACCGCAGTGATGACTGTAGGTTTTACATGATGATGTGATGGACCGACGAAATTATTCCCAGATTTCATTTACAAAGACTAAACCACAAGAACTGAGGGACAGGATCTGTGTTTGCATCAATCAGTTTAACACCTTACAATCTGATTGGCTCGTGACAGACCGCACACCAATTAGCTGCTGACAGTGGAAAGGTGCCGACTGATTGATCATTTGACATGAGACAGAATATTTGAGCCGGAAGACCAGAGTTTGTGTCTGTGCATCTACGTGAAACCACTTGTAATAACAATAAATGATGAATTAAGAAATAATATTACATACAAAATAACCTTGTGCATGTATAAATGCAGTTTCAAAAATATTAAAAATATTTTTTGAAACAAACATTTTTGCAAGTGTGCAAAACATCATTATAGCTGGAATTATGCAAACACGTTCAGATATTAGCGCAAACATTTTCAATTTAAAAGGGCTTTTAGCTCTCACTTTTTTGGATATCAGAAACATGTCTTTGTACCTTGAAGCTAAACTTTTTCCCATAATAGTACAGTCTAATTATCTGTTCAGAAGCCACATCTTGAACATGGTTTAGTCATTAAACTAAATCTTGGAAAATCATTGAATTTTAGCTGTTTTTGCCTGATTTAGCATCCTTCTCATCTTTGAACAAAACTTCCCCTGCTTTGCATCTCAACTTGGTACTGAACTCCTGTTGTCAGTGTTAATGAGGTGTGACAGCTTTGGCTTTGATTGTTGTTGCTGCATTGAATTAATCCCTTGCAAAAAATAAAACCGAAGGCAGTATTTTTTTTCTTTGTAGCATTTAAACGTGTGTAACCTTGAATTCTAGAGACGCATTAAACTTGTTTTGCACAGTGTGGTGGGATTTATCCTTTTGTAACTTGAGCCAAAATAAAAAACATTCGGTGGAAGGAGTCGGCAAACAAACAGTCGAGAACAATGTCGCCCTGCTGATACAGCCATCAAATGTGACACTCCTCATCTGGGTGTAGTTTAGAAAGCAATTAGAATGGACATTTGTTGACCACCATTGGAGACTGACTGAGAAGTGGAAGGTGGAAGAAAAGCAGGAACACATGATGAAACTGTTAAGGTTTAGGGAAGAGACTCATTAAAGCCAAGTGCTGGACAGTGGGTAGCTTGATCTTCAAATGAAGAGGCTTGTCTCTTGGCCTTGAGTCACAATTAATTAGCACTGCATGGGAGCACAGTTTTACATAGAAGAGGAAAAAACGAGAGTAGAGATCAAAATGAAAGAAAAACATGAAAAGGAGAACAGCAGGAGCATAAACACAATTCTGGAATGTCTGAGAATGGAGATTGCTGGTCACAGTCGCGACCGTTTTGATTTGAGCAACTTTTTTCGTGGCAGCGTTCTAAAATTGGTCTGTTTTGTCCTAACTTCAAGTTATTTTCAAGGCCAGACATAAATGGCTCCCAAATGGTAGCATGTCTTAGCAGTTGCATGACACTTAAGCAAAATGTCTGTTAAGTACTTGCATAAAGGAGTTTTTAATTGAGGACAAAGTGCAGAATTTTTTACTACATACATAAAGTTTTAGCATAAAAGCTATTAAGTTATAATTATGTATAGCAAAAATGTTGAATTAAACATGTAGCTTTGCAATATTTAGGTAAAATTCATACAGTGCACGTTGATTGTGTTTTCTGATGGCTAGTGTTCGGAAAAGATAAAGGGCAGAAGGGATATGTTTGATCATGTCAAAAGTTCCAGACACTTATAAAGTTTGAAAATTGTTTGAATATAAAGTTACCTAGAAAATCAAAATTTCACACATCACTCGTTCACACCGGGGATGTCACACGCATTCAAAAACACAGGCTTGAACGAGCATTTAGCGTATGGTGTTCACACTGACCTGCTGCTATTTGACACTAGCGCATCTACTTGTTGAAGTTGTGGAAATTTTGAGAATCTTCTTCTCCATTCCAGCCATAAATAGTTATTTTAATTTGCCCTCCATAATACATTTTCAAACGGTTGATATTTCTGTGAAGTAAAGACGATGCCACCCATACCTCATTATCAAATCAATTTGGTGTTGTTGGATCTTTGGTACACAGAATGGCTGAAAATACTCCCTGTTTTGATAAAGATTTGTAAAATAATATAGCATAACTGGTTTATTAGACAATCATCATTATCTTGGGTTTATCTCCATAAAGACAAAAAAAAAATGTTCTATGCAAAGATGTTGTCTCTAAGGCAGGGATGGCCAACCCCAGTCCTTAACAACCACAACCCTGCCTGTTTTCCAGGTCTCCCTGACCAACCTGCTGCTAATTAGCTGACTCACATCCTGATCAACTGAGCACCGGGTTTAGGTAGTCAGCATCAAGCAGGAAAACAGGCAGGATTTTGGCTGGTTGGCAAGCCCTGGTCCAGGGTAAACCCCACCTTTGCTCTGAAGTCGCTGGGATAGGCTCCAGCAACCTTGAGATTTTCACCAGGAAAGAGCAGTTCTGGAAAATGAATCATATGAATGAATGGATGGATGTTGTCAACACATTGTGGAAATCCCACCTGTCATCCAGTTGGTTGTGCTGTACCCTCTTTTTTGATGTCGATGTATAAATTCTCAATTTAAGTCTTTAATATTTAATGGTGGTTGATGTCTTTTTTTTTTTTTGAATGATCAAAATGTCATAGACATCTTTTTTCCAGTTAAATGAAATGTCGGGCACCTGTATCAAATGGTAACCAGTGTCAAAGAAATCTAACGTGGGAAAAAACCTCACACATAAAGAGAAGTGGTTTGAAAAAAATCCTAAATGAGAAAGAAAAAAATAATTGGCTCTGCCTTTTCAGTGACCAATGTTTTCCACCAATTTGACACCAAAATTTACAATCTCTCACAACAAATTTACAAAAGGCCTTTCATTTGTCATCTTTAAATACATTTAGAAAATTGAATGTAAAATAAAAGAAAGTAAAATCTTTTCAGACTGAATAACTCCTGTCTCTAAATATGTTTTTATACTTGTGTGTTCGCAGGTAAAGTACTGTTTTCATTCTTCTCTTTGGACTCGGCCTCAGTGATGACCACTTGACTGATGAGTAAAAACCTTTGTTGAACCCTCTTTTTTTCTGCCCACACTAAATCTATTCTCCCACAACCACACAGACTCTGATTTCCAATTGAGGAACAATATTTATTCTACATTTTGCCAACTGGAATGTATTTTTTTTATTTCATTTTTTCCTTTTCCCACATTCAGTTGAAGCTTATTTCAAATTGATCTGATGACATTCCCATCTTTAGAAGTCCAAAGCACATTTTTTAAACTATTGTTTGACACTTGCTCTGCTTGTTTTCACCTTTGCTGAGCATCAGCATCATGCACATGCTTTATTTCTGAAAGCAAAAATTGTTTTATGTGCTTTATTTGGAAAAAATTACACAGGCATTAGGTCCTTCTCAAATAGTTGATTGAGGCATTATTTAGATTGCCTTGCTCAGTCTGCCTTTGTATAAAAGAGTAATAAAACACAAACATTTACATGTATTTTTCTACATCCTTTGGTAGACATTATACCTCCTTGTGTCATTGTGAGAACAGTGCAAGAGGTAAAAGTTACAAGCTGTATTTTTTTCATTTCTCTCTGTAATGTGGTTTGACAGGTTGGATGCACAGTTTGGCTGACTTGACATGCACAAGCTTGACCCACAGACTTCTAGGTTGTTTGTACCTGTGCTCTCATTTCTGTTTGCTTTTTTTTAGTTGACTTAGCTCACTTGACCAATAAATTCCCATGCACATAGAACTTGTACCCTTTTCTTCAACTTTGACACTAAATCTATTCTAATATGCACAAAACCAGGTTGTGGCTTTATGAATTCCTAAAAAAGTCTTTCTCCTTTTTTTCCAACAGTATAAACTCCTAGCATAGCACTGTTCAAAAATGTTATTTTATTTAGTGACTTTTTTTTAATTTGAGTCATTTCTGACATAGGATGCAACTTAAGAAGAACAAACAGCAGCCGTTTACACAATGCTTGTTTTGTTTTGAACAGAGCAATTCATACTTTCTAGTTGTTTTGAATCTAATTGGGGCTTTCTGGATGTCTGTTCCAGATATATGGAGCATAGAAGCTGAATGCAGCTTCTCTGTGTTTGGTTTTGATTCTAAAAACTGACAGACGACCTGATCCAGATGAGCGGAGAACTCTGGCTGGTACATACTGGGTCAGGGGGTCAATCATGGATTTTGGTGCTTAAACCATTTAAAGCTTTATAAACCAGTGAAGGAACTATAAAGTCTATACTCTGGCAGACAGGCAGCCACTGTAAAGACTTCAGAACTTCATAGAGTGGAGGTTTAATCAGTCTTCTCCTAGTTATGCATGGTTAGAGGAGAGAATAGAATTACATTACTATAAATCATCTTCAATAAGGTCAGAAAAAGACATAAAAGTTCATGCTTTCTCAAGTTTTTTCAGAATAACATTGGATGCAGCTTTACTGTTGTTTTTTGAAGTTATAGCAAAAAGACTTAAAAGTAGTTTTTTCCTGACATGATTGTATTTTCATTGTTTGGCTAGCACACAATTCCACTTAATTCTGAGATATTTTGTCTTGCAAAACCACACAAAGATTTTGTTTCCCCCGCGGTTTTCTTGTCAGTCAACATCTGGCGTAAACAAATGATTATGAAGAAGTTAGACCTGGGCTAAATCTCACCCACACAAACACAGGTGTAGTCTTTGAGCACGTGCATGCGTGTCAGCTCCTTCATAGTCACTGACAAGTCTGGGTTGTTTAAGCACATTGTAGCCCACTCAAGTCTGAGATGCACAAATCCAAACTTAAATCTGTCTTAGTTGGTGCACGTTTCAAGAGTCCCCAAGCTGCACTTGTCTGCTTTGGTGTGTCCGTGAGTGAATGTTTGCAGCTGGAGGTGGTAATTCCAGTCGGTGTGGATCATAAAGATGTCAACACAAACACACCTTACCGAACGGCAAACGCTGTTTGTTTGCATGGTTGCCTAGAACTTAGTCTGCAGATGTTGCATTCTGCTGTCTACTGAAAGGCGAAAAGCAAGTGCGCAAAGCGTGGAAGCTGCTGTAATAGTATGAAAAAAATGGTTAATGCTAGTATTAGTGTTAAAAGTTAGTGTTAGTTTTAAATGTTAATATTACATGTTTAAGAGGTTAGAAATCACAGCTTGGAGAGCAGTGAGTCAGCTCTATACTCTGAGTTACCCAACACAATCAATCCCAGGTGGATTTTGTTTTATAAGTTAAATGTAAATTGGAACATCTTAAAAACGTGTGTGCATATATATATATATATATATATATATGTATGTATGTGTGTGTGTATGTGTATATGTATATATATGTGTATGTATATATATGTGTATGTGTATGTATATATATGTATATATATATGTGTATGTATATATATATTGTTTCATTCACACAGATTTTTTTTAATGTGATGCTTTGAACAATGAGGTAGCAGTAAACCATGCTGAGCCTTTTAGAAACTAATAACTTCCTGTTGCTTCAAAGAATGGCTTGGTTGTTTGATTGAAACTAAAATAATGGGGTGCTTTAAATTATTTTTTTACCTAACAATCTCCCACTAACTTGGATTTTTCTGAAACAAAGTTATTTTAAATACATTTAGGATGCAAACATGTAAAAGTGTCTAAAATTAAGACAATTTATTGGAGAAAAACAAAAAAACAAACATCCAAAGCAAAAATGTTTTTAAGGAATCAAGCTTGAAATGGATGAATGAGTTGGAAGTAAAGACTTTGAGCTCCAAATGCCTTCTTGATTTTAGCTTTATGTCATCAGTTTTAGTGATATGTTGTCGTTTTTCTGTATTGCTTCTTTTATCAATGGTCTTATCAGTGAATGGAGATGTGTTTTTCAGTCCACCTGTCCAATACTCTATTAATATCAGTAACTTTTTCAGTACTGAGCAAAAGCACCACCTGCTGTAGTGACCACTAGTACCTATTTTGTTGAGCACACTGTATCTGCAAAAAAACAGCCAACACTTCACACCTTTTGCTCCCTGCTGGGTTAACTGTACAGGTCAGCAGAGCCAGTGAGTTGCAAATTTAGTTTCTCTCTTTTTTTTTTTTTTTTGGTATTATGCTGGGCCAAGTCTAAAGCGATCACATTCATCCCAGTCCAACTCGACACAGTCATGTGACCTGAATCTTCACCTCCATTAAACTCTGGCATGAGAACTGGTAAAACAAGTGAAAGCAACACTGAGCTGGCTTAAAAAAGAAAATAAAAGCATGTTATGATTTGCAGGTTGTTTTTGTACTTGCAAGCATTTAAAGTAATATGGATACAAAGGGGTTAAATGTGTTATATACTTTTGCTACACCTCCTGTGCAATGGGATCTTTCCAGTTGATCAAGCCTTAAATCTTTTTGTAACAAGGTTGACTCATGCAAAAAAAAAAAAAAAAAAAGCTTGTTTGTTTTCCACATCTTCACTAACCCTGTGACCTTTTGGAAACTACAACCTTATCAAACATTAAAGATCATAAAATCACAAATAAGATAGGTGTTAGAACAACATCATGATGAAGGAACAACTTAAAAGGCATTCATACCCTCACACATTTCTTTTTTAAATATGTAATATGTATGTATGCAATTCATTTGCGTTACTGTTATTTTAGCTGCTTAATCCCTACATTAGCAATCATTTACTTTTTTAAAAATTTTTTAAGATTAACATTTTTTTTTTCATTGGTTGTAACTAAAAAAATTAGGCTTTCTTGGAGAGATGACATCAGAATGACATACTGTAGGTGAACCGATTTTAGCATGAGAGCAGCAGATTCTTTGCCAGACTGAGTCCACCTCTAGACCGTCCAGCTACTCATTAGTGCTGACCTGAGCTTGCAAAGAGTAGAGGTGACAGGAGGGGTCAAGACCTGAGTGGCAATCCACTGTATGTCGCCTTGGTCTAAATAACTGTTTGGGGACAATGCCAAGGAAAGGAAACACTGTGCAATTTTCAACATATTTCCTGTGCAAAAATACAATGTTCAGGAAACCGATGTATCCACGAGCAGAGAAGTGAACCTATGATATGGTCTACAACTCTGAAAGTCCATTTTTCCTCTTGTGTCTGTCTAGCAGAGACTGTAGACCAATCACTGTAGCTTATCAAAATCACAACATTGAACACCGTCTCATAACTGCTGCCTGTTTCCTTCTAAAATGTGCCTTTCTTTTTTTAGAGAAACCTTTTTTTCAACAGAAATGCAATGCAACTTACAAAAAATAATCCAAAAAATGTACTATTTAATTTTTGACATTAGTTGTCTGCATGGATCTCAGTCTTTCTGACTCTTTTTGTACTTTTTTCTGTTATTCTACTAATGGAAAAGTGAACCCTCCCTTTCAAAGTTTAAGGTTTTTAAAATTCAATTGTGTCATAATCTCCACTTTTGTGCGCCTAAGACGAGAACAAATAAAAGCTATATGTTAATTACATATCTTTTTTTCCACATTCTGTATTTAAATTCATTTAGATGCATGCATTCTTTAATTTTACATCATTTTTCATCAGCATATAAAATAAAAGTCCCACAACAAACATGTTTTTGCAGCATTGGGACTTGCTCGCCATCATGATCTACCACTATCCTTTAATCTGTATAAACCCATGGGATACTTGTCTTGTGGTCTTGGGGCAAAGATGAGAATTTTTGACAATTAGTTTTATAAGACAAAGGATAACTATTTATAAACTGCCATCTGTATTTCGGATGGTCACAAATAATAGTTTTGAATGATTCTGTTAATTTAAAAAATAACAACAATGGCAAAGTATGAGTTTTTGATACCAGGTAAGACATTTACATTAGTTGTTCAGCAGCAGCTTATATTAAGATGGGCATGTATGGAGATATATAACAACCAAACACTAATTTAGAGCCCCAGTCTAGATTACATACTTGAAAAAAGGATGTTTACACTCTGGTAGATGTCATAGTTGGACAGGGAAATCTTCCTTGAAAGTGTATAAGAGAAGACTCTCCCGGGGCCGCCTCTTCTCCAGGCAGCGGCATCAGTGAAATCCTGGAGTCGATTGATAAGAAGATCTCCAGCCTTGATTGCCGCCTGAACCTGCTGGAGATCCTCCATAAAGATTTCCAAGGCCTGCGAGAGTCCCTGGAGTTCAGCCAGCAGCAGGTGCAGGAGCTCGCAGCGGAGAACCAGGCCCTCAGAGAGACCGTCCAGACTCTGAGCAGCGACACCGCTCGTCTCTCTGAGGAGAACCGCTCCATCAAGGAAACCCTCCTGGATCTTCAGGCGAGGAGCATGAGGGACAACCTGGTCATCTCTGGGATTCCAGAGGAGGCGGGAGAAGACCCGGAGGCCACGGTGAAGTCCTTCATGGAGGTGCAGCTGAAGCTCCCCAAGGAGGAGGTCCAGAAGATCTCCTTCCATAGAGTGCACTGACTCGGAGGAAGGAGGTCTGATAACCAGCGTCCGAGACCCATAGTGGCTAAATTCGAGCACTACAAACAGAAGGAGCTGGTGAGGAGCCGCGGCCGGGAGCTGAAGGGAACACACTTCAGCGTCAACGACCAGTTCCCGGCGGAGATCCTCCGGCGCAGGAAGATCCTTTTCCCGCTGAGGAGGAAGCACCTCACCGCCGGGTCTCGAGTTGTAGTTTCTGTAGACAAACTCTTCATTGATGGACGGCTCTTTCGGGACCCCGAGATCACCCCGTGGCTGCGCTGAAGACCCTCAGATGCTGCGATCAGAACCTCCATAATGCGCTGATGAAACCGACTAAACTGATTTAAATTAATGGAAAATCAGTTCATCAAGCATCCACACCTCCATCTCGTTAAATCAGTTATTTCTCTCCCCTCCATGTTTATGTTGTTTTGTTGTTTGTTTTTTCTTGTTTTTCTTTTCTCTTTTCCTCTTTTTATTCCCCCCCTCCTCATATTTAAATCAACTAAAGGCAACACATCCCTGGTAAGTACCCATTTACTCATGCACGAGACATGCGCGCGCACGTACACGCGATCCCGCACGCACTCGCCGACACACCGCAAACACCTCACATAGGCTCATATAGGAAACATACAACAAGTAACTCATACAGCCAGAAAACATTCACGCGCACAAGCACACAACGCTCCTCTGCGCATTGGTCAGCGGGCACGCGCACAGGACTCACAGACGCACGCGCATTACTTAGCATAACACTCTCAGTCAGTGTAGTCATGTCCAGTCTGAACATCTTTAGCTGGAATGTGCGTGGACTTGGCTCTGGGCCAAAGAGGCTGAAAGTTTTCAATCATCTGAATGATCTAAAAGCAGATCTAGTTTTACTGCAGGAGACCCACTTATCCAGATCAGCTGATCATCTCCTGTGCTCCTCACAATTCCCATTCATCTATTCAGCTAGTTACAACTCCAAACAAAGAGGAGTTGCTATTTAGATTAATAAAAATATTACATTTACTCATAAGAACACAATTGTTGATCCAGAAGGCAGATTTGTAATTATTAACATATCATTTCAGAATAAAGATTTTTGTATAGCCAGTATCTATGGTCCCAATGCTGATGAATCCTCCTTTTTTCACAGATTCTTCACCTCACTTTCGGTTCATGCTGACTCCACAATAATTATAGGAGACCTCAACTTGGTCCTTGATCCTGAACTTGACAGACTCAGCACAGCAGGACACCAGCGCACATGGCGTTCTGCAAGTATTTTGAAGCAATACATGGATGAGTTGGGTCTCTGCGACGCTTGGCGCTCATGTCATCCAAACACTAAAGGGTTCACTTTCTTTTCTCCAGTTCACCACTCACAGTCTCGCTTAGACTACTTATTAGTCAGTAATTCTCTTTTAAAAGATATCAAGGATTCCAACATTCATCCAATTATCATTAGTGATCATGCACCAGTTTCTGTAAATATTTCTAGAGATATACACACACCTTCAGGCTTAACCTGGAGGTTTAACACTTCTCTGTTAAAAGATCAAGAGTTTATTCAATTCTTTAAAAAAGAGTGGGCAACCTTCTTAGAATTTAATGATACTCCGGATATTTCACCATGTGTTCTTTGGGAAACAGCAAAAGCAGTGATGAGAGGAAAAATTATTTCTTATTCAACAAATAAAAAACACAAAGAGAAAGCAGATTTATTAGAAATAGAAAATAAAATCAAAGATCTAGAGGCTGCTTATGCTGCTTCTGCACAAGAACACATTCTGGGAGATCTGAAAAATTTAAAGCTTCAGTTAAATGACATCATCAATAAACAAACACAATTCCAAATACAAAAACTTCGACTCGAAAATTTTGATAACTCAAACAAATCGGTTAAATTTTTAGCTAATCAGCTTAAAATTAATAAAGAAAAATCAACAATTACCTCTATTATGGACCACACAGGAACTGTCACTCACGAACCGGTTAAAATCAATAAAACGTTTAAAGATTTTTATAAAAACCTATACACATCACAGGTCAATCCATCAGAACAAAGTATTAACTCATTTCTTAATGATGTAACTCTACCCAGATTAAATGAGGATCAAAGCTCAAACTTGGACTCTCCGCTCTCATTGGCTGAACTTCATGAAGCTCTGTTACTGATGCCCAACAACAAAGCTCCAGGGCCTGATGGCTTTCCTGCTGAGTTTTATAAAGAATTCTGGGAACAGCTGGCACAAACTTTTTATAAAATGGTTACTTTTATCAAGGAAAGCCAATCACTGCCACCTCACATGAATTCAGCTAACATAATCCTCCTTCTCAAATCAGGAAAAGATCCCATAATTCCTTCAAGCTATCGCCCCATTTCTCTAATCAATGCAGACGTAAAAATTATTTGCAAAGCACTCGCGCAGAGAATGGAAAAAATCACTCCTCATATAATTCATCATGATCAAACTGGATTAATCAAAGGTAGACACTCAAGTGATAACGTCCGCAGACTTGTTAACATAATAGATTTTGCCACTATTAAAAACCAGGAAACAACCATACTCTCATTGGATGCTGAAAAAGCATTTGACAGAGTAAACTGGAAGTTCCTCATTGCTGCCCTCCATAAGTTTGGGTTTGGGGAATCCTTCATTGATTGGATTAAAATATTATATCACAACCCAAATGCATCAGTCAGAACCAACAAACAGACTTCTGACAGGTTTTTTCTTGGTAGAGGGACCAGACAGGGTTGTCCACTGTCCCCCTCTCTTTTTTCTATATTTATTGAACCTTTGGCTGCAACAATAAGACAGCGTGAGAGCATTAAAGGAATTACAACAAAATACAGTAATCATAAAATTAGTCTTTATGCTGATGACATATTACTTTTTCTAAACAATTCACATTCCATTAGTGAAACAACAATTATTAATGAATTTTCCTCTATCTCAGACTACTCAATTAACTGGAACAAATCAGTTTTATTGTCACTGAATGGTAATGTTGAGCAAACAATCTCAATACCAGTCAAATCAGGCAATATCAAATATCTAGGTATTTATTTCTCCCCGAAACTATCAGAACTGGTACAACTAAACTACACCCCATTACTGAAAAGTATACAGGATGATCTAACCCGCTGGGTCAACCTGCCTCTGTCACTCATGGGTAAGATAGCCACAGTAAAAATGAACATTTTACCCAAAGTTAATTATCTGTTCTCAATGATCCCCACACAACCACCACTAAAATGGTTCAAAACATTAGACTCTGCCATATCCAGCTTCTTATGGAACAATAAACCTGCAAGAATTAGTCTAAAAACTTTAAAATCTAGAAAAAGCTGTGGAGGCTTAGAATTACCTAACTTCCATAACTACTTTCTTGCCAACAGACTGCAGTACCTCTTAAGATGGATAAAAAACAATCCAGAAACCAACCCATGGATGGATCTGGAACAGGCATTTTGTGGAAAGATCAACTTGTCAGATCTACCATTTATAAGCCCAACAATAAAAAAACATGACTGCTACCAGAGTAGTAATATAAGTACTACTTTAACAGCCTGGTGGGATTTTCTTAAAATGTCAAACTCTTCACTACTACCATGCAAAATGACACCCATCTGGAACAACCCAGACATCCTGATAAATAAAAAAATGTTGCACTTCCCTGCTTGGCAAGCAGGGGGCATAAGACTACTCGAGCACTTGATTATCGACAGAAGATTCATAACACACCAAGAACTACAAGAAAAACATGGAATAAATAAATTCTTGGAATATCAGCAACTTAAATCTGTAATTACTAAAACATTTAAATCCAGTGTCAATGACTTAAAATTACCAGAACTAGTTACCTCTATGATTAATTTTTCATTGAATAAAACTCTCTCCAAAATATACAAACTCTTATGCAACTTAGATAACGAAGTCTCAATTCCAACAACAAAATGGGATGCAGACTTAGGCAGAAGTACAGACACAAGCTTCTGGTCAGAAATTTGTCTAAATACCTTTAAATTAACCAAAAGTCCAAACCTACAACTAATACAATTCAAAACTCTTCACAGAATTTACTATACTGGACAGAGGATGTTCAAGATGGGTCTCAAAAACTCAGACATTTGTGAGCATTGTGATAGTAATTTACCTGACAATTACATGCATGCTCTGTGGTTCTGTACACCTGTCCAGGCTCTCTGGCAACAGGTATGTGCTGATTTATCAGTCTGGCTTAAGGTTTCAATCACAGCCTCACCTTCACTTTGTGTGCTGGGTGACATGAGTGCCATCGACACAGAGGGAAGTTTAGCATCTATAATCTTCATAACTCTTTGTATAGCAAAAAAGACAATTTTATTAAACTGGAAAAACAAGAAAAATATTAGTGTAAGTCATTACATGAATCTGCTATTGGATCATATCAGCTTGGAAAAAATGTCAACTAAGAGGGCGGTGGGGCCTCTGCCCTGGGGAGACTTGGGCCCAATGCTGGGGGGGGCGGGGGGACGGTTGTTTCATCATCGGGGGTCAGTTTGGTAGCTGTCCCCGACCTTCCCTCCTTCCTCATACGACCACTTATTAGGTTGGAAGGAGGGGCGTGCTTGCGGAATACCTCGAGGGGCCGAGCCACTTGGCAGTGGTCCACCCCTCCCATGGTCTCCGCACAGTTTCGCCCCCTTCTCCTGGTTTTAAATGCACCTTAGACACGTAGGATCCTTGGTGGGGGGTGCTAGGACATCACTGCCAGCAAGCAGGAGATGTCCTCTCAGTGCTCTACCCTCCAATTTTAACTGCACCGTAGACATTTAGGGCTCCTTGGTGAGAGGGCGATTGGACATCCCTGTAAGCAATCAGGAGATGTCCTCAGTGCCGTGCTCGCCAATTTTATCTGCACCCTTTATTACACACACCCATCAATCACAAGAAACACACCTCAACACACACACAAATACATTACACAAGGAAGGTGGGACTACTGATCTTCTGTCCCTTACCCCATCCCTGGTGGAGGGAACAGGGCCTTCAGCGGCGGTGGCCTTGTCTCCTGGGGGTCGGCCTCCTGGGCCCGGCGGCCCCCTCCCCGCACAGGGAGAGGGATCCCTTTGTCCTCTGGCAAGTCCATGAGCGGGGGATCATATTCCATCTGAGCCTGGAGGGTGTCTGTGTCCTTGTGGTGCGGGTTCTGGCCCTTACCCTCGGGTGCCGAGCCCCTTCTGGGTCACAACATTAGGAGAGCCTGGTCAGGCAATGTACACCTTCGGGGACCCCCACTGCTCTTGGTCATCCCTTTTCTAGATGGGGGTAGCTGACCCCCATCGTGCTCTCTTCTGGATCTCCGCAGCTGCCTGGAGCTTTGGAGCGGGTCTCCCGTGGGGGGCCCGGGCTCGTACCCGGGGCTGGGGTGGGGGGATGCCCAGAACTCCTGGGTGGTGGTGGGCGGCTTGTCTGGGGTGGTGGGGCTCTCGGGGGTGGGGCCCCGCGCTGGGCCACCTGGCGCAGTGGGAGGGCTGCTCTCCTGACTGGGCTGGGCCTTGCGCTCTGCGCTTCCGTACCTCACTGCACTCGGGTGTTGGGGGCCCGTGTGGCTGTCCTGCGGGCCCTGGTCTGGGTGCTTGGCTGGGCTGCCTGGCGGGTGGATCTCCTCCATTGACCCCACAGTATGGGTGCGGGGGCGGGCCCTGGTCGGCGCGGGTGTCTTGGTGTGGGGATGGCTGGGGGTTCTCCCTCCTTTTTTGTGCATTCCATCATCCACTTCAGCTTAACATAACATTCACCTGAGTACAGGCGTCGGCTCACCTTTGCACCTTCAAATAGTGTGCATGACGGAATGTAATGCTTTACATGTGTTGGTTGGTATGCACAAGTGTGCGTGTGAACTGGATGTGGACAAGTTTGTGAACACTCTCGGAGCCGGCAGGTATGTAACAGCTGAGTGTGTGGACAGGCCGTGCCCATTTTAGGCCAACATTCACTATTGCAATGGGTATAAGCTCCAGCATTTTGTTGCCTGTAGATTAACAACTCTACCTTCCCTTCCCTGTAGCCATTCTCTAACTGCTATAATGCACCATCTCTCTTTCCCCCCCTCCACCCCCCAACTCTCTCCTTTTTCCCCTTTCCTTTTCCGTCCGGTCCAACAAAAAAGACACAAATAAAAAAAAATATATATATTAATAAAGTTTGGTTTAAATTACAAAAGGGGCTTATACCAACATACATTTTGTGTTCGCTATGATTTATAACCCCTGATTGTAAGAGTAAAATCTGTCTAATACAAGAGGTTCTCAGCTCATATCTGTTTGCTCAGCTGTTGGACAGGACAAGTTAAAAAGAAAAAAAAAAAAAAAAAGAAAGTGTATAAGAGACGATAATTTTTTAAAAAATAATTAAAACAGGAACTTTCCATCTGCCGAGGATGCAGAGATGGGCACTTTGTTCCACTCCAATGGGATTTTCTCATACAACATTTAATAGTATATAATATTTGTATTCACGAAAAACTAAAATAATCATATTTTAGGGCTTAGAGGGAACAAAAATGTGATCATCATTGATTTTAACCAGTAAAGCTTTCCATTTTTTTTTTCAGGGGCAAAGCTTAGGCGGGGCAAGGCAACTACCCCCCCCCAGATAAATGCCTGCTAAATGCCCTGGTTTGCCTCCTCAAATTTTTGAGTCAGTATTAGTATCATCATTTACAATGATTAAGACATCACAAATACAAGCTTCTTTAAGCATTTGTAAGAGTACTTCAGCTAAAAAAAACAAAATAAAACAGTTTAGTAATAATATCGAAACTTTGAAATACATATTTTTGATCCTTTCATTTGTAATGGGCCTCCACTCTGCTCCTCCATATAAAATGTTCTAGCTCTGCCCCTATTTTTTCTGCATACTTCTCCATACATATTACAGTGTGTGCAATAACATAAAATCAATAATGTTAATAGCTAATTTATGCATCGAGATTTTCAGATCTATTGAGGACAAGTTAAACAAACATAAAGATAGGTAGACGACCTGTGTCCACTTCTGTCTCTTCCCAGCCTCTGTTGTTTCTTTAAGAACGTAAATCAAATAAATATAACCAAAGTAGGTTCTCTAAAGAAATACATTATAAATGCTATTATCACACAAGTGTAAATTAATTTTGCTTTAAACAGTTAAAAACAGTATTTTAATGGACCCCTTTATATTTTGACCTCATGCTGATGACTTCATTAATATCATCCATTATTCTTAAGAGACTGTGTTATTACAACCCCTTTTTGTGCTTTAAAGGTTGCTCTAAAAGTCGTCTTTTCCCATGAAGATAAATGAATAACCGGTGAACAAAGACTATTGTTGCAATTCAATATAAGGGAAAGATCAGTGGTACCAGATCAGGCTTGTCCCCTTGCCCTTTAATGCAAGTTCCCCAGTAGACATTGAATTGTTTCAATGTGAAAAAGGAAGAACATGCAAATTGTTCTTGCTAAGTGACCACACAAGAATCTGTTCTTTAATATGACATTCTTATTGCTGGGTTGAAATCTGTTCTTCTAAAACTCCCAACTCAGAATTCCATGCAAAAAATGAAGATTATTGCATGCAGCAATTAAACTGATAGAATTTGACTAAAATAAAATAAAATTCTATTAAGTTGATTCTCAAAAACTACACACATTTTTAACCTATTATTTTGGATGACATATGGTTACATTTATTTCATAAATTTTTTTTCTCTGAGATAAACTAAATCTGAATGGGAAATACAGTCAGAATCACTGCACAGTTGGAGCTAATTATAAAGAAAATCTGTTCATTTATTCTTTTTTCAAACTGACTAAAATGACTACAAATGTAAACACAACTCCATGCATGTGCAAATTTAAAGCCTACCATCAGTTTCTGCTCGAATTTTTACACCTAATGATGTAGTAATTGTTTCTCTCTAGCACAGATGTGTGCACACTCAATTTTACTGGTCTCTGACTCAACAGCCTTCATATTTTTATTTTTCAGCTTTCATAAAAATATTTTAAAAAAGCACAATGCTTGGATTTAGATGGATCTCAGTAACAGATCCGCAAGGTTTTGTTTTGCTGTTCCTCTTTTAGGGAACTACCTGATAAAAAAGCAGCACAGATCTGAAGGGAGACTTAAAGGGAACACAAAGGTAGAAATGAGGCCTTAGAAGGATTTCACTATATATTTTTATTTTTTTATTTGCATAAATGGAGATTCAATAAACAAGTACATCTTGTACATCTTTATTTCTTCTTCTTCAGTAGTTGTGTCTCCATTGTCTGGTACGCCACATAGTCTAACTCTCAAAGTATTGAAGTCCCTGTATTCTTTTAAGTTGTCTCTATCACGCTTCATTCTGCAAAGTTACTCTGTTGGGAGCGTAAAGTGTTGTTTATTAGCAGATGCTTGTTGAATGGAGGCTCTCTTTTTCTTTTTTTCGTGCTGCTCCTGACATTGATCTGGAATTTAAGTCATGTAAAAGAAGAAAACAGGGTTTCTCCTTAGTGCAGTAAACTGGGAAAGAAAAACAAGAGGCAATTGCTGGGTCAGATAAATTACAGAAAGTCTGATTATCACGTCTTAACTTCAAAAATAAAAGCAACAAACAAATGACATAAAAACAACAATTTCTTCATATGTTTACAAGGGCAAACAGTCCAGGTAAACAAAAGGTGCAAACTATATATTGGATTTATTTGCTTATTTCCAGACACTCAAGGTGCTTACAATGTAAATCCATTATACATCCACACGTCATTCATACTTGGTGATGGTAAGCTACAGATGTAACCACAGCTGCTCTGGCGCAGACTGACAGAGGCATGTCTGCCGATACGTGCCAAACAGTCCCCCTGACCATCATCTGTACATTCATACGCATTCGCACACCAGTGGAGCCACACACGGGAGGCAAGGAGGGTTAAGTGCCTTGCCCAAGGACATTACGACGGTTGGCTGGAGGGAGCGGGGATCGAACCGCCAATCCATCAATCATTGGCCGACCTGCTCAAAAGCCAGAGCTACTGCCGCCCCAAATGGGTAGTTTGAAGAAGCTTTTTGAACAAACTCGATGGATGGATGTTCTGTGACCTGGGCTGGCTTTCAGGACCTGAACCTTTAAATACCCAGTCTGATGAAAATTGTGTTTTTGATGTTTTTAACATGTTTTTTTTTTTTACACTTTTCTGATGATGGAGGACATATAAGGAAAACTGAGATTAATTTAGCATTTTTCCATTGTTCTTTCTTCAAATTCATGTGAATCAGGAGCAGCCATTTGATAAGCTTGTAGTTACGTACAAACTACAATTGGTGGGCCACAAGCCATTAGCTCCGCTCCATTCTGATGCATCCACTTGTAGACAAATAGGTTCCTGCACGTCTTTGTTTTCCTTGTCTGAACTGGCATCTGGTTCAAAACTGTTTAGCTGGATAGCCCGATACTGCTGGCCATTTTTGCAGTGTAATGTTATGTCGGAGTTGAGAGGGACTGTAAGCTAGCAGGAGAAAGTGTAAACAGATGGATGATGGGAAATGGGGCACTCCACACCAACAGTTCTGGTGATGACTTGAAAGTGAGTTTCTAATGAACCTCTGCTGCTCTGCAGAAACTGTCTTAGGAAAATGTTTTTTTTTTTTTTTATTAAAGACCACTGGGAACGCTTTTTACAATATTTCAATACTCTGGAGTGGGACATTAATTGGTCTTTTTTTCAGATTCTATTTCATCTATTTTGTTATTCCTTCTTTTATTTATTTATTTATTTTTCAAGAGCAATGTGACACCAGTTATATCAATCTTTTGAGTCTGGGTAATGGCAATACATATTAGTTTTGAGTGACACAGCTAAAACACTTAAAATTGTTAGGCTCCAAATAAACCCAACTCTAACTTTTTTCATTTAAGCTTATGCTCTAGGGAAATCATTTTAAACAATAGCGATTTAGGAGATGTGCGACCAAATTTTATCTTCACTATTTTTTTTTTGTTTCCCTTTGAATAACTAATGAATTACTAATTGTTAATTTTTTGCATACCTGCTTTGCTATGTTGTGAGATCATACATGGAAGCAGTTTTAACGTATTGGAAATGTTTCTTTTTTGTTTGTGACTGTGATTTGGTTTTGTTCTTTTTGTCAAGTTTGATCATGTAAATATGTATACTTTGGTTTATTTTTTTCTTTGAAGCTGCTGCGTGCTTGGGGCTTCTGCTAGTTTTTCTCAGAAACATTTTCACTGCTTTTGTCATTGTCTCACATATTAAGGGAAACATTTTTGTCATTTTGAAGCTGTGTGATCACAGCAGAAACTTGCGTTGCCTGGCTGCCGGACTTGGCTGACATATTTGCCTTTGTTCATTTCCTCAACTCAGTGAAGCTTTATCTCAACTGTGTTCCATCCATCCTTTTAATTTTAGACTGACACTCTTGAAAGGCTGCTGCAGAACCACAATTCCTACACTGTCACACACAGATATGCTCAACGTGGCTGTCTCAATATTTGATTAAGCTCAAGCTCTAAAATTAATCTCAAACTGCAAACCTCTGTATCTTGTTTGTGCATTATTGAGTGGCACACGGTGAGGGGGGAAAAAAATCAGGGGTATGTGTGCATAAATGTGTGTGTGGATGCATGTAGCATTTGTTCCTGCTTGTGTGTCGGGGAGAACTCAGGCTGTTGATCTAAAGTGACATAAATAGATGGGTACAACCATAAACCTGTATGTACGCTGGTACAATGGAAAGGGAAGGCAAGCCCCAATGGAGACATGGACAAGAGCAATAACACTAATTTAACCATTTGACTGACATCTTTGTATTTCAAAAGCTTGAGTGTGCAACTCCTTTCAATAATGAATTGGCACTGCTTTATATATGTAAAGAGTTGAGAAGGATGCCGATGTTATGTGTGATAAGACGCTGACAACGACATGTGACAGCCAATAAAATACCAATTTATGCTTAAAGTCCCCCTCCAATCATCTTTTAAGTTCTTTTAAAATTGTTCCCAGTGGTCTTTTATTTGTGATTATGCAGTTTTTAGCCAAAAAAAAAAAAATGTCTTGTTTTCTTGGACATAGTTTGTGCAGAGCAGCAGGAGCTCATCAGTAATTCCCCTTCAATTTACAAATGAATGAAGAAACACTTAAAAATGCAATTTTAGGCTTATTTTTCTTTGTGTCCTCCATCATGAGAAAAATCCCACAATAACATGTTAAAAACAGTGGAAAACTGCAAAATGGGTGTTTTAAGATTTCATAGCTAAAAATGCTTTTTAATAGTGTATATAGAAATGTGACAGAGGCATCTGTTTACTGGCATTGGTGGAGATGTGACATTTAGAACTAGAACAGGAGCGAGTTGCAGATGTTTTCTGTGGAAATTCTTGTATTTTAGGTTGCCTGTCCACGAATATTTCAGCAGCAGCAGACAGCTAAGTGCTGCACGTGAGCTGCTTTTTGATGTGCGAGATTAAAGGGATTTAGTACTTGAACACTTTCTTGTCTGGGTGCTCCTGAGGGGTTCTCTAAAAGAGAACGGAAATCTAAAAGCTTCTCTGTTTTTTTTGGTCCCTCTTTCCGTCCGACGAACTCAGGGCCTCAGTTTTCAATTAAAACCATTTTCTCCCACGTAATCAGTCTTGCATTGAGATTAAGGTGTTTTGTGGGGTCGTTAAAGGATGCTGCAACATGCACATCCTCACGACAGGAAGAATCTGTGTTTTAAAATTCTAATAGAAATCATTGCACACCCCACTGCAGGGGTGTTCAGAAATTAATTTAGCTGGGGCACACATTCTTGTTGGGTGATATCACAGGGTAATACGAAATGTTACCCTTTTGACGATAGAACACGTCGAAGGGAAAGGGCTGTCTATTTGTCTTTGGAACAGTGTTGCTTCTGCATAAAGGACCACTGGATAAAAATCCAGGGATGCATATTGTAACCAAGTACAAATAATTCTTGCAGAATGATGCCCCTGCCACCTTTTAATTTTTATCTGCATGTACCTTGAAGATCACACGATGCTGCCAGTAGATCTGATATGGTTTTTGTTGTGCAGCTGTCGGCACATCGAGTCATGGGGGTTGGCATAGCGAATCAGCTTTCACTGATTTGCTTTAGTGGTTTGGCAGATTTTTCCACCGGATCCCCCTTCTGTCCCAGCCTTGTAATGTTTCCCGGACTGGAAACTGGCAAAGGGAGATCTAGACTTCAGCCTAGCTGACACAGAGTACCCACAAGGAGGTAAAAACCCATCCAGAGACTAAGGGCCTGTTCTGGATTAAACTCATCGCAACCCCTGGGAAGTGAACCCTGGATTCCCACAAGTCAGTCCTATAGCCATCCAACTGAGCCATCCAGCCCCTAGATCTGATGGTAAATAATAATCATAAAGGCAAAAACAATGTCAGTAATGCAGAAAGATTGTTTGTATTATATATAAACGATATCATGAATGCAGCCAAAAGTGACTCAAATCCCACTGAAACAGCAACCAAAGTTACTGACTATCACAAACATTTTTTCTTTTAAATATTTTTTCCCAGTGAATACCCCACACAGCAGGGCTGCTCAACTCTAGTTTCTCAAGGTCGCCCACCCTGCTTGTTTTTTTTTATTATTGTTTTATTAAACATTCCTTGCACTTGTCATTGTTGGTCACCTGTTTTAGGAAGGCCCAGTGTCAGAGGGCGGACTGGGACCTGCCCATCCATGAATCAGGCCCCGCCAAGACAGGATGCCACTGTATCGTTTCAGTTTTGCACTCAGCAATGTCGTCCCCAAAATGGACTTAAACTTGGCTAGAAAAATAAAGAGCATGGAAAACACTGAAACTACTTCAGCATTAGAATCCGAGCTGGACTTAGGTTCAACCCTTGAATTGTGTGCCTTGAGAAGTCTCCAGCCAGCACAATACTTTTTCTGGAAAGAAACTTTGTTATTCTAGTTCATGGTATCAAAACAGACCCTTGATAGAATATTCAGTAAAATGTAAAGCTGCATATTGTTTCCCAGTACTGTTTCCCCAAGGTTTAAGCAAGTTTTGAGTTATTGTTATCAGAAACTCAAACTGAACACAACTAAACTCTTCTGAAGCCAGATCTGGTTTCAGGTGTGTTCAGATGATCAGGATGAGAATCTCTGTGATACTTTAATCACTTTTTCAAGTCTTTATAAACAAGATTACTTAAAGGGTTATTTTCAACAATGAAATATGATGCTTGAGAACCAAGTTTTTTTCAAAATTAAGAAGAAAGTTCATAATTTAGAATCAAAACAAACACCACCACCAACTTACACATGTAGACGCTGCACTTTTTTTGTCCTACAAACATTTTTGAACTCGGCACTAACACCTGCATTTCTTAGAACAAATAAAACCGCAAAAAATAACTGCATTCTTGGTACGTGTTGATAAGCTAGGCACTTTTTTAATGGACTCAAAGACAATGCTTTAAGTTGACAGGCATACTTGAGTACTGTGTTTTTTTTGTTAAAAAAATTCCTATTTCTTCATCGCAGGTTGGTTAACGATTGTCCAATGAATGGTGCTGATTCAGATCAAGTTGCATATTTGTTATTTTTTTCTATATTTATGTGGGAAAAAAGTTAGCTATTTTAAAGCTACTATTTTACCGATGCGTTGCGAACAGGGACTAAACCTGTTGGCAATTCTGCAGAAACTTTTAATCCATAGAATTCTTTATCATTATAATAATGCTCTGGGCTGTATTAGACTTACACTCCTGAGTAAAGATGATTTCAATTAAATTCATTTTTTTTTCTTGCCTTGCTAAATGACATGAAGATTTGTTTTTACCATTTTCATAAGGATTTTATGTAGCCTGCAGCAGGAGCAAGAATGCAGCCTACTTTAGCATGAATAATAACTTCACTGCCATTAAGCAAAGAGGTAAAGATAGCTGTTCATGGCCGGTGAGCTAGCTTTCTTGAGTCTATCCCACTTTTAGAAGAGATGGTGGGGGCGTTTCTTGCTTTTTGTTAATTCATCTCTGTAGCTAAAGGTTAACAGGTCACATAGGGCCAGATTGAGAGGAAAGGTGGCGTGATTAAACTGCAAATAGAGGAATTAAACGGAACACATTGGTATTCTCGGGAAGCCCTATGAAATACATTAAAAGAGCTACTTTATTATCTCTGTCATCATTATCTTGCCTGTGATCAGAGGGCAAACAAAGCTTAGCAAATTTTTGAACAATTTATTATTAATTGCTTTTCTTCTACCCTTTTTTCATAACATTATGCAGGGCTCTCCCCAGCTTAAATGTAGTGAACATCTTGGTTTGTAAAACTTTTTGTTAGGTCAGATATGCGCTCAGAGGAAGTGCTGCTTGAAAAGCTGACTCTGGGTAAAGGGATTGATTGTGCCCTGTGTTGCGTATCTTTCTTTTTCATCTTGAGATTGATTTAGTGCTGATTGATGGCAGCGCTCTCCTCCTGTTCCTTATGAGGATAGATCATATTGAGCTGTAAAGTCAGTTCTCATGGCCTATTTATTCACAGATATGAGAGGGGCCAAAATGCAACTTTGAATTAATTGAAGCACCATTGCACAGAGTGCTTAGTTAAGACTATGCCTGTAGTCAGATGTGTTCAAAGCTTTTGTTTTGATATGCCCCTCACTTTGGGCCGGCAGGCAGTGGATGTGTGACGAATAAGGCTGGGACATTAGCTCCACTGAGACGATGGTTTAATATCTGTGTCTTTGTGTCTAACAAAGTGTGTTTGCAATCTCATTCTTTGTAGCGAAGAGCGTTGTGTGTTTGTTTGGACCATCAACGTTTAGTGCCAGATTTAGTTTGTGAGATTTTACATTCAGGATATTTCGTGGAAAGTCAGAGCTTTACTACAATCACTGCAATTAACCGCTCTCTCTCGGTGCAAAACCTAGGTAATACTGGGGTTAAAACCCATAATGGGAATGATAAAAAAGAATTTTTGGACACATCTGACACATTTTTTCATCATCTCAAAATCAGTTTTCGCGCTTTTTTTCCTGCTTCAGGCGTGACAGAAAAGATTAAATATTCAGATACATTCAAGAAAAGGCTCAGGGGTCATCTTGACATTCATGAAAAATCTTTTATCATCTTTTTATTCCTCCCCTGCCCTGTCGGCAATATCAATACTCACTGATTTTATCACTTCACTAACCTGCATCTGTTTGTTTTAACTGCCGGTGCTTCAATGTAATTTTCTTTGATTGCTGCCTCTAGAAAACTCCATCAGTTATCCATTTATTCATTTATCTGGCTCTTCTGTGTGTAGATGTCTATAGTGTAGAAAGTTAGTTCTACTGGCCTCTGTAGTAAATAATGACTCAGGGGAATAGCCTATGCATTTCAAAACGCTCGCGAAATGGATCGTGGCTCAGAAGCTTTGCATGGTCGGAAAAGAAAGCTTCATTGGTTTAATGCTGTTTGTGCTGTAAATAGTTTTAACGCAGGTGCAGCTTTGGACAGCCAATGACAGTCGTTCATCCTGAATAACTAATCATTTGTGACCACAAAATAAAAAAAAAAAGAAAAAGCTTGCTTTTTTATTTTTCTTCAAATGTATTTTTGGGATGAAAAACTGTAGCTGTCAGAGTTTTATTATTTATTTATTTTCTCATTTTACAGTATTTTTCACACTATAGGGCACAGCGGGTAGAAGGTGTACCATCAATGAGTGGTCTACCATGCTATGAGAGAGGGACCTGCAGATAAAATATCACTGGACGTCATGGAAGCGGAACACATAAAACTTACCCTAACCCAAAAGTGTTTAGAGCTGTCCAAAAACAAACTTTCAATAAAGCTAAATATGGGAAAAACCATTACTGTTTGGATCACCAGTTAAAATAAAGTTTTCTTCTAGCGTTAGTTGAGGACTTTCGGTTCCGATTGAGGAATTGCGGTTCTAGCTGTTAATGTCTACAGCCAGGTCCTGTTAAACTGTAAGGCACATTAAATGAGAGAAATGAGTCAGACTTGGTTGTCAGTCAGTCAGACTTTAATAACTGCGTTCACAGTACTTCTTCTAGAACTTTTTTGTGATACACTACACATTTGCCACGTTAGCATAAAAGCCACAAAAGCCTACCTGTTACTCCCAATGTTGTTTGTAACACCTAAAAAACAGACTGATATGCTACTGCCAAAACAAATAGTACTGTAACTACGCTAACTACCAACCTTATTTGTAACATGTCAAACAGACGCTGTCCAATACTGCTGCATTAGCGTATTCACGAAACCTGTAACTCCCAATCTTGTTTGCATCATGTAAAAAAAAAACACAGATTGACGCAGCTAAAGCAAACATTAGTCCAATTGCGACTATGCTGAGTACCAACCTTGTTTGTAACACGGAAGAAAACGCAGTCAGACACCGTAACACGTTAGCTTCGTTTATATTTTCATTCACAATAACATCCAACCTTCAACCTTCAAAAAAAAAAAAAAAAAAAAAAAAAAGAAAAACTGTATATCTGTATCTCTAGGCCTATCAGGTGCTCTGGATTATGTTTTGAAAAAAATGAAGGCTTTTAAGTTTCTCTAATAGTTTGGAAAAAACTGTACATTAGGCCTGCATACATTTTAATTCTTAAATTAAAGTGTTATTGCAACAATATTGGTAAAATGACATTATTTTGTTCAAAGCTTTCTGCAAAGTGAACATATGCAAATATTTTGCATCTGTAATTAAACGTACTTGTAGTAAAACACACAAATGATGAGATGCTGAAACAACATAACATGTTATGTATTACTGAATACAACTGTACCATCACATATTTGAGAGTTATTCTTGTACTAAAATGTTTGTGGCTATAAAAGTTCAGTGCACACCAGAAACACAAGATCGACTGCAAAAAAACCCAAAAACCTTTGGAATGGTTCCTACACCCACTTTGTAACTCACCCAAAAGCAATGTCTGACTCTTTAGCCTTTTTATTGTCAGGCCAGTCAGACAGCTTTCGCCTTTTCTTACAAAACAAGATCCACACCCTGTGTTTGCTTATATATGCTCCAGTGTGTGTGCAGACTTGACTTTATTAATCCAGTTGTTGTTGTTTTACACTTTCAGCAAGCTCAGGCATGCAGCCACCTTTTATGTGTCTCAGCTGAGCTTTGAGACTGATGTAAACCGTTTTGCCTTAAGCTGACAGATTGATGCCTTGTAGGGTGTGTGCTGGCTGGCCAAGTGTATTCCCATTCATTCCCATATATTCCCATATATTGCTGTGTTGACGTACCTGTATACATTTGTTCTTTACAATACTGCATTGACACACAACATACTCAGCTGACAAAGCTGTGATTTTTAGATGCATGTGATTGACTTTTTGTTTAAAAATTATGGCTAAAATTATGCATATGAAATGTTGTGTAATAACTCCACAATCAAATATCTTTATATTAAAAGCACAAGCTTTTATGAGCAAATACTACATGTCAAAATGTCTGTTCTTATAAAGCTAAATAATATTTGAGGATGTCAAAAACCAAGTCATTTTAGGTAAATTAGGCAAGTATGATAAGTGTCTTATAATAAGAAAACAAAGTTAATAGCTTCTGCATGGCAAAAACAGCTTTGAAATCAATACAATTCAATGTGAAACTATTATATGTTCAAACATCATTACTAAATAAAAAAATGTTTTTTTCTAAACATATTTTATTAATTAATATTAAAATTACACATAAAATGTTTGGGAGTAACAGGATCCCTTTCTTTTTGTCTGAATCTCAGTTCATTTGCTGCCAGTACCTCTTAGTGTATGTGTCTGTCCACTGTAGATTGTGTCACATTATGTGTTCATTCTTTACTTTTTCTTGTCTGTACTGAATATTTTGTACATGCCTCAGGATAATCCAATTGCAGACGGACTGAAATGATGAAACATCTAAAACTGCATGAGCTTCAGACCAGGTATGGCAAAAAAGAGGAGTGAAAATACAGACTTTGGACAACTAAGCTACAAAAGGAGAGGGAAAAGCACACACAGCAGCCACTGGAGTTCCAGTTTTGTGTGCAGATCCAATTGTAAGAAAAGAGTCTCCTTATTATACTCAGTTTTATTGCACTTCTTTATTTGCCACACAGAAAGCAATATTTTTTTAGACTCTTGTTGAGAAAAATCAATATTCTTTCCTTTGCACATTGCAAAAAAGAAAAAAAAAACACTTTAATATGCTTTCAAACCACTATAAATGTGTTCATGCTTTACAACCTACATTCCCAAATCCTGCTCTAAATCATTAAGGGAGTTGGATTTTGTTTTAAGGAAGGCTTTTCTAATAGTTTTATGGCTGTCAATGGCTTCTCTTAAGTTCAATTATTTTATTTTTAAACTCTAAACTTTCAAATTTCCGGGGGTGACGTAGATATAAAAAGCTAATGGCTTCATGGCTCCACTTTTAAGAACACGACCCATGTGCTCATTTGTTTTCACCTAAAATGATCAAAAGAAATATTATGTAAACCCGGGAAGTTTTTGACAGAAAACAATAGGCTGTGGGATGGTATCATTGGCTACTGACGTAAAAACAGGAATGCTTCTTTGCTGAAATGTTTATAAACATGTCAGTCCTATTATTGTTTTGTTCAAAATATGGATGTCATTGAGATTATAGAATGCAAAAATGTGCTTATTTGTAAACAGATGAAGCTGTGAAAGATTACGGCTATTCCAGCAGTTTAACAATCAGCTGTCATGTTTCTGCATAAAATCTATCAACTATCAGAAGCTGGAAAAATGAAAATTGCTGCAAAGACTATTCTCAAGTGTTTGCTTCGTTTTTTTTTTTTTTTTTTTACAACTTTTATTTATTTATTTTTACTATGGGTTAGGGTTATAGAGATGTGGAAACAATAAAACATTTTTGTTAAAAAGATAAAAATGTCTTGTCCATAAATTCCAAATATCTGGTATAGAGATAAAAACTTTAGGAGTATTGTTGAGCTGCATTATGTTTCTTTCTGTAATAAGTATTCCTGTTTAATCCTTGAGAAGCTGTTTTCTGTTTTAGCCACTGAAGCACAGAGTAATTCTTTATCGAGAGCAACTTTCCGACCCAGGTTTTCTGGGAAAGAGAAGTCAACTAGCACACTGCATGAACCTGAGGCAGGGTGAAAAGGCTAAAAAGGTTCAGCCATCATTGATGTCACCTTTTTTTCAGCTCTGTGTGTGGAGACCTCTTGCTGCTGCATATTAATAGTTTCAGGAAATGCCCTTGCTCATTGCATGTTCTTAGGTTACATATTAAAAATGGATGCAGTTCAGTCTGAATTTTTCTTACAAATCAGTTGCTAGAGAAACATGTTTTCTTTTGTTTATCTCCAATATTTTTGTTCAGTGTTTTTCAGCTTCTAGTGTAAGATGACAAGCGTGGCATCACCTTCAAAGTATTCTTCAAACAATCTCCAGTATTATGTTCGATTAAGAAGAATGTTTTTCATACAAAAAGATGTGTAGCAGCTATTCAAAAGACCAAAGTGTACCTGTCAGGCAGGACTGAGGAATGCGCATGGTGTTGTTTGTGTGCAGACATAAATATTGTTGGCAAGCCAATTAATTTGTTTATGAGCGTGCGCAGTGGGCTATGTGACCTCAGTGGCAGAGAGAGTTAGAGTGCATTAAGCAAGATGATGGCTTCCAAAGTATAAACGGTTTGCATCTGCAAGAAAAAAAGGAAGACAGGTGACGGGCTTAGCGGAAGCTCCTGCAGCTACAACTCTTTAATTTGAAGTCAGTACATTTCTTACAATCCATTTACTGGGGTGACTTGCTGTCATGCATGTTAATTTTAAAATAATTTATTTTAATTTTGTATCAATATTAATTTGTTTCCATGAGGTTTTGGACTGTTGTTTTCTTTTTTGCTCTTCCTTGTTTTTTTTTTTTTTTTTTTTTTTTTACATCAATTTATTTTAGTTCTGCTTGTTTTTCGATTCATTTTAATTATCAAACAGTTCTTTTTTTATTGAACATTTAAATATAAAACATTTCAAACAATGTTTAGTTGGCAAAAGATTTTTTTTTTTTTTAAGTAAGAGGATGTGTAGTGCATGATGAATAAGAAAGATGTGTTCGGTTCAAAATAAGCTTAAAGTATTGATGACTAATAAAACAAATATTTGGTACACTTTAAGATCATTTGCTTATTGCAATGATGACACATGGTGGGCAGTAATGCAAAAAATACATTTTTTGTTGCCTTTATAAGGGAAATAAAACATCTAAAAACTACTTAGACAATTAAAAGACTGAATTCAAATCAAAATTTTGCTTTTTTATACTTAACTACTATCAGAATCAAATAATTGTTTTAATTAGTTGCTTCACTTTGGGGAAATAGGAGTCTTCAAAGGCAGTACCAGCAAATGCAGAGTTTTAAGCATCTTTCCTTTAGAAATTTATTGTAGAAAAAAATATGAGTTCTTAATATCTGGTCATAAATGCATACAGCTAAAAAAAGGGGGCGATCTGGAATTTAGATCCACTGGACTGACCTCTCAATTTCCAACAAACATTATTTTATTCATTTGTTTAAATATTTAAGCTTTTGCACAGTAGAATTTTTAAACTTCTACCCAAACACCACTAAAGAAAGCATGATTACACAAATGAAACATTTTCTATGAAGAATGTTCATACTCATGAACAAAACATTAAAACGTTTCAAATCTAAAAAGGAAAAACTTACATATATCACAAGGCTAAAGTGCTAACTTCAATACTGGTATATACATAGTAACATCTATGTACATACCAGTATTGGAGTTAGCACTTTTACATTTTTACCAATTCCTTAAAAGTAAGAAAACCACAAACAATTGAAATGTTTCACATTTCAATCTTGTGAAATGCTTCAGTTTACAAATGAAGTTATGTTTGTCTTTAGTTATTTTTTAAATTGTTATTATTGAAGCCAGTATTAGTTTGGGTTTTACCAAAATTATATCAATGTCTTTTTTTAATTACCCTATGCTGTATAGGGGGCAACGGATTATAAGGCGCTCCATCAGTGAATTGTCTAGTTCCAAATTTATTTCACATAAGGCACACTAAACTAAAAGGCACATTAGGTGAGACAAAAGAGACACAAGGTCAGTCAGCCAAATTTTATTAACAGCGTTCACAGTAACTCAAGAAATTGTTTAAGAGGTGCTACATGTTAGCCACGTTAGAAGCATTAGCTGGACTTGCATTTTCACAAAATGTGTAACTCTCAACCTTGTTTGCATCACGTACAAAAACAGACTGATGCCACGAAAACAAACATTACTGTGACTAAGCCAACTCAACTTTGGTACTAACACGTAAAAAAAATCTCTCCCTAATACTGCTACACATAAGCCGCGTTGGCATATTCACAATTCTTGTAGGTTCAACCCTGTTAACAACGCGTAAAAGAAAAAAAAAAAAAAGACACCACTACATGATTAGCCGCTTTCGCATATTCATAATAACAACAACCAAACACTTTGATAAAGCACCATGTACCTCTCCAAATTGCATTGACTTCAATAAACAAAACCTGAATTAATTCATATGTAAGGCGCTGGGGTTATAAGGCACACTGATGTTTTTTTGAAAAAAATTAAGGATTTTCAGGGTGCCTGATAGTGCGGAAAATACGGTATTCTTTTAAAATCTTACAGTAGATTCCTATATGCAGAAATTAACAGCAGAATCTTGATGGACCCACATCCAGGCTGTAGCATTCTGAGAAAGTAGAGGATAAATATTAATGCCCCAGTCAGAACGTTGTGTTTTGCAGCATCTAGAGCTGAAGACTGTGTCTAGAAAAAAACAACTGAACAATCAGTGATTCTGTACCTGCTACATGGAATCCTAGTTTCATTTTAAAAATTGAAAAACAGCTGTGTGTGTAAGCAGAAATATTTATTTATTTTTACAGGACGAATGATAATTGACATTGTTTCTATGGGTGTGTGATGGATTGCCTGATTAGGAACCCTCGTGGCATTATGTTTCATAGATGGCAAATTAAAAAAGCAGACAGATGCCCCTAGCCTTACTGTCACCCTCTTATCCATGGCACTGGCTCTGAACATCTTTCCTAACCTCTCAATGTCCTACACTGTTTCAGTCCTCTCCTGTCTATTATACAGTGGGGATCAAAAGTTTGGGCACCCCAGGGAAAATTTTATATTATTGTGCATAAAGAACCCAAGAACAGATTGAAAAATCTTCTAAAGGCATCAGTTTGCAGATGAGAAATTATTTTATTATGTAAAATAATAGGCTATAGTTCCATCATTTACCCTTTCAAAATAACAAAGAAAAATTATGCAGTTTGCAAAAGTTTCGATCCCCACGGTATGTTGTAAGGTTCCTATGTTACTTTATAATGTCAAATGAAAGAAATTATAAAATGTGTAACATCAGGACATCATGTTTTATAATCATATTCTCCTGCACAAATTAGCTTAAAATATTACCAGTTTTGATGTCTTGGTGAGAGCCGAAAGAAAGCATGTTCCATAGTAGTCCGAGCATGAAAAAAAAGAAGAGGGCACACACTCAAAGACCTTGCAACTGATTAGAAAATGAAACTCCCCTTTGTAAGACTGCGTGCATGGATGCGTATTGTACAGTGTGAGGGGAGCTTGCAGCCACAACCAAAGCATCATTAATATACTCCTGCAGATGTACCATCAGCCTTGAAAAATCGCTGGGGTCTGTCATCAGGAACATTACAATTTCCCCTAGACATCAGATGTACACATGTGCCATGAAAGGGGAACACGAGTTTTCTCTCTTTGCAATGGTTGAGGCAGGGGTTAAAAGACCCTGGGGTCCCAGGAAAGGCAAAAGTACTTACAAAGAGAAAGTAGGCCTAGCTTTTAATGCACAGCTAATCAAGCTTTGATGCATTCTCTTGTCTTCTGTTTTCATTTCTTTTCCTCCCAACCCAAGTCTTGCAATGCCCGGCCTGCCTGTCCAATTATCTTCCAGCCACTCTTTGTTTTATCTTGCTTGACTGAGCAAATGTTCTTTTTTTTATTATTTTTAATAAAGGGCAGGACTCTAACCAGCAAGTGGCCTGCTCTTTTATAGGAAAAGGGGTTGTGGGCAATGGGAAAACAACATTAGCGCTGTTTCACTAATGGTTTTTACCTGAGTGTAACTTTCACGGCCTGTCACTTAAGTGTCCTGTCGCTCCAGTGGCTCGGAAAGAATCTATTATATTCAGCCCACAGAGCAATCACAAAATGCAGATGGAGCCAGATCTCCTCATGTCTAAGGATTTCTGCAAGTGGCCTTTGCAAATGCCAAAGACAATGATGAGTAGGAACAAGCCTCGACTCCATCTTCCTCCACATCTGCATGCCTGACCAACCCAGTTGCTGGTGTGTCAGGCACTGAACTCATGGTGAAATGAGCTTTGTAATCCAATGATATCTTGTCAGCTCAAATCTGCTGTTTGGGATGTGAAGTGAGGTTCTTTCTTTTTTTTTTTTTTTTTTTTTTACCAGAGTGCCTAGCAAAAACTTAAAGGAAATGACAGGGTAGATGCACTGACTCTGCCACCATTCAAAGAGGTTAATAACTTTGAGTGAAACCATAAATGTGTCGTAAAAATACTCTAAAAAAAACACAGAGATTGGACACAAGGTCAAACCCAAAAACTGTAGCATAGAGATGTATGAATAAACTAAACCTATGTTGTGGGATTTTTCTTAGATATTTTTCAAAGCCATTTTCATTCATTCATTCATTTTCCAATCCGCTTTATCCCTTTCGGGGTCACGGGGTTGCCGGAGCCTAACCCGGCTACTCATGGGCGAAGGCAGGGTACACCCCTGGACTGGTCGCCAGTCTGTCGCAGGGGCCACAATCACACACCCATGCACGCTCACATTCACACCTAGGGACAATTTCAAGTAACCAATTAACCTATGAAGCATGTTTTTGGACGGTGGGAGGAAGCCGGAGTACCCGGAGAAAACCCATGCATGCACGGGGAGAACATGCAAACTCCACACAGAAAGGTCCCTCAGCCAGGACTTGAACCGGGAACCTTCTTGCTGTGAGGCAGGAGCGCTAACCACTGCGCCACCGTGCAGCCCAAAGCCATTTTATTTTTAAAGATGCATTTAAAGTTAAGTTTGGGGATAAAATAATAGTACCTTTAGTTTTAGGCATTTTGGAGTCAACTCAAAAACCTCTGTGCCAAGATTACTAATTTACACACTCCTACTTACACATGCATACACACACAATATGAACTTTCAATTTGAGAGTGTCTCAGACTTTTTTATGAGAGCGTATTGTTTTAAAACTAAATAAATAAGGCAAACCTCAAAGCTCAGAAACTAACTCATTTTCTGCATAATCACAAACAAAAATAAACACTGGCAAATGTTCAATTCTTCTCTAATGTTGTGCTCTGTAATGTTTGCGGATAAAGTAAGTAGAAAGAAAAAAAAAACAGATGGGCAATATTGTTATAAGCACATAAACAAAACGGACACTGATCGTGTTTAAGACAAGGACACAATAGCTGTGTTGCAATTACACATGTGCACAAAACTTATCAAAATTCTAAAAATGTCGAAAAAACACAATTTCACAATGACATTGTTTCTATTAAATCCTAATTATGTGAATAGACACAAACGATAAGTCATTCAAAAACATGGCAACGGATGTAAACAATACATCAGATACTTTCAAATTCCTGCCACAGCACTAGTGCTCATCATCATCATCATCTATCAAAGGAGACTTCGGTGTCTTACACCGGCCATGGAGCGACAAGCTCCTTACACGTGGGAGCGGCGATGGATGAAGCGATTTGGGGAAATTGTGTTTGGTGATTTTAAAGAAGAGCTGTGGATCCAACAATTCTGCGTGACACGCTCAACTTTTGATGAGCTGCGTGATGCTGCGGGACCTTTTGTGGTGCCCACTGTGCAGTGCCCAAAGCAGCCAGTTCCTGCCAAGAAATTAAAAAGAATTAAGAGTTTCCATTGCAGTTTTGCGAAATATGTCAATTTCAATCTGCCTCACAAACTACCTCCTCCTAAGGCAAAAGCTTATTATTGTTGTTATTGATGAATGCTGATTAATTTTTGCAAATCCAATGTGAGCAATTTTGTAATCAATGGAAACACAGCTATTCTAAAATTTTAATAACAAGTAATCTTATATTTTTCATGAGCAGATGACATTAGTGCCCAACAACCTCTTTAAAGTTCTTTGCTTTTTGTAGTTCATAAAAAAAAAATCATAAAAAACACGAAAACATTTGAACGGAAATCACTTGTTTTTGGAATACATATTTTTTAGTTCTTAATCAACAAAATCTTAATATTTTTTATTACTTTAAACTTACTCCAGAACTTACAGAATCAACTGTAACTTCATTTACTGCTTAAAACTTTTTTTTGTGAATTCCTCCGTAGAGATGTTTAGAATTACACAGATTCTACTTGGGCTGCTTTTGTAGACTGAGAATGGTTTGGCCAGGTTGGATTTTACTCATGGTTCATTCAGAAACGAATCAAAGACTGAAGAGGATCAAACTAGTTGAATTATTCATTCATTTCTAAATGCCACTAACGTCTGACTAAGATGGGGAAAAAAATAAAGAGAAGAAAACTGCTAGTCCTACTAATTCTCTGAAAAGAATGTAGTAATAAGTGCCTGTGTCTCTTCCCTACATCACCTTTAGTCTGTTAGGCATTTTGCTTGACATTTTACAACTTTTAATGAGTAATCTTTGGTTTTGCACTGGGGGCACTTTATTTACGTGGCGTTTGTCAATTTCTCCCTTTACTTCACTTCCACACTTGTGTTCACCCTGAAATGAAACAAAAACCTTTGAGTCTAGGTGAGCTTCCACCAACAAAATATTGGTGTGAAAAAAACCTGTCAGTGTGAACGCGCCCTCAAGTGATGGCTTAATGTTCCACAACACTGCAAGAGGTGTGCGTCGAATTTAGATTTGATGCTTTTAACTGCCGTTGTAGATTTATGAGACGCTGAATTAATGACTTGGACTTAATGACGGAGGGTGTACAAACTTAGAATTATGGTAACATACAGTGGCATCTAAAATTTATAATTAGGTAAACTATCCTTTTCACACACTTTGAAAAATGCTTATTAAATGTTTATAGAAAATGTTATAAACCATGAGAGAATATGTGCACTTCATCATTCCATATTCCTTCCTCCGCTATCACTGTGCTCACACTGACTCCTCATCTTTTTTCCTGATAGTAGCACCACTCCTCCCAACCTTCTTCCCTTCCCAACTTCCTCTGAATTGTCATTTTTCTTCCTTTCCCCTGGTCCTTCTGCTCTTCCTTTCCCCTCTGCTCATATTTGTTTTGCCAAGATCGATCAGCAGGTTAACCCTAATACTGGTGGAGAGCTGCCCACACATGCACATGAACATGCACACACATATGAGGGCAGTGAAGCAGATTGGAGATGGAGCCAGAAGTCTTGCTGTAAGTGGGCCATTTGGGACAGTAGTCAGCTTGAAGCTGAGTTTGGTCTATGTGTGTGTTTCCTCTCTCTGGTTTCTCCACTCATGTTGTCTTACTTAGCTCCATTCTTTGGATTTGGACATCTTCCTGACACGTGTGTGTTTGTATATCTCTTTTAGCAACTCTCAAACACACATGCTGATTTTAGATATGTCCATCCTCTCCTTTCAATGTCAGTGTATTTAAAGTCCATGTAGACATTTTTTCTCAGTAATCCTAACATGGATGAACATGTTTATATGAGTGTCACAAATAAGAAAGTTAGTTGCGTCAAAGTAGTTTGAGTTTTCTCTTTTTTAAATTTTTACTTTCAGTATGAAATAAAATTATGTACTTTTCTAAAAGGATTTTTGAAAAATGTAGCCAACAGATTTTTTTTTCATTGAAATAAAGAGAAAAAAACTCTTTAAGAAGATATTTATATACAGAACTTTCTACACTTCGGGGTATTATAACCCAGGGTTACACTGGTCCGTCTGCGGTGCGTCCCTCTTGCGTGGCGTCCCTCTTGCGTTGCGTGGGTAGTCCGTCTCACAACTGTCAGTTAGTTTGCATTGTTTCCGTTGCATCTCCGGTTCATCCCCCTTCTCCCCTGGCTCCGGCAGAAGTGGCTTGTTTGCCATTTCTGTTAAGTAGTTCATCTAAAACTTTGGCAATCAGGCCCCTTGCCCTCTCCTTCCTAATTGAGCATTATAAAATGCATTTAAAGGACTACACATATAAAACACATAAGGATATGTTTGTCATTCTAAGCTTAATGTCATAAGATATTTTCCAACTTGACATTTTGTTTGAGACTAAAAGCACTTCCAAAAATATTATAAAGCAATTCTAAAACCTAAGTTTGTACATTGTGCCATGGCACAGCCTGTTCTGTAGCAGACAGAGAAACGGCTAGAATCCATTGGTTATTTTTGATTTTGCTTAGTGAATTGTTTTTAGAGCTCCTGTCTTTTGCTGCTCTTTTTTACTTTCATCCACTGGCTTCATGGAATTGATTTCTCACTGCCTGTCTGCTGTCTTTGTGAGCAAGCTGGGGAGTGAAAAGAGACACTGAAGGCCCTATTTTTCTTTCGAGGAGGGTTTTGCACTCCTCCATCGAAAGATGCTTTTGGTGCTCACCCTTTGCGTTTTTTTGGAGGAGAACAGAGAGAGCATGTAGGCACAAATGCATCGGGTACAGTCTTGTGGGGTTAGGTGGAGGATACCGAGGAGATGGGCAGCCTTCAACCCACAGAATCAATTCCACAGCAGAGAAATGTCTTCACTGCACTAAATTATAGCACACCTTGAGAGCTTTGGCCCCTGACATGGGAGAAAATAGCTGGATGAAAGAACTGTTGTGGGAGATAAAAACAAATTTTTGACAGCAGGCTTAAAGTCTCATCATATATGGAAACTCTATCTTTGAGCATGAGTCCTGCTACAGTTCTCAGTACGTGTCTGCTCCAGGAATCGACATGCCTACGTTTGACTGATCCGGATAGTGCCGGTTCTTTTTAGAAACTTCAAATTGGCGTTCTGCAGAACCAAGCTAATGCATTGTTTTGGAGGAGCCCTATCATCTTAAACTGAGAGCCAAGCCTCGATAACAGCAGAGAAGCAGGCACAATGTGAGCATTCTGAAAAGATCTAAAAAGATTTCCTAATATTTGCCAGCTCAAAGGCTATTGGAGTTTGCATTCCAAAGATTTGCATTCTCGGTCAAGAGAATGAATTGGATGGTGGATCATAATCAAAACATGAGATTCAACGGTCAATGTCAGCTCTTAAATAAGTGCCACCATTAAAATAGGTTGCCTATTTTTTCTTTTTTTAACTAAGGAATAGTTCAACAAAGCAACAATCTACCAAACAAAATTGTTCCTATTTTTTCTGCTGTTTTTTAAAAGTAATAATAAATTAAATAGTGCACTAAAAATATGTAAATTTGAAAAAAAGTTTATATTCTTCCTTTGTCTTTCTCACACATTGTGCTGGAAATCTATAGTTTATGTAGCAGATGGTAGATTGTGATACTTTTACTTGCTTTTGGGCTTCTTAGAAATTGTTTCATAGAACTGAGATAACCTCAGAATTTTTACTGTGACCTCATATTTTCTTCTAGGTGTCCTTAGATCACTTTGCAGCTAATTTAGACTAAGTGTCACTGCATGTAGGAAAGATTTTTGCGATTTTGCCAACACTTCTACCCAATTTTAGTTCTATCATGATCGTTTGTGGTTCTAAAACACACTTTTTCACAACAAAGTTGCCTAAAAAGAAAGAACTATAGGATACAAAATTCATCTCGTCTTTCAAACATGATAGCTGTGTGTTCAGTAGGTGTTTGAATGTAAAAATGAGGCATGAACTTGACTATTCCTTTTTGGATGTGATGCTTTATCAGTTTAGAAATTACATCGGACTGCAACCAGTGTTTGACAGTATGTCTTGAATCATATTTACTTATGTGTCTTAAAGAACATGGAGAAGAGTAATTTAAAAGCAACAAAAACTTTTTTTCCTGACAAATGTAACTTATGTGTTTTCAATTTGTTTTTATTTAAATAAACCATGAATAAATGAGTTTATCTTAACCGACAATATACTTTGTGTTTTTGCACAGCACTTGAGTAGAAAAAAAAAAAAAAAAACAGACTGTGAAAATTACTTTCCATTCTGCTTTAAGTGTTATAAGTGTGTTGAGGCCTTGCACAAAGACACAATTTTAATGGAGGTACTGATAATTGTGGTGACAGCCTGAAGGTCCTGAAAGAATAGTTCAATTTTATATAGCTTTAGGGATTTCATCATTTTGGTTATCAGCATCATGTCAAGCAAATGAAGAAGCATCGTTCAGACAGCAGTGATGCTATGCCATGGTTTTACCGTACATTAAGACTTCACCTAAAGAAGGCCAGAAGAAGTTTTTTTCTCCTATTTGTCTAAACAAAATCAAAGGAACTGTTTCCTTCATAACTCTAACAATGATTGTTTTCAGTTTTATAGTTATCCCTCCTGTTTTAACAAATAGTCAAAACGAAAAAAGATTAAAAAATTAACTGTTTAGTACAAACAAGAGAATTACGAGTGAAACAGTAGCAAAGGGACTATCCTTTTAAATGTATTTAAATCTAAGACCCTGGGCTCCAGAGACTCGCACACCAGGCTGACAGCTGGCTGTCAGGGTCTTTGGAAGTACCACTGAATGTCTGTCTCCCTTGTCTTTTTACCGTGTCCTGCACTGTCAACACACTTGAACCCCATTAATCTCTTTTTGGCTCGATTCAACAAGGTAAAAGTATTTTGGATCCGTCAGTGCGAGGGAAGCCTTTGTCTGAATGTGCACCAAAGGGGATGAGCAGACACAGAAACGTCTACCTTCTATCTAAGGTCATTGACGAGCATGAGAAAAATATTTAACACATTTAAAAAGTAAAAAACAAGTTTGTATTAAACTAGCTTTATACAAACTGTTTGATCTCCCAGTGTTCCCTGTTAAATAAAAGTGTTGTTAATTTTAGTGGGAAGTTTAGGCTAAATAAGATCAAACATAATAAAAATGACAAATTCATGAAAATTTAAAATACTTAATTTCTCTGTTTTATTTATTTTATTATATTTACTGTTTTATTCTATTTATTTGGTATATTTTATATGAAAATGTTTTGATTTTTAGTGATTTTTCTCTAAATTAATGCTTTACTTAACCTATCGGGATGATCAGCTTATATATACTTTCCTTTGCCGGCCCAGCAACGTATTGTGTTACCTTGACAAGGTGCCGCATTACTTATCACATAGTCCGCCTTTTGTAAAAAAAAAGCTATCTAAACCTAAAAAAATAACAAGAAGAAAGTACTAAAAATTGATTGACTATGTATTTCTTTTGTAAGTGACCATGTTAAAAGCGGGATTGTGCTAGACGTAGTGTACATTCAGATTTTGACGAATGCTGTTGAAGCCTGAACCATTTGCTTCCCTAATCTGATTATGTCTGTAACATAAGATGCAAAATTATTTTATTTCTAATGAAACTGACACCAGTTTTAGTTTAAGGAAAACATACTCTGAATGTAATTTCACAAACCAATAGTCAGTTGGGGTTAGGAAACTGTTGAAAACAGACAATTTGTTAGCAAAGACTGGATTTTACTACTTCAGTAAAAAAATTTGCTTCTTACTGTATTTGCACAATGGATTTTTAATGTGGTGTTGATTCTTGTTGGGATGCAACTTCTGCTAAATGTCAAGCAGTAAAGCTCTTAGAGCTTAATCACATCTTTTGTACTCCTGCCTGCTAAAGCAATTTCAATAAAAGTCTTTTAATTGATGTTGACTAATGCATCAGTCTTTGTTTTTGCCTTATTTGTTTCTTTCTGTGTTATTATTATTCTTTTTTGCACACACACACAAACGTATTTTTTTCAGATCTCTTAAAGCTCATTTTGCCCTAATCTTAAGCATTTTACTGTTGATTTTAATGTCATTGTGCTTTATTGCATATTAAAACTTTTTACGAAAGAGGAAGGACACATGCCCCTTTTGTGCCCCCTAATTTATGACATTTACTGTAATTATGGTTTAGGGTTGCTAATGCATCTTGGGCTCGAAAAACTTTTTACTTGTACGTGATGTACTTACTCTGTTTCTGAGAAATTTTGCAATGAGTTATGCAAGGAAATGCTAATATTTTCTGAAAATGAAATGTTTGCTAGAGTTGCTGTAGGCAAAAAGTTGTCAAATTGGTAATGCAGGAACTCTGGGGTAACGGTCATGTCGAGCAAATCCTCTATTCCAGACAGAAATGCTTTGCAAATTATTGGAGATGCAGTTTCAGACTAGTGTCACTTAGAAGCGCCATCAGCTTGACTGTGGTTTGAACTGTCCAGCTCCCTGCTGTGCTGGTGCAGACACTGTGGTTCGTTTTCAAAGTCACCGCGGTGAACTTCAGAAGTGGAGGGCCATGGAAAGCTGACTGCTTGGATCTGTGGCTCTCTTTGGTTTACTGCCAGATCCCTTGTTTGACTTCCACTTGACTTCCACTCCAGATGTTCCACAGTCACAACCAGGTTTGTTTGTGGACATGTGTACACTTGTGAATGCTTGGACTTTCACTTAGAATTTTTGAATGTCAATGCAAGCAAACGTATTGGAACTTCCCGCGTGATACTTTTTCTTTTCTTTTTATAAAATGAACCAAACTAAAATGTAAAAAACAAACAGAAATACAATGTATTTTCTTGTTGCTTTAAATTACAGTTTTCAATATAATATTTCTGTAAAGGACTATATTACAATGTATTGATACCCATAAATTATCAATGAAGGCACATCCTTAACCACACTTAATTCCATTTTTTATTTTTTAGACATTACAACTTCATTGGTCATTTTTTTAAAAATTCTTTTGGCAACTGCCCTCTTACTTGGGCTGAAATTTTATTTATTTATTTTTATTTAATCGAGTTGCCATAGTTCAGAGGTACAGCGGTCTATCTCTGATCAGTAGATCGCTGGTTCAGGTATCACCTTGCTACCTTGCTAGCCCTTCTTTCTAAGTGTCCTTGGGCAAGACACTGAACCCCACATTGCCCCTGATGGTCATAGGTTGGCGCCAGTGTTCAGCAGTAGTACCGCCATCAGTGGATGAATGGAAACTGTAAAGCCCTTTATATTTATATGCAATTTTACCATGTTTAAACCATGAAAAGGCTTAAGTTTGTGCAATAAGTGAAGCTGATGTATAGCTACCACTTCATTTTTTCCCCTTTAAATTATTATTAGTAGCCATCCATACCGGATCTTTTTTCCTGAATCAAGTATTTTAACGTTATTAGTTGAATTATTTTGTTTTTATATTTTCTGTTTCTCTCATAAAAGCCAAGTTCCATGACCGGTGTTTGGACCACTGAGGCACCCGCCTTTGACTGCCACCCAAACCATATTGGACCCTTTTGAGCTCTCCTACAGGTGGTTGGCCCATAATCAAAAGAGTGGTCAAGAAAGTGGTCGTTTCTTTTGGGTTGGACCCAAGCCCGGTCACCTCAACTGCTAGCCCCAATGCCAGGCTTGGCTCCAGAGGAGGGCCCCAGTGTCGCCAATCTGGGCGACAAAGCAGAATCTTAGTTTGTACTTCTCGTTCTGAACCACTCTTTGTCAGGCTTGTCACCCCAGACCCTGTCTGCCATGGGAGGCCCTTCCAGGGCCATAAGCCTCGGACAGCTTGGCTCATGGGATCACTCAAGCTCTTAAACCCCTCCACAATGTCAAGGTGGTTCCTCCACATCGAGAGGAACCAGTTGAGGTGGCTCGAGTATCTGTTCCAGATGCATTCTGGATGCCTCCCTGGGGGTGTGTGTTCCGGGCATGTCCACTGGGCGGAGGCCCTGGGGAAGACTCAGGACACGCTGGAGAGACTACGTCCTTCGGCTGGCCTGGAAATGCCTTGGGGTCCCCCCAAAGAAGCTAGAGGAAGTGAACAGGGAGAGGGAATTCTGCTCATCTTTGCTTAGGCTGCTGCCCCCGTGATCCCGTCCCGGATGAATGGAAAAAATTGATGGGTTTCTCTCATAATTTTGGTGTCGATTGATCATTAGTTGACCAAAATATATGTAATAAAAAGGAAAGCTTTGTGCTACAGCATTTATTCAGAAAAAAAGACATTCATAAACTCCTACATTACATGGAGAGCCAAAGTTTTACAATCAAGGAATTCTCTGCTCCCTTTAATAGACAAAACATCAGGAGGAAAGTTTACTTTCAGTTTGGAAATTCCAACTTTTATAAAAATGTTTGTAGATATCTCATCCACCAGTGAAATCATGTGATTGCCTTATTTGTGTAAGTGCCTATGTGCACGCTCGATTTAATACATTGTTTAAATGCGAGCTGATTGCTGTAAGATGCAAGCAAACAGATGGATGTAAACGACAACAGGCATACTCCCTCAGGGAGCAGAGAAAGGGTCTAAACTGGTGGAACAGTTTGTCTTAAACAATACTCACTTTAGAGGTTTATTCATTTCATTCTTACATTAATGTGCTTTTGATCCCCACTGACTGTGAATTGCAGTTCATTCAGAACCCTGCAATCCACTTTTCTCTTTCCTTCTCTCCCTTTTTATTGCTTCCCATCAGGGGAAACAGCCCAGCTGCTGCCGTGATGCCACTCATGGCCAATGTGCCCTGACAGATTCCAATTAAGTTGGAAAACGTAACGTATGAATATTAGAAAGTGCCTTTACACAAACCTCATTCTCTTCTTTTGCTGCATTATGCTGCTTATATTTGAGGGGGTCTCCTATACTGGTCCACCATTTCCACAAAGAACTTTGTTTTTACTTTTCACAGATTTTACTACATTTTTGTTATCCTTTGAGGTATTCCGTGTTCCATTCTATTAGATCCAATGTATGGCTTTGGAAATTCATGCATCTCTATTTATGTTTTAGTGCACAGTATATATTTTTAAGAATATAACCCTATAAGATATTATATTTCAGTGTGAACAGGACTGATGTAAATATTAGCTTAACGTCTGGATTAGACGAAAGAGCTAGAAATGGTCATTTTGCAGGATAGCTAAGCACTTGCAAGGCTCCCATTATGTCTCAACTGAACTGTAGACCCCAAAGCTGCCAGCTCTTTGGCAGTTGCATCAATGCATTTTTTCAGCAAGGCTGTTTAATTCTCACAGACTTCCGTTGCCCCTGCACTGAATGGGAGCATTCCTCTGAGCTGCCAGTTCCTGTAAAAGTGTGCGCTTGTACTTTCATGTGTGTTAATGCGAGAGCCAAGAGGCAGAGCCAGGCCTTCATCTCTGGGCTTCACATCATGTGTGACTTCATCTCAACCTGGCAACCCATATTCAGATGTCAAAGAACAGGCTGCCAGTCTGTCCACTTGAAACCTTTTATCGCTCTTAGCAGAATCTGAAAATTGTGTCGTAAGATACTAAATATTTCAATTTTAGGTAAACAAAAATGAATCATGAGAAAAGGTTCATCAAAGAAAGGCTTCGACCACATATGAGTGAATTATTTTTCATAATTTTTAAATAAAATATAATAATCTGAATTGAACTTTTGGTAAACATTTCCCACAAATATTTCAGAATATTCCTGTATTAATTTCCAGTTTTTCTCTGACTTTTTTAACGTTTGTGGTAAACGTTCAATAATTTTTTTGCCACATATGTTCCTGGGATTACTCTTAGAAGACAATTCATAATGGAGATCAGGAAAACAAATGCATTTCTGGACACTTTTAATCATGTCTCAGCAAAAGAGTTGTATACCTGAGGAGAGGGGAACCCACTTGGTGTGTGGCCAAAAGGGGAAATTCCCACAGCCCCAGAGCAATTAAATGATTTAAACAGGTTTTCTGAGACATTACGGCTGCTTAAGGCTATCATATTGATAACATTGATGCTAGAGTTAGTTTTTATATGCAACAATCCGATGGCTATCAGTTAGTTTTAATTTAAACAACACTTTTTGCCAGGTTCTGCAAAGCCCATACAAGATATATTAGATTTCCTGAGAGGATTCAAAGATTGTGACTGAGCCTAATGGCCAAAAACATCAGTGCAACTTAAGGTCAGAGGTAAAGCTATCATAGAAGTCAGCAGGTTTTTTCGATTTTCTATCACAGAAATTAAAATATAAATAACTTCTCAACAGAAAGATGGTAAAATGACCCAATCAACAGAATGTGGAGTTTTATACTGAGGGAATTGGACACAATAAGAAAAAAACACAAATGCATAAAAAAATAGGTAGCCTCTTGCATAATTAATTCAGAACACATCAGATAGTCAAATCATCACATTAAAGAGGGCAAGGAATGAAAAAAGAACATAATTCCTACTTCTTCTTCTTTTCTTTTTCCTTTTTTGTTTATTTGTTTATTTATTTTCTAGCTATTATTACTCTTTAGTATTACATGTGGCCATTAATTCTGTTACCAGTATAAATTTGACCTTAGCTTGAAGGGGCTGGGAAGAGTGTTAATATTGTGAAGTTGTTTGAAAGAAACTAAATGCTCAATAGGCCACTGACAGCATACAAAGCAAGTTGGCTAAACAAAACAATAAATAAACAAAATTAAAGCTGAACTACTTGAATTCTGTCACTGTATGAATGACGCTAAATCCATAGCAGGCATCAAGAATGTCCGCTTCATGCATTAGCATGCAGCGTATACACTCGAACTGTTGGTAGGCAATACTAATGCATGTGCTCACAGCAGGAAGAGGATTGGCGGGAAATCTCAAAGCAGAGCAAATCTCGCACGTTTACATTGTTTTTTTTTTTTTTTTTTTACTAGAAGTGGTCGCTTGTACACATGTTTCAGAGCCCAGTGTCAACATAGCATCACACACAAACATTTACAAGGTAATGAAAGTTAAACTTTTTACAGAAGTTAAGCTTCTCTTGTTTAGGAAGAAATAGACAATCAGACAATATCCAAAAAAGACGAATTCTAAATTTTAGCTTGTCCGAACGATGTCTTCATTCCAGAAAGAAAAGTAATTCATGTGGATTTTCCAGTTCTGTTCAGTAGAAAACTGATGTTTACAAGCACCCCTTTTATTTCAAGTTATTGTTAATACTGTTTGTTATTGATCGTTGGGCAGACGAGGTAAAAATATTTTCTTTTTCATGCGGTGGTTTAATTGTAAGCCAGTTTTTCAGGCTCAAAACTGCTCCAGTGGGATCAATATTACTGCCAGTCAATGACAGTAAAAAGTCCACTCACTGAAATGTAATAGACTGCACAATTGTTATTAGTTTGTCTATATAAATATATATTTTTAAAACCCTCTTTAATCTTTCTCCATCTTTCAGACTCACGCAGATTATTTTTTGGATTACATCCAAAAATTTAGATAAATGCAAATGAATGCACCACCACACACATGTTGAGACCTTAGTTTATGCTAAGAAGAGGCAGAAGAAAAGATTCAAAGTACATGTGCAGACACACATTTACATTCATGATGAGTGCACTGGTGACTCAGTTGGTTTTCAAAATGATTCATTTATATTTGTTTTCAAATCAATTCATATCATGCACTGAAGAAAAAATGTTTGTTCAAATTATCAACCTTTCAAAGTTGTCATTTTTCTCTGAATATCTACGTTAAAGTTTAACCTAAGACGCATGCTGGGTACTCAAGGCTTAAGTCGACAAGCTCGATTGTATAAGAAAACTAACGTCAAACCAGAATCTCAATCTCAATTGTATTGTT
>BSAI01000005.1:14871725-14978273 GCA_036245035.1 Adrianichthys oophorus | reverse complement strand
ATATATATATATATATATATATATATATATATATATATATAGCATATTAGAAACCCCAATACAATGTAACTGACATCCAAATGCTTTACTGTCTTTTAATTTTCTCCTTTGGACATTTTTTTTTTTTTTCCAGAGAGTAAGAGCAGATTACTGTGTGACAGGTGCTCTGGCAGGGTCAAGCCTGACAGCCTGGTTACCTAGTTACGAACTGCGATGCCTGAAGCCGGAGTCTTCGCTTTGCATACCTAACACATTTGCTAGTCTACCCGGACCAGAGAAAAAATGTAGGATAGAACAAGTCTTACAGAAGGGCAAATCAAAAAATAGCAGTTTATCATCTTCAAAGCATTCCTCTTAGATAGGGAGGAGAGGAGTGCAGAGGGAGGAGAATTATGAGCTGGCAACATATCCTCCTCCCTTGGCTAAAAAAAAAAAAAAAAGTAGATTGAAGAGTGAGTATGTTTTGTGTGTCTGCTTAAAAAGGGGTAAAAGGGTCATTCATCCAAGAAAACCGAAGATCTGCACTTTTTTTTTTAACTAAGATTCATGCTTCTAAAATAAAATTAACATTGTTCGGCATCCTTGAAACAGTTTTTTTCACAGCTGCCTCTGCATGTCTTGTAATCTTTTTTTGTCTTTGTGTTGACACCTTACCTAATAAAGGCACATACCACCACAACACATCCCAAAGCAAATGTCGTGTAGAGACAATTCAATTTCAGAGCAATGGGGAAGGTTTTGTTACCTTGCAGCAGATAAATGGACAAGAGAAGTGTTACATCTTGGAGCTAAACCAGGCAAAAGTAAATCCAGGGGGCCTGGGGTTGGGGTGGCAACTATGACTCTAACAGGGAACATTGTTTGTGTCTATATCTCCTTTACCTTAGGCACTCCATTATGTGTTGGTGGCATCTTGCTTCAAGCATTGCCTGGCGGTGATAGATTTATAATTCCTTAGCAACATTCGGGAGACAAATTACAGGTTTCTGGTGAACCCTGTCAACATTTCTCAATGTTATTCTTTTATTCTCTTTCCTCATATATGTTCACCCCATCTGTAGCTCTTCACTGCTGTTTGTCTTCCTATCCTCGGGTCTGTATTTCTTTCCCTCTATCTCGACATTGCAATCGCTATTTTTCTTCCTTGCCCTCTTCATCAGAAGAGGTCCAGCAGTGCCTATCTGAACCAGCAAGCAGTATCTCATCATATAGCTATTGTTATGTTGACTCATAGATCTACAATAGTAAAATACAGACTGTTCTGTAATGCCACTAAAAGTGGGCTTTGACACTGCATTAATCTTTGGGATACGTACTCTAAATTCAACATCCGCTCTTGTGTTTCCTCAACACACACTTGAAACATACCTGCTTTGCTTTTCCTTTTCCAGCATCAGTTGCTTAAGCCAGTTGACCTTGGCTCTGGGAAAACAGGTTTAGTAATGGGATCAGTGACCACTGGCAGGCCCTTTCACCCTCTATCTCATCAGGCCTGTTTACAGTGAATGGATAAGAGATGGACTTAGAAGACGAGCAGTGCTGGAGGGTAATGAACTAATTTAAGACTACCTGTGAGTTGTCAAAGTGCATTTTACTTCAGAGTCTTGGAGTCGATGGTAAAAGGCGCCACTTAAATGGAAACAGATGACACAGGTCAACTGCTTTCAGTGCTAGAAAATGTTACTGTACATTAAATCAGTTGAAAAGGAAGGTGCTTGCCATTTCCCAAGAATTGTTCAAACTGTTGTCATCATCACTTTTGCAGAGAGAAAAGCAAAAAAAAGTCAATATTTTTATAATCATTATGCAGACACAGTGAAATTGTGTTCAGGAGTTCCAAGCACAATCATAAAAGACACATAAAAGTTGTATCTGAAAAGATAGGAATAAGAAGTAACGTTGGAAAAAAAAAAATGACCAACATGAATATTGAGGTATGTGTGTGAATACGCTTGTGCACACACATAAATGCAAACAAACAACGCACATGTATGTGAAGTTTAATGTTGCACACACACCAGATGCGGCTGAGGCTTAAAATTTGTGCCACATCTCTTTTGACTCTTTACCTGATCAACGCCTTGACTCCCCGGCCGCAAATCAACCACCGACAAACATCATCCGTTGACCACATCATGGAAAATATGGATGATGTTGAGCAAGGAGCTTGTGTTTATACGTGCTGGAGAACTCTAGAGAGGAGAGACACGTTGCCGTGTCTGGGTTCTCCAGGGTCTCTCCCGGTGCAGTGCTGTCAGAATAGAGCCGCTGGTCCTCTATGTCAAGAGGAGCCAGTTGAGGTGGCTTGAGCATCTGGTCCCGATGTCTCCCTGGGGAGGTGTTCTTTTCGTAGCTTTTGCCTTTCTACATCAACTTTTTACACATGGGTCAGAAAAAACCCAAGTACAATTGCTAGCTCTAGCATATGGAGTAAAAAAAACAGTTAACAGGTCAGCACAGATCTCTCAATACATGTAAGTTTAGTCTTTTAATTGTTCCAACATTACCAAATCACATTTTTGATGATAATTGTGAACTGTATATAATATTTGATCAGGTTTAAATACTTTGAGAGTGTTTGTTAGAAAGTTACAAGTATTTATTAGCTAGCTAGTGGTCTTATAATCATTTTGTCCATAAAGTATGAAAGAAAAATTGGAAATAGTCTGTCAATACAAAACAAGATATCTAAGGAATATTTGGAATATTGAACCATAATATATATATATATATATTAAAAAGACAGAAGAAAAAAAAAACTCAGCCATCAGAAAATAACATAGAAAACGAATGTGGGTCATTTTTGACCCATGTTGCGCATTTGAGGGGATGTGGATATGTTGGGTATCAAAGGGTTGATGAAGCAGAAAAGAAGGAAACATTTGTATTTTTTTTTTTTTGTGGACTGTTCTCCAAAGTAACTCATCCAAACATAATATTTTTTATGCATTGAAATGGTTGTTGGGACATGACAGACAACAATTTCCTAGAGAAGTTGGAATTGGTGCTGCATAAATATTAAAATAAATAAACATGTTTTCAGTTGTGAAACAGTGTAAAATATAAAAAAATAGAACTGACTGAACGGTAATTGATAGTTGGAATATTTATCGTTTCTAAAACGAATATGCTTCAAAAACAACCACCAAAAAAAAGTAAACGTTGGCGAAGAGATAGATTTGTCTGAAGTTCATTTGTTTTTGGCTAATTTTCATCACCAACTCTGCTACAGGCATGTAAATATGTTTCAAAAACAATGAGAGCACTGTTTATAGACTAGGAGAATCACCTCACTGATGAGACAATCTATTTCCTCATGGATGACATCAGATTTGTTTGTGATGTAATGATGCTGTCACGCTTCTGGTTATTTTCCTTGCTTTGTGGGATCCTTTTAACAATGGAGAATGGAGTTCACTTTCTAAAAAAGGAAAATGAGGAGACATGAGGAGAATGTGGTCCTAAAGGATGAAACTTTGGGGGCACATTCCATGTGTATCTTGGCAAAAATCAGTAGTAAATAATTCATTGTAAAAATATAAATAATGAGTCTTACACAGGAATTTACTGCCAGATTTGTCCGTTTGTCCCTGTTTTCAAGTTCTGTAAAGAGCCTGGTTGTACTGCCATGAATTTTTGTCTTCATAGTTGTAATACCATCACTTTCTGCACTCTTCAAACAAACTGCTTCCTTCCAGCAGTCAGCGTGCGTTGTATTAAAGTAGCCTTGTTTTCAAAAGACGTTAAATAAAAAAAGCTCCCTGCGGTGGGCTGAAATCCCATTTGCAAAGTGAGCTGTGGTACACAGGATGATGATTTTTTTTTTTTTCAAAACAAAGAAAACTAACAGCGGGGCAGGAACAGCAGTTACAAGCAAATCTAATTAGATGGATGGAGGGAGCTGCAGTGATAGAGAAGAAAAAGAGTTACAGAGGAAAAAAAGACCAGCCAGCTTCTGCCAGAGAAGGAGTTGATTCATTTATCAAGATAGTTTTTTTTTTTTCCTCTTTTAACTCCTTGGCATACCTTTTTTTGGTTTTTTTTCTTTTTCATCCAACAATTCTGTTGAGTGAATCTCTTCAAGTGTAAATATAGGTATTATCAAAAACTTCTTTTTGAGACAGTTGTTTTCTTCCTTCCTCCCTTAGAGCCTCATAAACCCATCGGTAGTAGTTAAAAGAAACAAAGCTGAGCTTCAAGTGGTTATGAGATGAGGTGTCCTCAAACATATCAGAAAAGCTTTGAGTCAAGACTAGATTACAAGGATAAAGTCTCTTTCATTTTCTTCCTTTTTTTAGTGTTTTTTTTTTTTTTTTTTATTGTTTGATTAAACTTGGATTGTCGACACCGTCCTTCAGTCTAAAGCAGGTCAATTGGACCAAAGGGAAACAATGAAATGCCAATGAAAAAACACATTTTCACTTGTAACAACCACACAAAGGTTAAGTACAGAATCAGAGAATTGCTTGATAAGTATCTTGTGTTAAAAAAATTCTTTTTAATGGTGATTGTCAAAGTTATTGTTTGATCTTTCAGAGGAAGCGCAGACTATTCACTGTTGACTATTGGAAAGGATTTACTGTCTTTAATTTTTAAAAGATTGAGGCTTTTAGAGATATTTGAAGCTCATTTCAGTTTTGGTTTCTTCATTCTTTCTTTTCTTCAATGACTCAACCTGCAGAGACGGATGATTCCAAGTGACTGAGTGCAAAAGAGACAGTCTTCCTTTCTGTGGACCATTTTCTCTACATTTCTAGCTCTTGTGTGAAGTAGCAGGATAAATGAGACGTCTTTGTGGAAATCAACCATCTTGCTAAAGTAGATTTGTTTAGAGACAGAAAAGAGAAGAAGTTACGATGCAAACAGAAGTGGGTAGCACTGACTAAACAGGCAAGTGGGTGGGAGTTGTGCTTTGCATCTTCCTCCTAACCTTGTTGTCAGTCTATGATTGTGTATATTGACAAAGCATCTAAAAAGCTCTGCTGATACAAGGTGTTCTGCTTGATGCAAAATTTTATTGATGATTACAGCTTCTAGACCAGGCTTGCATGATTCAGGCTGTTACTCTTTATATTGTGGTTTGAATGCATTTAAGATTTTTTTCAATTCAGTTTTTTTTGTCCTACTTTTGCCTTAATATATTCCTTTAAGTCTTTCTCGATAATCTTTTTAAGTTTTGTAAAATTATTACCAGTGGTCTTTTAATTACTATAATGCTGTTTTTAGCCAAAATAAATTAAAAAAAAGTTAAATGTCATTATCTAGGACATAGTTTCCGCAGAGACAGGAGATGATTAGCATGTAGGCAGAGTAAACCCGCCCCCATTTTCCATCACCCATCTGTTTGCACGCTCTCCCGCAAGGTCATGGCTTGAAATCATGCATGGGACGGAAGGTTCCCCTGCTTAAACCAGCACATGTCCATCCAGGCCAAGTCTTAAGTTTACCAGTGACCATTTGGATGACCCAGAGGAGTCATGGGAAAAAAAGTCATGTTGTCAGTTGAGACCAAAATAACAATTCTGGGTTTTAATTCCACTCGCTGGGTTTGGACAAAGAAGAATGATGAGTACCATCCCAAGAACACCATCCCTACTGTGAAGCATGGGGGTGCTAGCATCATGCTAAGGGGGTGTTTTCTGGGACAGGACAACTGCACTATATTAAGGAGAGGATGAGCAGGGCCATGTATTGCAACATTTTGGAGAACATCCTCCTTCCCTTAGTTAGAGCATTGAAAATGAGTCGTGACCAACATGACCTGAAGCACACAGTCAGGATAACCAAGGAGTGGCTCCGTAAGAAGCATATCAAGGTTCTGGAGTAGCCTAGCCAGTCTCCAGACCTAAACTCAATGGAAAATCTTTGGAGGAAGCTCAAACTCAGTGTTTCTCAGCAACAGCCCAGAAACCTGACTGATCTAGAGAAGATCTGTGTGGAGGAGTGGGCCAGAGTTTTTCCTGCAGTGTGTGCAAACCTGGGGAAAACTACAGAAAATGTTTGACTCATGTGTTTGACCTCTTTTTTTATTATGTCTCTCACAGTGGATGCGCCTAAGATGAACATTTCAAACCCCTCTGTGATTTCTGAACGCGAGAGCTTGCAAAATCACAGGGTGTTCAAATACTTATTTGCTTCACTGTAAAGCTTAATTGTAGAAAAGAACAACTCAGCAAAGCAATGAGTTTGTAGTGCAGCTTTACATCATGTGTAATCACTGGTAAGCAATTAATCACAAAGGACAGCTGCTGTCACACAGGTTTTATTTGGTGCTGGCTGGAAACCACCGCGTTAGGACAGGGACAGAGGTAGAGTCTGGTAAACACACTTTCCATGTTAACTTGCTCCTGATCCGTCTCAGTGTAGTCTGTGGCAATCTGTATAGAAGGATACAAAAGGGGAGAAATGTCTAATCGTCCTTGAAAATGATGTGCCACAGTTTTTAATATCTTCTGCCACAGTGCCCAGAGGTATTGCGTGGTGGGAGGAGTCTAGCAGTGTGTGCGTGGCATGGGTGCTGTTGGTGCCTGGTGATGGGGCATTACTTGCGCACCATTGACTTCATTACTGTCTCCTTCCCTCATCCATCCCTCACCCGCTTTAAATGCCCTTGCCAGCCTCTAATTCACTTATTACCATGATTATTACTTCTGACAGCGTTCGGGCAGAAAGGTCAATACTTTTTGTGGTGTGTTCCTGAACCCTATGACAAGCCCAACCTCCAAAGAAGTATGCTTCTTAGGTTTATCTACACCTACAACACAGCAGTGTCACAAAAAAAAAAAAAAAAAAAAAGTATTTTTGTTTATTTAAAGGTGAGGTTCACACAGCGTGTCACAATCTATTGCTTAATTGTAGGTTATTCATGACAACTTTGGTGACCTGTCATAATCACTGGTTATTCCTTTTAAATTTCAAATAGGGAGGTAACGATTAATCGATGAATTGATAAATCCATTTATGTTCCTACAATTGTCCCAGACTGATCTGCCTTAGGCAAGTTGTTACTTGAATCAAATCAGCTGATACCATTTTAAAATTGTTTTATAAAATAAATAGATAACATCGAAATATCAAAATGAAAAAAAAAAATGACTAAGATCCATTAGAGCGGGCATCACACATGTGATGACCGCAAAAAATGATCCAGCCATCATTAGTCATCATAATCTAATCATCAGTCCAATGTGTGTGTTTATAGACATTTACCCTAATTATCTTGTAAGAAATAAAGAAATCTGAAAAAAATCCCCAGCACTGTTCAGTACCCAGGTACTTATCCCCGAGTCACACTAGTTGAATTTTTGACTAAAGATGTCCTCGATAGATTTTAGGTCAGTGAACCGGATCAAACCAGATTGTTCAAAATAAACCGATATCGACAACGAATCATATCGTCAACCACAATTTATGATATGGGTCGAATCATTGTTGAATTGAATCGTTACACCCCTAACATACAGGTATCACAATTCAATGATGCAAGAGCCTTTCTTCAACACTGACTCAAGCATGAAGAGGCTTGCTACATCACATTTATGTTAGAAGATGAAAGCATGATATATTGCAGTCATATGGTACTAGTAGGTGTCATTAAAATTTCATTGTTCACATACTCACAGGCATACTTTAGGAATACACAGAAAATATATGCATCAGTGCACAAAAGAACAGGGAAAAACGAGCCTAAACACCTCACAGACGCTGTCCTACACTCACTACAACCACTGGTTTCTCTCTCATTTCTCTTTGCCCATGTCTTTGATGAGATCGAGGTTGCCATGCCGTGACTGTACGCTGCAGACGCTTGAACAAGTGTTTCCCCCCAAGGAGATGCAATCTAAATGGGAAAGCAACATGACAGCTTTGCCACATAATCAAACACCACACCCACAGTTACATGTCGGCACTTCTGTTAGGGGAACCTTTCCATTCTCTGCTCCACGCACGTAAAATATGCAGAACTTATTGTGTCATCCACGGCTTTGAAAATCCTCCGATAGACTTTGATTGTCCTTTTGTCCTCTGTAACAGTTTTGTTCCAGTTATTCAGACAAGACATGTTTGTGCGTTGATTTCACAGAGGATTCTTGATTTCTCTCGATTTCATTATTTGATTCTTGTTTTTTAATGATGAGAGAAAAGATATTTACTAACCACAGTAAGAGAGTTTATTTCTGGTATTACCCCCTTTTTTAAGGTCTCACCGTAGTCTTTTTTTTTTTTGTTTTTTTTGTTTTAGATGCAGGTGAAAAGTTTTGGTGATGTGAATGTTTTTTTTTCTTCATGTTGTTATTTATAAGGTGTAAAAGATGGTTTAGTTTTGAGTATATATAAACATTTTGAAAAGTTAAACTTGTTTTTTTTCCCAAAATTCTCCTTTTAATTGATATGCTTAAAGACCCATTCCAATGGGAAAAAAAAATCTTATGAGTTAGGACATATAAAGAGAATATTTTTGACATGGCAGCTCGTCTGAGTTGGAAACTGGCTCAAAACTGTTTGGTTGGACAGCTCCAAATATTCCTCACTATTTTTGTTGCACTGGACATGTTAGGTTAAGGTGTGAGGAGCTGTAAGCTAGTGGAAGCGTAAACAAAGGCATGAGGCAGATTTCCAATTAACTACTGCTGCTCTGCAGAAAATATATACTAGAAAATGACACAGGTTTTTGATGTTGGCTAAAAACGGCATAATCATAGTTAAAAGACCAATGGGAACAGTTTTACAATAGATCAAAAAATGATTGTAGTGGCACTTTATCGTGAAACGAGAACTTGCAACTTAGAGGTCTTGGGTTCTTGTTTACGAGTGAGGGACATATGGAGCCTGTGATTGACAGACGAATTGGTGCAGCAGCTGCAGTAATCCAGTTGCATATTGATCCTTTGTTGTGATGGAGGAGCTGAACTAAAAGGCAAAGCTTTCGATTTATTGGTCAATCCATATTCCTACTCCCACCTATGGTCATGAGCTTTGGGTCATGATTAAGAGGATACAACCCAGACACAAGTAGTTGAAATTAGTTTACTCCACAGGGTGGCTTGGTTTTCTGTAGAGAGTTGGTTAGAAGCTTAGAGGTTACAAGCTCCTCACACAGGAGGAGCTTGGAGTAGAGCTGATGTTCTTCCACATGGGTTGAGCTCTTTTGAATAAATTCTTGACTTTGGATGAATACCTGGTGCAGGTATTTCAGTCATGTCCCACCAGGAAGTGGCCCTGGGAAAGACCCCCAGGACGCACTCAGGGGTCGGGGGGTGTCACTTGGCTGACTTGTTTCTCTGGGGTCCCTTTTAGTAGAACTTGAGGACATTTCTGTAGAAAGGTAGGCTTGGGCAACTGCTTAGACGTTTGCCCCTTCGACCCAACTACGAATTAGTAATAGAAGATGGGTGGGTGCACGAATGGACAGATGGCTGGATTATGGCTGTGGCTCTAACTCATTCAGCCTTTGAGAAGTTTTGTTTATTTTTTTAATTGATAATTGAAATGCACCATAGCCAAATACAAATGAGCTAAATGGTCACATAGGCAAAATCTCAGCCAGTTTGGCATGCTGCATCAGTTCTAAGCTCATCAAGTGTCTCCTGCAGCATAATTTGATTGAGAGATGTGATCGGTCACACATTTACAAGCTACTGTCTGGAACAGAGGGATTTGACTCATTCTATAATCAGAGAAGCTGTCACTGTGGGTGAACGCATACAATGCAGTACGGTTTCCTTCTGTGTACATACTGTGCGTGGGTGTAATGTTTGGGAGGGGGAAAAAAAGAGAAAAAGAGGCAATTGTGCCTTTGTGTGTATGTGAAAGAAAGCAAGACATAAAAAGTCAGAGACTGTGACAGTTGGACGGTGCATTCTTGTGAGACGGGTGTGTTTGTGCAACAGCTTGCATATGTGGATATGTATACACTGACTCAGAAATGTGGAGAGTAACATCTGACGGTCTGACACTGGCAGCAGATAACCCTCCATCACAACACACACAGCAAGTTTTCATTATTTTAAAATGCACCCCACTAGGAGTTGTTTGTTAGAAACTGAGATGCCCTCTTATTTGTAACCATGACTCACCTGAGCAAAACCTGAACTCTAATTTAGACAAAGTTTTAATGCTAGCAATGAATGATTAATGAGCTTAGGCTTTCTGTCCCAAAAGAAAAGAGCCTGTCTCCAAAGTGACACTGCATAAACAGATTTCTGCCTCCAAAAAATGAGTAATCCAGTCAGACACACACTTACTCAGACGCCATGCAGGACTGCTAAAATGGAATCTGTTACACTATGGGCAATACACAACCCAGCTACAGACAGCTTGGCTGGGCTGACTTGGCCAATCCATCTGAAAGGTTTGGCTTTGATCCTTCTCGTTTTTATTTCGCCCCATTTTTATATCAATCGTATCTTATCATTCTATCCACTAGTAAAGGATCCTATCCACCTGGTGTCATTTCTCTTTAGGGTGACAAAACAGTAACAAAGCGGTTGTAGTAGCGGGTAGAACATGTTCTTCTTTCTTTTTCTGTATTTAGTGATTCACATCTTTGGTTTGTCTCTGTCTCCTTCCATACAGCCATAAACTTGATTAATAGGTCTGTAATTTTGGTGTCAATTAGGATTACTGACAAAAACAAAGGTCTATCTTAGTGGTTGTGTTAAAAAAAAAAAAGTTAGACTATAATTGGTTTTAGTCTAATCCTAAAGATGTTCAACCATGAACAAGTACCCTTTCACGGGGCAGTTTGAGCCACACATGTAGATGTAAAATCTAGTTTAAAAATTATGTTACAGAGTAAACAAGTGAATTGTTTTCCACCAAAGTAAAAGGTCTTGGTTTACTTTAAAGTGTGCTTTGGCAACAGTTTGAAATCACCCAAACCTTCATCAGATCCAATCAAAAATGAGAAGAGTAAGTGTAAACAAAACACAATGTGGTACAAAGATAAAGAAGCTGATCTATATTGCGGAAATTGATGGTCATCGGAATTGCAGGATTGGCAATTTTTATTTATTTTTTTGCTCTTTTTCTTCCTTCTTGCTTTCATTCAGTCTCACCCTCAATAAGCAACTTTACAAATCTTATGGATCTAATAATTTAATTTCATACAAATGGTTACAGTTGTTGTCATAGGAATATGTGCAAGTGTCACCTCAGATCGATTAATAAAATATTTTAAACTTAAGCTATCGAGCACGGTTATCCCCAGGTCCATGAAACACCTTTTAGGTGCTCTGAGATTCTCTTAAGGTCGTGTGTATTAGTTCTTTGGTCTTCTGCAGTCTGTGCCAAGGTGCTATGTGCCAGGCACTTCATTAGCCCAGCCCTGCAGATGGACGCTGATGTAAAAAGGGTTTTTGAGCCTCATTCCTTGCGACTTGTTCTTCATTAAAATCAAATTATATGTCAGGAAGCATAACTTGTATGTGCTGTAGTGCCATTATTACTCAACAAGCTTTTTGTCTCGCATCAGTGGGCATCTATGTTTGTCTTACAAAGTCTGGCAAAGTGATTGTGTTCATTCTGTACCTGATGGACACATGTGACACACAGACTGACTTTCACCCAAAGAAAAAGTGACGGGAGTTTCAAATTCTATTACTGTGATTCCTTTGGCATGACTTAGTCTACTGATTTCACAGTTTGTGCCACACGGGGGGTTGTTTTTTACTTTAATGTGAGACATTAAGTTAGGTTGGTTGCAGGTATAATATTGTAGGTAAGTAAATAAGTTGTGGGCAGAACTGTTGAGCAGGGAGCTTGTGGCTCACCCAGTTTTTATGTCACAAAAACAATCCTTTTCATTTTTGTCTGATCCAAATTCACTTGAATAATCATTTGAACAAATGCATTTTCATAAATGCTATTTTGAGCTTCACTTTCTTAATATATGTCCTTGATTATTAGAAAAATGGTACAAGAATGTGTTAAAAAACACCATAACAACATTTTCATTGGAGTAGGTCTTTAATTTCTTACCTGGTTGACTAAAACCAACTAAAATAAATCCACTGATTCTGTCTTCATACCATTTTGCAGATAGACACATAAAATGTCTATCTTTTTTTTCTGTTGAAAATATAAGTCACTCTCTTTTCCGTTTTAAAGGCAACTTATGTGTCATGCAGGTCAAAGTAATATAGAAGCTTTAAGGACTAATAAAGTTTATTACTAAAAGCATTGATAGGGAAGCACTTCAGTTCCAGGCCGGTTTAGGAATGTGACGAGAAATTGCTACAGTGGGATTAAGCAATCCCATTAGGCCAGTTCAGAAAGTCTAAATGAAGTCGGATATGGATCAATGGATTAGAGTAGTCTTAATCCAGTTAGAAGTTTGATGGTGCAAACCCCAGCTCCTCAAAGCCTATTGCAGACATGGAATCCCCAATTCTCCTGATGGGGAATAATAAAAATCAATATAAGACAAGAGAAAAGGGCTTGACACAAAGGAAGAATGATAGTCACACTATTCATTTTCAAAAAGGCTTTCCATTCTTTTCTTTCTTTCTTTGTTCCTCCAATAACTGCATTTGGTTTTGATCAGTTTCACCACCAAAAAACATTTACTGTATGTGGTCATTGCATGTTACAGAAAGAGAGAACAATTTGAATGATCTGAGGTGCTTTAAGAGAAGCTGCTGTTTTGTATACAAACACACACGTGCATACACCCACACACTTAAACACAGCTCCTCTAATCAGCCTCTTGTTGCTGCATCTGTGGTGAATTCTGGGAATAAATGTGTTTGATTCACCTACCCTTACTTGTTGTTGAGTTGTCCTGCTCTGACAAGTTTGAATCAATACCAGTGTTATCTCATGGATCCAGGTGAGCAAGATATAAGAGAAAATCAGGTGTGACAATATCTCTAGAATTGTCAATAAAGCTGCTTCCTCTTCTTTCCCCACCATTGAGCACATACTGACCATTGATGCAGGAGAGAATTGATCACCTCCTTCACTCAGTCTTACTTAGAGGTGACTCACTGTAGGAAATGAGCAAAAGACACAGTCGGTGGATGATAGGCAGACTATGAAAACAGAGAAGAAGTGCACAGAAGGAGAGAAGAGCTGTCTAATGGCATGCATTTGAGGGTTCTGAAGTAATCAAGGCGAGAAACGCATCATGTTAACTTTTGTAAAAGTTGTTTCTACTTTCAGAGAAGCAACCCAACTCAAGAGAAGTAATAGAGAAAAACTACATTCAAGCTGTGCAGGACATGTAAGGCAGGTGTAAGACGATGTTATGTGCTGTAGGTGTGACAGGGGTTTAAGGTGGAGGTGGGACTACAGCCCTTCTTATTAGTTGTGTAGATGGGCAGAATCACAGATTAGGTTAGACATTCATATTTTAAGCCCTTGATTTTTGTTGATGACATCGTGATCTGTGCAGAGAACATAGACATAGGTAGAGGAACAGGTGGAGGAAAGTTGCAGGTCTAATGTTTGAAAAAAGAATGTCAGCAAGAATGAAAGGAAAGGTGTAGAAGACTTGGGTGGGGCAGCTGCATTGGTTTTGAGACTGAGAAAGAAACAGGAGGTAGCAGAGAGAAAAATGTTGAGGTTCTGTTTTGGAGTGTGCAGAAATAAATACATCAGAAGGAGTTCTAATGTTAGATGTCTTGGCGATCAGTGCAGGGGAGCAGATTGACTTGGTTTGGGCACGCTCAGAGGAAAATGTTGGTAACACGATGATGAGGTTGCACCTAACAGGAAAGAGACATATTGGAAGACCGAAGGGGTTTGTGAGAGCAAGAAAGATCCAAAAGAAATGATTATGCTAAATACACACCGGGCACGTGATGACCTTTTCAAGAATGTGCTAATAAAGTATTCTTTAAAGCGCTTTTAGCATACAGTGTTCACGTTGGACTATCGCTACCCGATACTATCGCATGTACTCAGTTGGAAGAGGCTTGGTGCGAAATGCCAAAGTGGATCTTCGAATCTTGTTTCAGGCTTTTTCTTTCACAACTCTATTCCGATATATAAAAGACTGTGCCATATAATTCCGGGCATGGCACAAACCGCTACCATTTTTTTTCTCCTCTATATTCAATTTTCAAACAGTTAGCAGTTTGAAAAGGATGCATCTCCGTACATCAATACCAAATGCAAATCCCCGATTGGTCAAAGTTCAACTGATTTAACTTTTGACGTGCGGTCAGTTGCCTTACGTTTTGTACCTAGAGCCCAAAAAAGGAAGGGTAAAAAATTGCATAGTGATATGTGAATGTACAGTTTTTTACACAGAAACCTGAAAGACGTACGTTTACATAGACTTATAATTGGAAGTGATTGCTTGAAAGTGTGTTTCCGAGCTGGTGTAAATGTAGCTTTAGATGGAGGCGGATAATATGCCATGGTGACCCCTAAAAGAAGCAAATGAAAGATAAAGAAGAAGTTCTTTAGTGTTGTTGATCTGCCTCCAGAAACATTTTTGTATAAATGACCTTCATGTCTTGGAGTTCTGGCTAACAATTGAAACGGACAGTTTTTGGTACATATGATGTAAGGGAAAGTACCAAGTTAAATCATATTTGAAAAGCTCTCAGAAGTCATAGACATAAGAAGAACCAAAACAATAAAATCAATAGACAAATAGGAATTAAAATGTGAATCTAACATTTTTGTGCAGCGGAGTAGGTACGAGCATACTGAAAAAAATGCACAAAGGGACTGTCAGATAAACATAAATGAGACAAAAGACTGCAAAAATTGTCATACTTGAGTTTATTTAAACATTTTTTTTCTGCTCTGCTTTCCTGGCATCTTGACATTCATGTCGTGTTCTAAGAAAATTCCCAACAAAGAGTCACTGGGCCCTGTTAGCCAGCAGGAAAGTTAGACCATCAAAGATAATTGCATGCTAATGTTCAATAAGCCTTGTAAGTCGCTGCAGATAAGTGTGGCTGCCAAACAGCCTTGCCAGGGGAAAGCACATCTAATCCCTTGGCTGTGCCCAGGGAAAATTAATACTAAGCTCCTTTGGCCAGCTACTTCCAGTGGGGTGGTAGAAACAATTACACAACAGCCCACCAGAGCACAGTTAATGAATAAGCACGGAACTGCCTAGTGTACACATTCTAACAAAGATGCATCTACCCACTTAAGATGCAAACAATTAAAAATTGCATGGAGAGAGTAGAAGTGGAATATTTATTTGAGTTTACTGGACTGTGAAGTTCAGGCAGATGGATTCTGCTGTAAAAATTTATCATTTTCACCTCTCCACTCTGCCATGTCCTCTGTTTACTTGCATGTCCCTATCTATATACAATAGCTAATCAAAATATGCCACAAAACAGACCAGCCATAAAAAGCCATTATATGTTCAAGTAACTGGCTAAATTGTCTTTTTTTTAATGTTTGTGAAAAAGGATTTTTATCTTAAGACTGAAAACTCAAAATGAACTTGCATGTCTTGTTTTTATGTCACAGCTGTCCAAAATTGAAGTAGTTGTGGAATTTCTTAAAAACTTACTTCAATGAAAATCAAAATTTTTGGTGCTTTTAATACATTCTTGTAGCATTGTTCTCATGATGAAGGACGCATCTTACGAAATTAAGCTTAAAATTGCATTTCTAAGTATTTTTTTTATTCAAATAATTGTGAATCAGTAGGAGCCGAAAAAATGCTGTTTGAAAAACGTTGTGGCTGTGACGTAGAAGCTACAATGCCTATTCCGACGCGTCCACTTGATCCATGTACGTCTATTTTTTTCTCATCCAAGATGGCATCTTGAGTGTTTTAGGGGCTGTAAGCTAGCAAGAGAGTATAAACAAAGGGATGATGGGAAATGAGGAAAGGCTTACTCTGAACCAGCCATTCCACTCACAACTCAAAAGCACATTTTTAATGAACTACTGCTGCTCTGAAGAAACTACGTCTAAGAAATGACACAGTTTTCTTACAAATTTTGCCTAAAATGTCATAATCATAAGTAAATGACCACTGGGAATGCTTTTTAAATAGTTTAAAAGATGATTGAAGTGAGACTTTAACCATAATTTGTACTTTTAATCCAAACAAAAAAAGATGCAAAGTGTTTTCTTAGCTATGGTATACTTAGTTTATTGAAATATTCAATGCTTATCTTTATAGGGTACTGTGAAATCACAGATTCAGAGCAGAGTAGAAAAATCAACTTTACTTTAATACATTTTTGCAAAGGGCTGCTTTGACATAGGGAGCAAATAGAGTAAGCTAGTTTAAAGAGAGGCAGCTTTTTTGAAACAAAGGGACAGAATTTAGTGCATTTACAGTTCCCAGCCCTAAAACTAAACTCTACAAACTAAAGTGTTGAGAACAAGGTTATAAAATGACTCTTTGGGTTCTACTTCTCAGGTATTCTGCCTAAAGCCTGTCAAGTAAGCATCATTATTTCCCAGGAAATATTATCTCACCTCCTTTAATATTCACTGTGCCATCTTGGTCGGGAACAGAGATATAGATCAGAATGTGGGCTCAGGTGATACAAAAGTTAATTAGAATAATGGGAATCTCTGGTGTAAGCCGTCTTAAACACACACAGTAATGACACCTTCTATTTTACTTGACCGTTGCAGCTCTCTTCTACTTGGTAGTTTATTGCTGAGTCTGGTATTGTACTACAAGTTGTATTTTCTCTCTGCTCTAATAAGAACATAGGTTACAAGGAACAGTGAATTCAATACCCGCTTCCCGGCTTATTGCTTGGAAAGCTTGTGTTCTAGCTTACATCTTTTTCAGCGTCAGTCTCTGGCTATTTACATTCATCTGCTAAGCCATAAAACAAATTATAATCGATCCGGGTGTGATGAAAAGGGTGGTGTTGCTGCAAATTAAAAGAAATGCAAGGTGACAAGGACGGCAGAATCACAATAAGCTTTTCTCAGACTGTGTTGCGCTATAAAAACAGGCTCATTAACATGCATGTCTACAATAAAGAAGTCGTACACAAGACAAACTGCAGCGATGTCATTGAACACAACTGCATGCTTGTGTTTTTCTTTACCATGAGCAATCTTTGGGTGGATTTGAAAAACGTCAACAAAAAAAGAACAAGAATCTCTTATTTTGAAAAAAGGAAAAATGGGCAATATTTGTGTCAACAGCAACTTTCTGTCTGTCTAAGAAAAAAAAAAAAAAGGAAAAACAATATTTAAACACATTTCCATACAAGACTGCCTTTTATCTAAGTCAGTGCTTTGGGTAATTTTAGCTTTACAAAGTTAGATTTCTGTCTTCTCAAAAGCTCTGCCCTCAAGCGATGCCTCTGGGTAGCTAAATCTTGAAAAAAAAAAAAAAATCTTCTCAAAGAGAAGCTTGAATTTCTTTGAAAAACTAAAATGCAATATATATATATATAATAGTGATTTCCGGTCGTCAGTATAATTTGTTTAAAAGCCTGACAGCAGAGGACCAGTAATGCATTCAATGAATCAAAAGCCTTCAACACTGTTGTCTTTTCATCCAGGTATCATACAAAATTCAACCTGTCTGCTTGTCAGGGGTTTCCAGTGTTTTATAGAATAAATTATCTTCCCATACGGACAGCCTCAGACATGTCTGTTGCATGTTAACGTGGCTTCTCCTGAATGACAATTCACCTCACTCTTAGACAGGCTGACAAAACAGAGAGCACCCAGTGGTGCTTCCATGCCGAAGAAGATATTTACTCCTTCAACATTCAGCTGCTGTTATTAAAGATGAGCTGATAGAGAGATAAGACAGTAAAAAAAATAAAAATCTCTCTAATGTGTGTGTTAGAGTGGGGTTTCTACGAATCTGTTATAATGCAATATCAAAATAATTCATGTGTATTGAATAAAAAAAAATGTTTCATTCTTTGTGTGTCATTCTTTGTCATCATAAAGCATGCGCAATTGGGTGAAAAAAAGAACAATCAAATCTATTAACTGACTGTGTGACAGTTCTGGATAACTTTGTTTGAAAGCTGTTAGCTTGTTTGCAAAAATCAAATTAAGAAAGTAAAAGGTTTAATTACATTTCTGTGTAGATTCTCATTTATTAAGGTAGAGTATCAAATTTTGGGGTAACTAAGCCATCATCTGGATGGAGTTTAACTTTTATTATAGAAGACGTTTCTCTTCTTCTCAGAAAGGCTTTCTCAATTTCTAAATTCTCAAAATTGAGAGTCTTTCACAGAAGACGTGAAACGTCTTCTATAATAAAGGATGAACAAAGTCCAGTTGACTTTTTTTTTTTTTTTTTTAATCCAATGCTGTGACATATAAAAAATGACATGTTGTACGGACTAACACGTGAACTTAGCGGGATGTTGTGCTTATTAGTTTTTAGTGTCAGAGTTCACTTTTCTTCTGACAGGTTTGACTAGTTAAAGAGAAAAAAATCCTTTTCGGAAATCGTATTCCATTTCTGCTCCCCAAAATAAAACGAATAAATATTGTTTTAAATAAATAGAAAAAAAAGTTATAATCCTAGACATTTGCATTCTCCATTCATCATATAAGAATTTTAATTATTATCACAACAGTTCTGTCTTTGTATATATTATGGACCAGGTTTCAGACAAAATTTAACTGCTGCATCCTACAACAAAGTCCAATGCTTTGGCCATTCCCAAAATACTCTGCTTATGGCAGAAATTGGTGATTTAGCTAACTGAGGTAACTAATGGCAAAGGAGGGCTAACATGTCTAAAATTACGTACATAACAAGAACGCTCAGGATTAAATTTCCTGGACAAGCTTTTAGCGTTTGGTGTAAACAATGGGCTGTCTCTACCTACATGTACCTGCAGGTCGAAGAGGCTAGGCGCAAAAGACCAAAGCGGTGCAAATCTTGCTCTATTCTTCTTCTGACGCAGCTCAATTCCGATACATGAAGGACTTGGTCGCATATAATTCCGGCCGAGCATAAACCGCAATTAATAATTTCTCCTTCATGATTAATTTTCAAATGGTTGCCGCTTCCGTTAATTACAAAGGACGCAACCCATTCATTGCTATAAAAGCTTTTTGCTTTAATGTCACCTCTATGTGGAATTTTGAGGTATATCTTTTTATTTATTTATTTTAATATGCAAGTTTTTACTGCTATGTACAATCTAGGGGCACTTTAAAGTACTAAAAATGTCTTTGCCATACACAGCAGGTGGTATCATTGCTTAACTTAAGAAAAGAAAATGCAAAGAAAAAAGGAAACAGCAAAAAATATGTATTATTTTGAAGTTCTATCTACTATTGTGTAATTACTTAGTTTTACACAATGTTCACAATCCCTCTCCAACATTTGCAAAATCTTCAGACACAAATACTGTATTTGTTTTGTGCACATGCATTTATATTGTAGTTAACATCATTATAACTTTACAGTTAAACTCCTGCATCCATACTTATGTTCTAACCTTGGGAAGCCCTAACCAGGGAAGCCCTGGGTCCACATGCATTCTGCAAAACTAATTTTCCGTCCAAACATTGGAGGCAATTCCATCACAGATGGAAGGAAAAAGACTTTTTTCTAATGGGGAAAAATGGGTGGCAAGGGAGGAGTAAGCTGTAGCAGTAAGATAATTAATGGCAACTGTTTGAGTATTAGATAAAGATTCATGGATCACAAAAAGGGGATGGAAACCAGTATGTGGGTGAAGCATGACAGATGTGAGAAAACATTTTCACTGATTTCTTGGGTTAATTGATGAAGTGTCTTCATAGATGCAGCGCTTAAAAAACAAAAACATTTCAGGAGGGAAGCACGATTCACCAGTGGAGGAGAGGTTAAGATAGATTCCAAAACCTGAACCTAGACAAAGAGTGGCAGAGACAGAATGAAATGCAACGAGAGGGACACAGATAGAATGGGGACCCAGGGCAGGAAAAGTTGGTTGCACATGGGGGGCCAGTGGCCTCCCCCAGGAGACCGGCCGAGAAGAAACTGAGCGAAAAACAAGTGTGTGAGTTGCACACCTCCACTCATCATCATCTCCCCCTGGGGAGCCCCCAAGCAGGCTACCCAAAACGCAGCCTTCCTGAAGCTGGCTCAGATACCAGCTCTCCAGTATAAAGTCTACTCTGAATGTGACTGGAGGAACATTAAATCAGGGAAAAGAAGTGCAACTAATCTGACTTTTTATGTCACACCAACATTTAATTTAAAGTACAATCACATCACATTGGTAAAATGTGGTATTTTTTTGGCTTGTTTTGTCTTGTTCATTTTGGGTGGGGGGCATTGTTGGGGGTTTTTAATTACTTCTGTCAGCAGTTGAGCAACATAACAAATTACAGTTCCAATTTCCTTAATCCTCTGCCAAACCAGGTGTGTAGTGAAAAGCTGATTTGCTGTGGTGACCCCTGAAAGGTGAACATTATTCTATGCAATTCCTCATCACTTTGTTTCTCAGGATTTGGTGCAGTGAAACCTGTATAGGTGACTAATAAAATTAGTTAGTTCATGCAAACATTAGGCTCTGACATTTTATCTCCAGAAAATGAAATAAAATGGAGATTTTAAATTTAAAAAAAAAAAAAAAAACAGAGTTACTGATGCAGTAACGCAGGGTTGGAGAACTGTCAAAGGATATGGAAGAAAGTAGACAAATGGTGGTGGACTAATTCATAGGGCCACGCAGAAGCTGGGAATATTTTGATTACATCAAATTAATTGAAAACAAAAGTAAAAACTTTTCATTTAATTGGAAGTCATGCTCTGCTTTTCAGTGTCAATGAGCAACCTGTCCAAGCACTTGGCAAGATCGCTCAGCCTCATCAAGCCTTCGATTTCTTCACTTAAGTTTGACATGTGAAACCATCACATCATGTGAATATTTCCCTCTAATATATGAGATCTGTGTTTGATCTTGCACAGAGTTTTGGCTAATAACAACCCTGCAAAGCACATATTTATTCTGAATTTCCTTAACATTTGTCTGGATTAGCCAAATGAAAAACAATAAGTTCAAGGTTTGTGGCAAAGTTGAGGCATCAACTGCACTAGCATCAACTTGCACTAGGGAAGACCAAAGAGGACAATGAGCATTGAGAGGCAAGACGCCCTCAAAGCTTCAGACAAGGCTTTGATTTTGTGTTTTAGTGACAACTGCAACAGTGACAGTCACCCCAGGGTTAATGTTAACATAAAGGCCAACTAGTGTATTGCTAATGGTCATTGTTGACCTTCTGCCTGGGGCTGGCTGTGGGCATTTGATGGCAAACTTGATGAGGTCAGTAAAAGGTTTGGTTAACAGAAGCTGAATTATAAAGTAAGGACAAAAAAGTGCTTAAAGGTAACAACCATTCCTTAAAAAATGTTTGGGAAAACTACCTCTTAGTGTCATTATGCATCAGTGTTTGCTATGTCCTGGAAATTATCAGATCTTTAAAGGTCATTTTATATCCATGTGTTATTTAGAGAATGGGATTCCTTAAATGCAAAGCAAGCCAATGATAGGCATTAACATTGAAGTAGGGTGAGGTTCACTCAGCCAGATTACTCCTCCGAGATTTAGTCAAGTGCAAGCATATTGATGGGACCACATTAGCTTATGGCACAGGGAGATCCACACGTACAACATATTCCGTCTCTGTTCACACAACCCCAACACGGTCAGACAATGGCACACGTCTGTACAGTCACGCTCCTGATAAGCGTGGAACTTCACCCCTTTTCTCAGTCCATCTCTCATGTCTTCAGCTTGTGACTGGGATTTGAACAACCTGAGGGCTGTATGCATATATTACATTGCACATAAAAAAAAACAAAACATAACGTATCCTCCACCTGGGTGGAGCAGGAGCGTCTGAGATTGTAGAGCCACAGGGAGAGCATGTGTGATGGGAGAGGCTGTGCCTGAAACTCTGAAAAAAATCTGAAAAATCTGGTACTTTCACCATGACAGGGATAATAAAACACATTAGCGTGTGAATCTGGCATGCGGGCAGATCACATTTGCAGGTGTTTTAAGTAGTTTAGTGATTCATTTTGGCTCACAGAAGTATCTCTCTAATTTTAGTATTTGCAAAATACCCATAACAAGGAATTTCAGGTCTTCCAGAAGTTTGTAAATCCATGTTGACTTTTTGCACTGTTTGATGCATAAGCTTACTAACATTGTGACTGAATAATACTCTCGATAGATAAAATACATTAATTTGCGGAATATTTTTGTTGAAGACCTTAAGGCACATTTGAAAGACTGCTATTTTTTGTATGAGGTTTGGAAAGACTCTTCACTGCTGTCAGGAGCAGATTCAGCCAGAAGAGGTGAAAGGATTTGGGGTAATGAGGTGTTTGCTGGTGTCAGCCAATCACTCCAAGATATCTGGGGTGGATTTTTCTTGTTCACAGAACTTTTTTCTCTTTTTTTTTCCAAAGAATTACAGAACAAAGAAAAAGTAAACTGACTGAACAACTAAATGAAATATAGTTTTGGCTTGATTACCTTAATTTGTTTTAGACTAAATAGGAAAAAAAAAAAAAAAATTAAAAAGTACATAAAAGTTAGAAAATATAGAAAGGTAAATTGATAAATATGAGGTGAAATGATAAAAAGTATTTCATAAACTGAAAGTGAGCAGTTTAAAGCAGAGGGGAAAAAACTATTTTGTAGCCAGTTATTAAAATATTTATGCATTTTGTGGTACAAGCATACAATTTGGCATGGATGTACCTTAGGATCCCATCTTTCAGAAAAGTATGTTATCCCCCCAAAAAAATCAAAGATTTTTAAGTATATATAAAATCAATATTATATAAAATAAGTATTCTGTAGGTACACCTCAAGGCTGCATTTTGTTCATGTACAACCCATTTTGTTAAGATTGGGGCAAATAAACATTAAATTGTTATTGCAACAATTGAGTCCATGGCCACCATCTTTACATAAAGCTGCCATTTTTTTTTTTTTTTTTTTTTCTCGTGGCTGGCATGCTTTTCTGAAAGAGATGATCCTCAGGTGCAGCCATGGCAAATGTGTTGCTTCTACCACAAAATGCAGAATTTGTCTAAAAAATATTAACCTAACTGGCTCTTCTACAATGACTTAAGACAAATAGAACATTTGCAGTCAACTATGAATTATGTTTTTTTTAAATATTATCTAAACACTATGGTGCTTGAGAAAAAAAATTACAACCACCCAATATGCTCACTTCTTATTAACTTCTATTTTTAGAACATCACAACCAAGCTTAGAAATCAGCAGAAACCCACAATCTCAATGTTCTACAGACTGCAATCAGATATGAATTGATGCTGAAAAACCTAAAAAAAAAAAAAAAAAAAAAAAAAAAAAGAAATACAAAGATGACCACGGACAGCAAATACGCAAAAATGTGTTTCACTGCTTAGGCCAGTACAGGAATGATAATATTACTAAACATTGACTGAAAATAGGTAACGCTACTGTCATCAAAGATGGATAGATTTTCTGGGACCAAAATATGCAAGAATGGAGATTGATGTGTCAAAGAGCTAAAATCCAAGGAGGCAAAGAAGTGTTAAATAGCAGGAAATAGAATGGAAACAAGTGGAAAACCAAAACGATAGACTCCAATGCATTGAGGGTACCTAAAGAAGAATCAGCTGAGTGGATTAAATTATTACCTGGTGTGTTCACACCAGGGGAAAGAAAACAAAATCAAAGTAACTAAAAATGAAACGGTGAACACAAACCTACTGGTATAAAATAAAGTAAAGCTAAGGAAACTGAACGACACAAATCCTTGCTGCAATAGAGCATAAATTCAGAGCAAATGCAAAGAAATCTAGCAAAGAACAGCTGATAAGCAAAACAAATGAGCATTGATGCGGTTCAACCAAAACCTTTCCTAGAATTTAGGTTAAATATGACCAACTATGCATTTGCAAATGTCTTAAATGCTAAATAAACAAATGCAGGGAACAGTCTAAACTGATGTGAAAATGCAAAAAGAACCTCATAAAGATGGTAATCACTGCAATGTATGCCTGCAATAGTATTTTGTTGCAAACTGCTTTTGTACTTTATCTTAGTTTGAGTTAAATGAATTCAAAGGTGCTTTAACCCACTGCAGGTTTATCTTAGTGTTTTATATTTCTCATCAGTCTGTGTTGTCTTTCACAGCCACATGAACTTGTAATTCTGGTTATGACTTACGCTGCCAGATAAGTTATTAGTAAGCATTTTATTTTCTGCTACATCCACGCTAAGGAAAGCTTTTGGCTTTGAAAACTGCCACCAGTCGTAGAAACTGTGTTTACAAAGTTAAAGTATGAATGTGAACATATTAAAGACCATATGGAGAGAGCGACAGCATTGCTGGTAGATGGCCAGAGCTCAGAGGGCGGTGAGAGGTTACTGTTACTGGACCATGCCATCATTGAGAACAGTCATCGAGTTATTGTTTCTGTTGCTTATTAAAATGCTCAGCAGATGGGTGATAATCTGGGCCATGATTACCACCAGAAGCATTGGCTTGTAACTCATACTTAAACACCAAAGCTCATCGAGGGGAACGTTAGGGGACAGAGAAAAAGTCTGTCCTCAGATTTGACAGTATTCAGTCTGTCTGACAGAAAATGCATGTTCCACTATTCAAGGTAGTGCTTCACCTTACTTTTAATAAGGTCCCTCTGTTTATTCAAAGCACGTTAGTTACGCTCAGCTATTGACAATGTTTACTTATGTAAGTGACATTTGCAACTTAACTTAATTCAGTCTGCGACTGGGTATTGAGATGACCTTTCGGTGGCTCTCCTGGCAGAAGCTTATAAACCTTGGCGGCTTTATTGACAGTCAATAATTGCACAAGGCACTACTGATGAAGTTGTTCTGTAGGAGCACAAATCTTAACAATGTAGTGCCTGTGCAATTCTAATGGCAAAATGTATCAAATTAATTGTGGATGAAAACTCAGCTTTGGGGCATGTCTTTCTCTATGGAAAGTCTCAATGCTTTTATATTTGTATTATGTAAAGAAAAAAAGTCACTGCTTTCTGGCTGAAGTGACTGTCGCAGACAGAATGTACTTAGGCTGTTTCTGATGGTTTTTGTCTGAATATATTTGGGAAGTGTAGCTGTCAGTCTTTTAAAAATATGCACTTTGCATTATTCCACCACTCATAACAGCCTTCAAAATATATTTGGCCCCAGTAAAAAATCATATTGAAAAAGTTGAAATTATTATAGTAATCTACGGGCCAATGGATGACATTTTCTACAGGCTACTGTATTTTCTAGAGTATAAGTCGCACTGGAGTGTAAGTCGCTAGACCCAAAAAACAAGGATAATCAAAAAAAAAAGAAGAAAAAATATTTAAGTCGGACCCCTGGTCAAACTTTGCAAAAAACTGTGACTCCGAAAAGTTAGGTTATTATGTCTTCTCACAGGCAACTTTTTTTTTTTTTTTTTAAGTTGGCCAATTTAAAATGCCGGTCTTGTGTTTTACATACTCTGTTATGTACAAAATGAAAAGAAACTTTCCAAAAGAAAAACATACAAAGGAATAACACAATATAGTTGAAAAAATGCATCCTGTGGTCTTTTACTTTCTGCTTTTTGATGGTAAAAAACAAGAGTTTTTTATTTGATTAAAAAAACAGTTAAAATGTAATTAATGCTAAGCTGGCTTTGTGGCCATTTTCCATCAAAAATAATAATAACATAACTTTAAATTCCTAATATTACAGAAGGAAAATTCTTTATGCAAGACAGCTTATATATATTTTATTTCTATCTATATATGGTAGGGTGTGTGTGTGTTTTCTTGTTGTTGGCCCGTGCTATTTATACTCAGACTCCTAGTGCACTGTTCAGGTCTCCACAGTGAGCAGGCTTTCTAAAGGCATGCTTCAGGAATCATATGGGTATAAAAAAATAAATTTCACCACACATCACAGGCCACAATGCCCCTATCGTCTGATTTCAGTGCCCTGCCCCCAGGGTTCAATAACAGTTTATTACACCTATCCTCACTTTATGACCCTTCCCCACCTCCACCCGCTCTCCTCAAGCCCACGCTAACTGTTATTGAAAACACCCAGTTCTGCAGTATATCATTTCTGAGCACCACTGTATGCTACATGCAACATAGCCAATCAGCAGCTGATCATATGGGTATTGTTCAGGCCACATTGGAATAGCTCAACTTATCTAGAATCAGCTAAGATGTGAAAGTATTGAAGCACAATCCCATTTGTCTTTGCAGCACCATTTGTCTTTACCTTGAGGCAACATCTTTTATTATTTTTTTAACCTGTATTTGTTTTTTAAAGTGGGGCTGGATTGCAATAAGACTAGATTTTTTTTCCTGTGTAAAAGTGAAAACAAGGTAAAAGACTGGGACTCATAAAAACAGATGCGTTGAAGAGCAGCTAAACGCAGTGAGGAGGGCATAGACCCCATTCAAGCTCAGTGTAGATCAGAGTCGATGCAATAGATCTCGGATTGCAGTGTAAACTCCCCTTAAAGTCCCACTCCAATCATCTTTTGAGCTCTTCTAAAACTGGTCTTTTGATTATGGTTGTGGCATTTTTATGCAAAACAAAAAAGTAGTGTCGTTTTCTAGGTCATAGTTTCTACAGAGTGGTTAAGGTTCTTCAGAAATTTGCCTCAGAGATGTGGGCGGGACAGACAAAAATGGCAAGCAAAACTGGAGCTATCCTGCTGTTCAATTTTAGCCAGATACCAGCTTGGATGAGGAAAATACATTTATGGATCTATTTTTCTGTAGGATGTATCAGAATGGAGCAGAGCAGGGAGCTTGTGGCCCACTGACGGTATCAGCCACTTCACAGCTACAAGCTTTTACCAACGGCAGTTGGAAATTGTTTAGCTTAATGTTCTGTTTGTATGTCCTTCATCATAGGAAACATGCTCCAAGAACATGTTAAAACACCCAAAACATGATTTTTATTGGGGTGGGTTTTTAATGATCCTTCGAGGCAGAAGTGTTCAAAGAGAAATGCGACTCTTGTGACAGTGTGACAAGACTCAGAGTAGGCCCATTTAGCCATTAAGGAGTTCCTATTCGGCTCATGAGTGCAGAGGAAACGATAGAAAGGAAACTCTGAGGTGCAGTGGGTTCTCTGCATGACTGCACCACCAGTTTCTTTTACATTTTGCCTTTTATTTTTAAGACAGTCACAGCTTTTTAAAATTATTTTTCCTGTGATTTCTACAATATATATATATATATATATATATATATATATATATGTATGTTTTTAAATTTAGATCAAAGGAATGCTCTAACTTTTATCTTTGGTCAACAAGTTATCTATCGATAAAAGCCTTGTAAAGCTTTCCAAATTGGCCAAAAAGGCTAATGCAGCTCCTTCAGAAAACCAGATACTGCATGTGTAGCCTGGCTGAATTAACAAGCTCTTCTTTTTCTGTTTCTTCTTGCTGTTTTTCAGTGTGTACTGGTACCGAGAACAAGCTGAGCACATTGTCGGATCTGGAGCAGCAGTATCGCACGCTGAGAAAATACTACGAAAACTGTGAGGTCGTGATGGGCAACCTGGAGATTACGAGCATCGACCGAAGTCGCAACCTCACTTTCCTCAGGGTAAGACCAGAATGTGACGCATTTAACTAAAAGATCACATTTATCGTTTGCACATATACTTACTGGTTAAGATCAATGCAACTGCTCCAGCAAAAATGTAAACACATTTGGCCAAAAGTCAAGCTTTTAATAAAATCAATTTGACGTTTGTTTCTTAAAGTGCATGAATTTACTTTAAAAAAAAACAAAAAAAAAACAAGGCAATGGAATCAGGTGTTATATTGCTTTAATACAAGTGAAGTTGTATAATCAATGTCGTCTTTCTTTACCTTGTTATCAGAAAGCTTCGTGCATCTCTCTCATCCAATCAGCACTTAGATTACTTTGCTGTAAAACCAATGCTAAGCAGATGGAAACATTGTTCTAATCAGTGACAATCAGTCTTCTTCTCAGAGAGTGCTTCTATTCTTGCACCATATAATCGAAATCCAAATAGTTTAAACGGCTTATCTCCTTTCTGATTGAACATGAGACAGAGAGGGAAAAGAACGGACAACTGTATTAAAAATGAACCTCAGAGAAAATTTGGAGAGGGATGAAAATCTTTTGAATTATTAAGATCTGAAACTGGGCATGTGAGATCGATGATTCAGGATTGGAACGATGAGGAGTCGCACGTTACTTTGAAATGGAAAAGTAAAAGAGAAAAACAAATCCAAAAACAAATGTATGGCATGCTAAAAAAGAAGATTTTACCCAAAGCTTATGAACACCAAATAATAAACAATGAATTCAGTTCTTAAGAAGTAATCTGTGTCCACTAAAACAAGGAAAGAAAAAAGAATAAAATCAGACATTGTGACCATAAACAAAAATATCCTGGTTATGTGCATGCAATTTAGCGGTACCTTTACATATATTCTACTCCTAACTCCTAATACATTTTCAAACTATTTTTAATTCTCTGATATGGTCTGAGAAAATTTAGTCCTTTCTTTTTCAAAAGCACAAATTAACAGCATTATAACAGCATTATATTTTGTTTAAGTTGTCTATATGTTTAAGTTTTTGCATTGGCACCATCCCTGAATCACACCAGGGCTCTCTTAGAAGTGAGATCTCGGTTTTCATCCTCATCACAGTTCACACTTACTACTCAGAAAATAACATAAAACTCTCAGAAAATGACATCCAAAGATGTACAATGCAGAAATAAACCCCCAAAACTGTGCCATGAAGGTTTAAATCCTCACTTTTCTTTGGTTCACAAAAACAGCATCAGCTCTAATCTGCACCGATGCAAGGAGATCATTAGCTTGGTAGTGATAGGTTCTAAAAATATTACAAAAGAGACATTTTTTGCCTTTAAAAAAATGAAAAAGAAAATACATTCTGAAAATCAGCGCTTCTCTTTGACTTCTTGAGACCTTCCAGATCTCACAAAAACCCAGTTTGCACTCTGCACCACTACCACAATACTACTCCATTTTTTTAGGGGGGCCTTGGGATTTGTTGTGGTAAAGTGCTGATGAAATAATTGCACGCATTTTGCTTTGTAGGTCAACTTGACTAAAAACACTTTGCAGAGAAAGCAGCCTCGGTACAAAGAAATGTGTTTTGCTGATAAAGCAAAGAATTGAGGAAAAAACATTTTCTGAAATCAGTTTGTTTTGAGGTTTTTTGGGGGATTTGTGGAATGAAAATATCAAGATTGATCAAAAGCACCAAAACAAAACGGCAACATTAAGTGCTGTAGTCCAATTTAGAAACACACACACCCCCAGCCGTGATGCAAAACAAAAATATATTGGGAAGCATAAATGTGAATGCATAATTGAGACTATTAGACTCCTGCAGAAACAAAAGGCCCCATAGAGTGAGTTTAAGAACAGCAGCTGGGGTGCCGAACTTCTCCTTTTTGCACATGCGTTGGATTTTTCAAGCCAGGTGGGATTATTCTCTACCTGAAAAGAAGTAATCTGCACACTATAAATCCACTTTTTTTTGCTTTATGCTCCAATTACAAATACAACTGCCAGATGCAGAGACATCGGCAAAATCTTCAAGATTTCATGCCACCGCCCGATTTTATTTATTCACTTTTTTAAATCGCTGGCATGGTCATGAATGTAGATGGCAGCCTCAGGCTACCGGGCGGCCAGTTTCCCTTGACATGGACGGCTGCTGTCTAGAGACATGTACACATTGTCCAGTCAGAGCTGCGGCTGGCGATCCGACCAGCTGTCCCTTGGTTTCAGATTGGTGTCATCCCCGCCATTACTGGACTGCCACCGCACAACCTTGAAATGTGCCCGGACGGACGCCGACTAATGTCAACTTTTAGAGCAACATCATCCGGTGGCCGTAAAATTAGAATTTTCTTTAAATCCTCCGTCGCCCTCCCACGCAGCGTGTAAAAAGTAAACTGCCGCCTCCTAATTATAAATGCCTCCGCGTAGCCGTCTGCCAAATTAGCCTGAAAATCTTGCATTTAGGCCGCCGCACGGTGGCATTTCGGAATATGTGACCACAGTCTTGGTACACCCAGTGTCATGTGTGGATCTACCACTGCTCAAAAGCAGAAAAAGGCCCAGGTTGAGAGTCCAATTAGTACAAGACCTTTTTTAGATGGCTACATTACACCACCAGTCATTTACAAAACATCTCCCTGTGGCATGTTCCTGCCAGGGTCCTCCATCTTTCAGTGGATGGCAATTAAAACAGGTTAATTGAAGATGCTAATTAGGAACGCGAGGTGCCAAACAGCAAGGGAGCCAAAGGGTAGGGTGCAGTGATTATTTTTAGGGAATATTATTATTTTTATGATAAGACACATTAATAACATGCTTCCCCGGAGAGCAGAATATTCACCTTGAGGTACAGAAGACGTGAAGGAGAAAAAAAAGGAAGGAAAAAACACTCCTGTGCAGCAGCTTACCATACCACCTGTCTCTGGGAAGTGATTGAAACTGATGCCTGAGCATTGACTCCTTCTTTTGAAGATAGCCAACAGATTGATGGCTGCCTCCCAAAGCCCCTCAAACAGTTTTTGGTGTAAATAGAGTCCATCTTCCAAACTGCCTCCATGACAGATGAATCAGCTCAAGCACAGTGATTAATAACTGCAAGCAAGATGCTTTTATCTTTGCTCACATATGCACATTTGTACTCTGACAGAGAGCTTAAACCGTACGCAGGGTTCACATGTTTAGACCACTTTCAACTCCACATTCCTAACTGTGAATGGTCGCTTTATATTCCAAGAAGAAGCCACATTTAAATTCCAAGTTACCCACATTGAAACACATGAGCAACAACAGTATTGCGTCTTTTTAAATACTTTATCTTCTTAACACTTTAATGAAAGGCACAAAACGGGTCACCAAACATTTATATTGACTCTAACCCACAACTCATGCAAGAAAACCAAAGTGAAGCTATTTAGACTTGAATTATTTAAAATGTACTACATTTACAAGTTTTCTATTTTTTAAGCCATGTCATTTGTTTGACATTCATTTGAAGAAAATGAGAGATTCCTTTGTTTTACTGTTATTTGTTTTTAATTATTCTTATTTTATAAACCTTATCTGGACATAAATCATATGTTCTTGTGGAATATTATTTCTTATTCTAAATATTTTAAAATATTTAAAACAAAAGGAAAGCAAGTGGTAAAACTGTTCTACAGGAAAACATTTAGACATGATTGTGTGAATACATCGTAGCTAAAATTCTTTATTGTAAGATTTAAGGTGTCTTAAAGACTAAAATGAGGATGACTGGACATAACTGTTAAAGATAAACCAGCCAGATGTTTTAAAGAGTTTTTGAAACTTTTTTTGGGGTTTGTTTTTGTGTTTCTGTGCTGCTGATTGATACCTATGTTAACCCCTTGATGCCTAAATGTATTTCCAGTGATGGAAAAGGAGAAAGATTTTTGCTTCCGTTTTTGTTTTCAAGTAGATGCAAAATGAAGGCAATTTTGGAGCCAAACGGGTTTGATGCACATTTCCATCAATAAAGGCCTCAAGGGGTTAAACCTGCTCTTAAAGTAACTCTCAGATCTGTTAAGCCTTAGACATACTCACCGGTATGGGTCAACCCCCATGTGGGCACTGTGGCTTTTGGGTTGTCTGGGCCCGTAGAGGGTGGTAGAAAGGAGGGCTTGCATCTGAAGAGGAGCGCAGATGTTTCTTGTAGTTCTCATGAGCCTAATCTGTCCAACTCATGAAAATGGAACGCACGTCTTTCAAGCGTGTGGTAATTGTATCATGAAGTATTTGTAAGGATAATTGAAGTTACACGCACTTCAGATGTACAGGTGATGCTGTCGCACGGCGCACTTTGCGCCACACTTTGCGCAACAGTCGTTAGGAAGGTGGGCGTAATGGCCTCTTACTGACTGCACGCAATGCTACATGCTTAGGGCATGCAGGTGGTACTGGGTGGGCTAGGATTTTAACGTTTTTTACAGGCCACATGTGTGACCCATTCATTTGCCCATTTTTCACCCGCAGACAGATCATATCCACTCATAAGGGCAGTTGTGACAGAGGCTTAAAGAGACCATCATGTTTTCACCTGTCAACAATGGAAAACTAAGCCTGCCTTTTAGTTTTTCCAGTTTAAAAAACTAAAAGGGAAGACTAAATTGTGCATACTAACTAATCTACGAATGTGATCTAACTATATTATTGTCTTTGTGAATGCTGAGTACAATATGCTAACAAACCCAACATTTTTTTACACTTTTCTCAAAAACAGTCATTGCTTAAAATTCATGTGACATGTATAGCTTTTTTAAATGTTTTAATTTTTTTTACAAAGAAATTACATTTTTATAGCTAGAGAAGTGTTAAAATGTTACCATGTGAAGCAAAAAAGTGGATCATCTACTCACACAGTTAAAGTCGAGTTGCTCTTAGTTAGTTCCCACATTTAAAGCATCTTTTGTTGCATGCTACCCCTGTCTGTTCACATCTTTCTTCATATTTCTTTTTGACTGACATATTTGTCCCTTAGGCACCATAAGTGCCCTCCCTAGTTTCCTAATTTCCCACGCACTGTTAGATGAGCACAGATTACACTGGCCCCATGCTCCTCAGCAAACTCCTTCAATATTAATGAAAACTGATGAAGTGCTAGGGAGCCCCTGTCTTTCAACCCCGACCTAGATTGGATTGACAGTTGCAATTAACGTCTCTTCAAGTTCATTTCCATCACTTTAATTTGACATGAAAAAGGACAGTGTGGGGCTGGAAGTGACACCATTGAGAGAGAAAGAGGGAGAATGGCTAGCGAGGGATAATGGGGTGAAAAAGTTTGTCCGGACACAAAGCCACACTGATACAAAGGGACAAGTGTTTCTGAAACGCCTCACATTTGTTAAGTAGCTGAAATTATTTTTTGCAGGTTAGTTTTATTATCTTTACATGGGTTTCTTGTATGTGTTAGCGCAAGTTTTAACCTAATCTCACTCAGTTTTCTGTCACATAGTAGACTGTCTTTTAGGAAGATGGATGTGAAAAGGAGGTCTGGAAATAAATGATTATGATTTCTGTTCAGAGACAGGCTTTCCAAATGTCGATATACAAAAGATTAGATGTGCAACTAGTTTGATTTAGCATTGGAAACTTCTGTGAATTTTTTCTCCAAATTATTTAAGAAACAGTTTAAACCTGTTGCAGCTTATTTTGCTGCCTTTCTTTGTCACTTTTTTTGTCTAAAAATGCTTTGGTGCTTAGAAAAATCAAATAAAGAAATAATCTCAAGAGGAAGTAACAATCTAAAAGTGGTTTCTTTTTTTTTTTTTTGATGAATCCATATAATTTTAACAAGTAAAAAATACAAGTTAGTGATCGTCACAGCATAAGTCATATAAGCATAAGTCTGTGGACAAAGAATTTACATAAATGACTAGCAAACAGAAAACAATCTTTTTCCTGGTCGCATTCTGTCAGTACCCTGCAAAAGCTTCATATAAAAAAAGTAAAATGTTTCACCAGAAAATTGTCTTATTTTCTTTCCTGCAAGAAACCACATTATCAAAAAAGTTTTTTAATATAAAAAAAAATCTTAATTTAAGAAAACACATTTTAGTGAATAGAATTCTTGTTCTTGTCAAGTTTTTTAATCTCATTTTCAGATCTTATTACTTATTTAAACAAATGTTTCAAATTTTAAGACGTTTTCTTTTTTTACTTAATTCTATTGAACCTGTTTTACTTACTTTTTTTAATACTTTTATTTTTTAGAGAAACAGATTGCTGCTGATTTGATACTGAAACTTCTTTGTTAAATTCAGGAAACAAAATATGTTGGTTGTTGGAAAAGTTAAAAATCAAAAACAAATCAGTGATGTTTTTCTTAGATTAATAATTACTGAATTTCCCTTTTACTTGTTGACATGAATAATATAATGTAATATGTAATATAATAAAAGCATGTTTTTTCAAACCAATTAAAATCAAAATTGCTTCATTTTTCCGGTTGGAACATCCTTGCTAGTGGAACGCAGAGCAGACTCAACATTTATCAGTAAAATCAATACACTCAATAACATACAGACAGCATACTCAGACCTGCTGAAGCACTAAAATTAAGTTTGTTTAAAAAAAAATAAAAATAATTTGGGTTTCCAATAAAGTTGAACGTTTTAGAAGGTCAGAATTTGAAAAAAAGGGTTAAAAATTGAAGAACAGCAATTATAATCTGGATGCCTTCATTCACACGTATCACGAAAAATGCAGCTGCCCTTTCCAGTTTGCGAGCTTGAAACAGCACGCTGTCTGAGATGGGGCAGTGCCAGACATGCAAGTTTTTTTTTTTTTTTCCTAATTCCAATGGGTGTGTGCAGGCACAAAAGAAGCGATAGTCCTTATCCTAACGTAGCAGTAACGGACTGAATTCAGAGGCAGGCGAGAGGAGAAGCAGAATCAGGCTGGGACAAAAGCCCACTCTGCTTTTTCCAGACCTTTCAGGCTTCATATCTGCGTTCCTCTGCGGTGCAGGGGAACACCAAATAAAATAAATAAATAAAAAACAAAACACCACTGATATGGACCAACTTCTCAGGAGGATCGAAATCAATTTCCACCCACAGCGACCTAGATGAGTCTTTTTTTTTTTTTTTTTTCTTTAAGGCTTAAGGCCAAAGTGGAATTTTTCCTCTGTCTTCCCTATTAAGAAAGTCCAGCTGATAACATTACTTATTCATAAAAAAGAAAAAAAAATGCACGTATAATCTGTTCTCCCTTTATTTACCCCCCTCACACCAGAAATACTCTTTATGTATTCACCTTGTACTGGTAAGTCTATGCATAATAATGGGGAAGCTTGTGGTTTTTACCTTGTGTTGTAAAACTGTCGTATCTCTTTAAATTTCTTGTTTTTTTTTTTTTTCTTTTCTTTCTTTCTTTTCTTCTCTTATCTGCACGGACACCCATACTCTACGGGTCGCAGCGATAGAAACACACTCATTAGCATTTTCTTTAAGCACCCCACCTAAATATGCAGTGCACATATGAACAGTGCAAAGCATCATTTCTACTGAAACCTTGTCATGGTCACAAGCAAAAAGTTTGCTCTTCCACTGACTGCAAGCAAAACTCACCACCATCCCCTGCACTCCTTGTGCTAAATATTCAGTGTTTAAATAAAAACTCATTAGAATTACATAGCCATTTAGCTAAGTGACACAGGGTGTAATTGTACCATCCATCAATTGCTATGTAATAACACAGTTGGAGGAGTTAAATGTTGATTAGCCGTCAGCAATTTTACCAGCGGGTTCTGGGGAATAAATAACCAGGAGGGATCAGGCGGGGTGACGAGTGGCCTTGGAAGGTATTCCGGTCGGGGTCGCTGAACCGTTTGAGCCAAATTAATTCAGAAAGGATAAAAACAAAGTGTCAAAGGCAGACGAAGCAACTCTTTCTCTCCCTGGCTGTTGGGGTTCCTCTCTTGCTTTTTCTGATTGCCACTTAAAACTTTTTTTTATATACTCAGGTGACTGTAATGCCCTCTGAATAGGAACCTGAAAGATCAGGAATTTTCTGCATTTACTGGTGCAAAAAACATACCAACACCAGACTGCATGGGTGACTAAATAAGGGGAAATATAAGGTACCCCCCTTGGCCCCCTGTAGCTCCATCCCTGGGAATGACAGAGATTTGATTTGATTATAAGGTTAAGTAGAAACAAAGTGACAAGGCCGACCACAATAAGGCAAAGATGCAACATTTCATTAGTAAAACAATGTCCCTGAAGGAAGTAAAAGAAGCCACAGAAGCTCCGACTTCAATCTGACAGAGGTGGTGGGTGAGAGAAAAAATTATGAATATTATTTTCCATTCTTGTCTTCCCACAGTGAGTCATATTCTTTCTGTAAATAGACGAGAGAATAACTTAATTGCTCATTGAGTTGATGACACTTTCATTCAGATAATGTCCCATTGCATGAAAATGGACCTCTACACACAAAGGAGCGGGAAAAGAAGAGTTGGAAAGAAAAGTGATTTGTGAAGAGAAAGAGAAACAAAAAGACGCAGAGCAACGGAAAGAGATGTATAACAAGAGTCTCTTTTGGTATAATTGCAGCTTTTACCATCAACTGGATGAATGTGTGGAGCTGATGGTGCAAGCTCCACCCAAGTGAGACACTGTGTCTTTATCATTAATGCACCAATGACTGCTCCTGTAATTACACAGGCTTTTGTCTAGCTCTGTGCACAACTACTCTGAAAACAAAAATTGTGCTGACTTCTACAGTTCTCTCTTTGTCACTAATGTTTAATTGACCAGCGTAGGTTCTGGGGATATTTGGGACATGGCAGATGGAACACAATTTACAGACTCCGCTTTGACTTCTGATGTTAGAAGTTATTGTTACCTGCAGCATAAAGCTGCGTTAGAGCCAAAAACATGTTAGAAAATCAATAACTGGTTCTGTTTGAGACTTGTTTGCCTTTTTCCAAAGAATTTTGTGAGGAGAGGGATATCCTCCTTACATGAAGTTTGACTCGAGCCCTCCAGTTTATGTTTGACATTTTATCCTTGCATAGATTTAAGTTTTAATTTTTTGATGAAATGAAGCAAGATTAAGAAGACTGTTTCTTCATAATGGTTTCTCTCTTGGTTATTTTGGTACTCTAAACAACAAATCAGTTTATGTATTATCAATCTGGACAAAAAAAATACGAAATAAAGGATTCTTTCAGAAATACTTTTGTTTTAGTTGTTGCCGTATAAATGGTTTTGAACTATTTCAGGGTGTCTTTGGACTGGAAAAGTCAGTTGGTCCAGACCGAGTCCGCTTAATTTGGTCCGAATCGAGTCCTGAACCTTGCGTTTAGTTTGTGTTCAGACTCTTGTCTCAACCGGACATTTCTGCTTTGAACCAAGGCTTGCAAACAAAAGCATGTGACAAAAGATCTCTTCAGTCATTGGCCAGGAATTACGAGGGCGGGGCAAAGATAAGAGAGAAAGAATAAGGGAAGTCCTACGCTTTGCAAACCTTATCAGGATAGTTCACTGATTTAAGCTTTTTATTTTTACCTGACCAGTCTGTATCAATGCCAGGTACAACACTTTTCACAGCTATATGGTACAGCGGAGGCATGCTTGCTGCAAGATGGTTGCTAAAGGAGTGACAGCTAAGAAGGTATGCGGATAAGTGTTTGTGACATATAGGTTGTCGGGAAAACTTTGTGAGAAGCAATGTGTATCATGTCTTAAATGAGCCTGCATTCATCCGACCAAATTTTTTCACTTTTGTCCGAGGCTCATGGGTGCTTCCTTCCTACTCTGTTTACATCTTGTAATGCACGGCTACAGTGGCCGTTTGGATTAGTGGTTCCACTTCGAGCATGGAACCTATTCAGACTAAGGAAACTCGATTGGAAACGAACCGAGACCACCTCAAACGATGAGTCACAGGGCGATTCCCAGTGGTGGACCAGGGCCAAATTTGTTCTGGATTATAGGGTCAGAACTCTAATTCACTTTAAATAAAACAAATCTGTCCAGTCTGAATACACCCTTAGTGAAACTTGCTGAACTTTCCACAAAACATGTTTCAAAATGTGCCAGAAGGACTCATTGCATTTGAATAAGGATGCTTCACTTGCAGAATAGCCTGTTCTACTGGTTAGGAAACATACATTTTATTTCACTAACAGAGTTGACATCAGGTTGACCTCACGTCACTGAATTCCAACAAGCGCCATATTCTGCTAAAATTGTACTTTTTTAGATTGGGAGGAACAAAAACCCAGTGAACTGGATACAAAAACATCACATTGCACGGACAAGCAAAACACCACAGAGGGTCCCACTGCTGCTCCAGAGCCCATTTGCCATGTAGTTAACTTCCCCCCACAAAGTGTAGCAGGTATTCAGACAGAGGATGTCCATTAAACAATTAAATATTCATCATTTTTCCGTCGCTTCCAACTTGTTCTCCTGTGTGTCCAACCTACTTAAGAATTGACTTAACAACCCTCACAGACTTTTACAAAGACGCTTGTATATAAACACATACAGCAGCGATGTCTGGACAACATTAGAAACATTATAAAACCTTTTTTTTTTTTACTCTATCAAACTCAAGTGAACTTATAGTACTTGTGAATATTTCATGCAAGAACATGTCAGTGACTGGAGCAGTGATCTCTAATGTTTTTATCACTTCATACTTTGGGCACGGACAGCTTTAGCCCTCGACCCCAGAGGAAAACAAACACCCCAGGTGGTTCATGTTGATTGCTTACATTTAGCCATTTAGAAGCTGCTTTTGTACAAAAATGGGTTTATAAAGAAGTAACTTTACCAGACTGACACATGGTGAATACATCATGGATTAAGTTTTTTTTTTTTTTTTCTTTCAAGAACGTATCAACTGCCAAGGTCAAGAAATCGAAACTCCAACTCCCTCATTGCCAGATGGCTGTTCACTTGGAGCAGAAGCTGTGTTGTGACCTTGTACTTAAAGCTACTCTTATGAGTACTATTTGGTGTATTCATGAGGTGCAATGCAATTCATCAAGAAATGCCAATACATGCATTGAATGCTTCTGCTTTAAAGCCCAATGAAAATTGTGTTTTTGGTGTTATTAACATTTATCTCATGATGGGAGTCATATGTGAAGTATATTAAGTCTAAAATCGCATGTCTGAGTATTTATTTCATTTAAATTGTTGTGAATCAAAAGAAGACTAAAATGCAGTGGGGAAAAAAACTCGTAGCAGTGACTTAGGGGCAACAATCGGTGGGCCACAAGCCATCTGCTCCACTCCATTCTCGTGCATCCACTTTTAGAAGACTAGATCCAGGTAATGCAGGTAATGTTCTGATGGGGTTGTGAAAATCTGTAAGTTAGCAGGAGAGAGTAAACAGAGAAATGGCAGGAAGTAGGGTCGTGCGTGTACTCTGTGCCAATTGTACCTCCCACAACTCAGGTGAATTTCTGAAGAATGACTTCCTCTCTTCAGAAACTACATCTAACACAGGTTTTTTTGTTTTGTCTAAAATGGCGTTTTGATAATTAAAACACCACTGGGAACAATCAATCAAAAGTTGATCAGATTGGGACTTTAATCACATTAAGTAATATCTTGCTGACAGTTTCTTTTAGACGCTTTTTAAAAGCTTTGATTCCCTATATATCAAAATTAAGCTAAAAGTATTTTACGGAGGAGATTGATTGACAAGGTAAGCAGCCAATCAAAATGCAGAACACTGTGTGCTGTTAAAAAAATACCAAAGGTCAACTGTGATATAGCAAGGAACCACTGTATTTATACTCCTCATGTTTGTCCTGCACATTTTTTTTCGCTCATATGTCACAAAAGCATTGTAAAAGATACAGTTCTTGAAAGGGTACATTTATCTTTACCATTAACATGTGGCATGACCCTACCCTTTCTAAATGATTTCCAACGTTCTAAAAGCTTTATTTTGTATCTTGGCTAAATGAGGGCAACAAACACCATGCAAAGAGTCACATCTAGTCAGTGCTCTGCTCTGATTTCATCGGAACGCTTAGGCATCTTAATTAAACATGATTGTTATTTGGGTTTGTTTAATTCTTAGAAATGCTGATGGGTCTTTCTGCCAAGTTAAAACTCCATGGACGGGAGGCAGCCACTTGATGGCTTTGTGTGTGTGTTCTTGTGTGTTTGTGTGAGAAAGAGAAAAAGAAAGTGAATGTACAGTACAGCCAAGTGGGTCAGAAAACTGATTTCTTGGATCCCTGTGGGCAAAGCAAGACCTTTATCTTCAATTTTAGAGATGTCCTCTGTGGTCAGAATAAGAGGCCACTTCCCCTCTTTCTACTCAACTCATACTTTTTTTTTTTTTTTTACTAGGCCATCACTAGTGTTGAGTTACTCATTGCAAAAATAATGAATTACAGTAATATCTTACTTTTAGCTGTAACTAAGCAAAGCATAACTTATGTTTTTTTTTTGTTGTTGTAATATTTCACTTATTGCATATTTGGCAACTCTCATATCACAACAGACTTTCTGTCAGAAAGACAATGAGGTATTACTAGATACAAAGTTCCATTAAAAAATCTTCTGGTGGTCAATAGTCCCAAACTCGTTTACTACTTTCATAAGCAATTAAAATAACACTTTAATTACTCAAAGTATTTCAATAAAATCATTACATCACATTCCCCCTCAAAATTTGTAGTGCATGTGCCATTTCAAACTTTTATTTGTATTCCACAGTTTATCACAACAGCAAGTTGAAAAGATCTGCCCTTCAAATGGCATGTTGATAGAAATGCCAGTTTCTCTATCAAATGTTGCCATCAACCCCAATGTAGTCTTTCATTTTAAATAATTCGCTTTTTCCTTCTTTCTGTCTTGCTCTCCTTATTGCTTGATACAGAGTAAATACATGTGGATAAATAATGTTATCAATACATTTAAAAACACTGTTGATCCACATGTAATGATCAGAGGTAATGGTGGATACTTTTTGCAGTAAAAGTAATCTTGCACCAATTTGTGGACCTTATTTCTTTAAAACAAACTTTTGCTTCATTATCTAGTCAAAAATGAGCAGTTCAAAAGCGATCAGTAAGAGATGCACTTTCCCTCTGAAATGATGTTTAGCCAACATATCACTTTCCTCCACTGTGGCAGAGCAATGTTGGTGAAGGCTCTGTAGCTGTTACATGACAATGCAGCACACTCTGCTTCGCTTGGGACGTTAATTCCTAATAATGGACACCTCATCGCGCAATATTCCTAACTTATACCGTAGTCCAGGTGAACACTGTGAATTAAAAAGTGATATACCTCAATGAAATACCACACCTAAAGAAGACGTTTTGGTCCCATATCCCAAATGTTCACTAAACGCCATTTGGTATTGAAATTCTTAACTTGTTTAAAAAAATAAAAAAAAATAAATCACAGGCTGTCATGCCTTTTTACAAGGTTGATAAAAACAGCAAGACAGTAGAGACGACGAGTGTTTTAATAGACTGCTTTGACCTGCTTGGTTAATTTGATATTTTTGAAAACTTGGATGAAGAACAAAAGAAAGATGGAAAAGAAAGGAATAAATAAGACACGAGGAAGAATTGAACTCTTGATACTTTAAAACTTTTGCTTCATCATCTGTGCAAAAACAAGCAGTCAACTTTCTGTCTGAACTGATGCATGATTTAACCTATCATGATGATCAGCAAATCGCTTTCCATTTCTGATGCAGTCCAGGTTGTCATTATTATAGTAACATGTCACACCACGTATCAAATAGTCTACTTTTGTGAAAAAGTGATATAAACCAAAAAAGAACCAAAAATAAAGTACTAAAATGGATTTAATATATTTCTCTTGTAAATGACCATGGTATATACGGGACAATGCCCTTCGAGGAGGCTTCTGCAAAGTGCGTTGATTTCTGATAATGCACACTTTGTCTGGCATTATCCCTTACATATTTCACTGTTTTAAAGTAATTTGCACAACAATGCAACCAGCACATACTTCAGTGAAGAAGTGATCAAATATAAATAGGGAACTTTTTAAGGAAGTTTCTTTTCTTTTTTATCAGTGTCCTAACTTTTTTTTAATCTAAGATTTTATTCATTAAACAAAACTCCATTCAGGATTTAATGTTTGAATATGTTAAAACAATCTATCCAACACAAAGCTCAATTAGCCAGCATAAGTTTGAATGGTAAAGACAGTAACTTTGTGTCCATCTCCACAACATATCTGTGGGTGAGAACTTATTGCACATTTGAGTGTAAAACTACATTGGAAAAGTTTCTTTAACTGCCTCTGGGGAAGTCACATCCTAAAACTTACCTGTGCTTCACAGTAGTGGTTCATTAGAGCATGTCCCAGGAATAAATATTTAATAGTCACTCCATGAATACTTTCCAGACTCAACACATATTAGCGTCTATTCAGAGGATTTTTCATAATTTAGCACTTCATGGTCACATTGTGGCACTGACACCACTTTGCTGAATAAGAATGAGCCTAATCTGTGTCCAAGTGTGACGACCACTGTGAAACACAAAAGAGAAGTTGTTACAATTGTGCTACTTGTCTGGTGACACTGTTGCTCAATGGAAACTCTTACTAGTAGCATTCACAGCTGAAGATTTTCCAATAATGTTCTGTGCTTAAAACAAAGGGAGGAAATCAAATAAAACTAATCAAAAACTCTGAATACATTGAAATATATTTCATTCATTCATTCATCTTCCAATCCGCTTTATCCCTTTCGGGGTCACGGGGTTGCCGGAGCCTAACCCGGCTACTCATGGGCGAAGGCAGGGGACACCCCTGGACTGGTCGCCAGTCTGTCGCAGGGGCCACAATCACACACCCATGCACACTCACATTCACACCTAGGGACAATTTAGAGTAACCAATTAACCTGTGAAGCATGTTTTTGGATGGTGGGAGGAAGCCGGAGTACCCGGAGAAAACCCACGCATGCACGGGGAGAACATGCAAACTCCACACAGAAAGGTCCCCCAGACTTGAACCGGGGACCTTCGTGCTGTGAGGCAGGAGCGCTAACCACTGCGCCACCGTGCAGCCCCATTGAAATATAGTTTTATTAATTACAGAAATTGGCCATTTTTATGTATTTATTTTGGTAAAAGCAAGTCGCCAATGTAGATTGTCTTGGTACTTTGTTGGAAAAACATGATTGCCACAGACTGTCATGATTCCAGTACACATCTGTTGCTTTGACTTCCTCTGTTGTCAAAAATGTATACGTTTATGAGTCTATATTAGCTAAGAGAGCTTCCCGGAGCCAGTTTGCTTGGTTTCCCCTCCCCAGTAACACTTAGAAGTCTCAGTGGGGTTCTGCCAGAGGAGTGAAGTGACAGGACTGCTCAGACAGCCCACCGTTCTAAATCAAAGTATCCGAGGAGACTTCAAATTTCACGCTGCTGAAATGAGAATCCAGAGGGGAAATAGGATACAACAAGCCAAAACAACTTTTTAAAAGCATTCCTTTTTACCAAAATGAATAAGCTTTAAGACAAATTGCACAATTTTGGTTTTTTTTTGTCCATGTTTGTAGTTTAATGTTGGTAATTTATCCCTTGTAAAATGAAGGTCGTCCAGCGATCGCAGGTTGTTCCCTACTGGACTAAGTGATATTTTATGCTCACACACAAAGCTCCCTTGAGTTAAACAGTCGTCAGCTTAGTGTATGATGGCTTACAAGCCTTTTACATTTACTTTTGATCATTTTACCATTCCAGGAATAAGCATTGATAAGTAAATATAGGAGCTAAAGGCAGTTTTACCTCATAAATTGAGGGATCATTGTTGGACAACTTTCCAAATATTCTTCAGTTGGATAGCTTGTAGAGAGGTTGTTAGGAGTTTCTCTGTGATCGTATGTGTGAATTGACTGCCAGTGAAATCTAGAGCGAATACCATAGATGGTTTAACATATCTGTGGGCAGCCTGCAGACTGCCATCCTAAAATGAGGGGAAGAGCAGAGCCTTGTTTTTCCCAGGGCTATTCATGTTTTTTGTTGTGGTGTGCCAGGTCCAAGCTCTTGGAGAATGTTTAGAGAATGGCTGCTATGGATCAAAGAAGATAAATAATCTGTGGGGGAGAGAAAGAGAGAGAGAGCCTTTCTATTTTATCTTTTCCCTGCTCGTGGCTGAAAGCGGTCTGCTGCTGACCTTAGAGTTGATGAATAAAAAACAGAAAAAATGGTGCTCTCTGCAAGCAGTGGTCTTTAAGTAGTGATGAAATCCATCATTTGTGTGAGCAAGATAGACTTCAAGCAACTTAAAAAATGTAGCTAAATACTGCTTCTGTCATTTTCAGCTGTGAGATGTCAATATTGGGAAAATGTGATCAACTCAAGGATTCCCCCTTTATTGACATCTCCTTTACATTTTTTTAAGGTTCATGTTCTAGTGTTAATTCTTTTTAAACAGTTTTTTTGTTCTTTCTGCATTTAGCTTTAATTCATTTAATGGTGAGTTGGTTGATTTTAAGTAATAAAAAAGGTCAAATTTGAAAAATGAAAATACAAAGATTTAAAATATTTGAGATAATAAGTCATAAATAAATTAATTAGAAAATTAAAATAAATAAATGAAATGCTATCTTCTTGATAAAATAAATGTTCCAAATTATAAATAGACACATTTGCACTTTTACATACAGTGCGCACACAAAACACATTAAATCCAATGAATATAATGATAATCAAATAGTTTTCGTAATTGCTTTATTGCCAGAAAGCGAGTGAGAAGAAGCAAATTTATATAATCCCATTCCATTCGGATTTGCATAAATATAACCTTTTAAATCGTTTCCCTAATCCAGTTCATAACATCTATTTAAAGTTATATTGACATGTGTTTGGTCCAAGTGCACTTTATTCATCGAATAACAAAGATTGAATGATTCTGTTTGCATTTTGTTGTAGTCAGCTTTGTACCCTATTCGCCTCATCAGTTTATAAGTAGATTGTTTTATTTTTTTTAATTGTACAAAATAGACTTAAAAATAAAAAATAAAAAAATAGGGTTCCTAAATTTAGGTTAGAAGCATGATTCATTTAGTTAATAATGGCTTTTTTTAGTGTCATATTTTATTTATTGAAGAATTTGGACACGTTATGATGCAAAAAAGCTAATATCAATTTTCCTTGTTTATGGCAGGGATATGTTCTAAAAAATCAGTCTTTTTCTTTTGGTGTGTATTTATCATTACAACATTTCACTTAAAAAAAAAAAAAAAGCGTGAAATGTGAAGCGTGTTCACACTGTACATTTGAACCAAAGCACCCAAAGCTCCTTTATGCACAGGATTGATTTGTAAAAACCCGATAAAATAATATGACAATGTGCATAACGAAGGTCATCATTAAACTTAAACAACAAAAAATGTATTTGAAAGTTTACCTATAAACTGCTGTAAACATTTACTACACAGTGGGAAAAGAAAAGTCTCTACTACACCAATGAGATTTGTCCCTCAGGAGTTATTAAGTAGCTAACTACGGCTTACACGAGCTTCACACGACGTCCTACTTTAATACCCTTGTCTTGCACATCAGCTCATTGTAGGGAAGAATGAGGGTTGTGATTACTGTCAGATTAAGATTTTCGTCACTACAGATACGTTTGGCATAATTAAATAATAGCTGCCTCACCCCAACAGTCCCATTGCAGGCGAGCCTCTAGCCTCGTCAGATTGGCACAATATTAACCATGACACAGGCATAACCAGGCCGGTAATTAATGCCCTGAATCAATTAGGAATCAGGCAGTTTGCAGAATTCCCCACAGTGGTCCACTCATTACCAGTGCTGTGATGGAGGAGCAACTTCTCCTCAGGGGAAGGTGTGTCAGTTAACAATTTTCTTTATCTGTCTTTAGCCCTCATTTCAAACCAAGATCTGAAAGGTGGCGAAGGCAAAACTGGATGCTCCTTTGCAAATTAAAATGTCAGTTACAAAAACCCATGATTATAGGCATTGTCCAGCCAGACAAAACTAAGAAAACGAGTGACAATAATGAAGGTACCTTTCCTTTAGATGGTAGCTAATGAGACCTATTAGATGACATGGTTACGAAAGTAAATTGGATAGAATTCATACAGTGTAAGTAGTCTTTTTTCATAACTTTTAGACCAATAGCCTTATGGGATTTTTTAAAATAAACTCTTAAACACACTATTTAGATGTTTGTTTGTTTAGTTTTTTTATAATTTGGAATCATTAAGATTTAAATTTTCTTCTAAACTTGTTCTAGGGATTTTCAAGATGGCACGTTATATACATTTTATATACATTTATTTTATAATGGAAACACTCAAAATACAGCCTGGACCATATCGTACCACTCAGATAAAATGAGGCACGTGTGTGTTGTGAACTGGGTTTTTTTGTTTGTTTTTACCAGTTCTCATTCATTTCAGCTGAAACTAGGAGGTTGCACTTTAAAATCAGAGTAGGCTTCGTTTTTTTTTAATCACGTTGGTAAATCATCTTCTTTTTTTCTCACAATCCTAATAATTTAACAGATGCATCAGAGTTAGAGCAATGAACAGCCTTCCTGGCTAACATGCCTCTTCAATGATCATTCTTTGGCATCTTTGGCTGATTAGCTCCAGCTAAAGAGAAGAAAACTGAGTTTTTGCTGAAAAAAAAAATATGACAAGTCACATCTATAGCCACCACTGTTCTTGCAAAGTCACATGATTAGGGGGAGGATTTGATGTAGTGCAGGTTTAGACTTTTGTGGTGGTTTGTGTATGGAGAGGGTGGGCAGATCCTGGTCAACCCAAAACAGCAATACCTAAAGAGTGTAAATTCAATCCATCAGAAAACACTCTTATTAAAATACTCCTAATGTCATTAATTACCAAAGCATAACTAGTGTTGATAAGTTGATCCCTTTGACACGATAAGGTTTTTTGTGTAATACTGACGGATTTTCTTCACACACGTTCTGATTATAATATTCTATAAGATGCCACATTCTCACTGTAAGAAAGCAAACAACGAATGAGAAGTTTAAATAAAACCTGAACCCTTGCAGTGAGAGGCTTGTGGCTCTACCATAATGTGGGGAATCTTTTGACGGCATGCCTTGAGTCTACTTGTCTCCTTTTAAGGGAAGGTCACTTCAAATTAGCACAAAGATGTCTGAGTGTTGACCTTTTATCTTGGAGGGTGACAGTGTCCTCAATGTTTCTACAAATGTCAGAGTGAAGAAGTTAATGTTGTGATAAGTACAAAAAACACTACCAATAATATGAATTGTGTTTAACTGTATGCCTTTTTCATTAAGATCCCAACACTGATGAATATGTAAGGGATTATTATTTCACCCTACCAAAAGAAGGAGGCATCTTTGTCTTTCTTGTAGAAGCAATATCATGCTGCACATATTGAATTCCCTTTTAAAAAGCTGGGACTAAATATGGTCCAAATTCACCAGAAAACTTCTGCTTTATCTGACATAGGTGTGTGATACATCTAAAAGCCATGTCACACAGCCACTACGTACATTTTGTGCATTTTCCACTTATGAAGTGTGGATCTTTTGTGATGCATTCGTGATATATGTAATTTGTTAGAGTTTTCTGAGTTTTTCATTTGTCGATGTGCATAAGTGACATAGGTAAACAAATGAATGATTCGTTTAATCTGTGACAGGTGTATAAATCAGCTGATCTTTAACCCTTCCAGCAGTCTATACCCAGTGGGGTCTCCCGCCCCCCCCCCTGCCCAGACGAGCCGGATGACATGACCTTAAAACACAGTAGTGCCTATTAAGTAAAATAACTGCAACTACACAAATATTTAAAAATGTACTCACACAAAACAATAGTTGATAATTCTGTTTAATGTTCACTACATTGAAGCAAAACCTAAAATATTTTTGGTTTGCTGATGACTCCATGAAATATCAAGGCCAAAGGGGCGGAGCTACAGGGAGTGGTGTGAGGGTCACCACTGTATGTGCTTCCTTAAGACTTTAAGGATGAAAAAGCAGCAAAACAAGCCTTCAGAGACAGCCTTAAGGTCAAAAAAGGGATGGAAGAGGAAGAAAAACGGGCTCAAAGCAGGGGTTTGTCTGTTTGTACTGACATTAATTTGATTGAAAATTCACCTCCATCCCCAGCATTTTGGTCAAAAAATACTCTCTTTTTAGTTTTAAAAAAGCAAATTAACTGGCAATCTTGTTTTTTTTTTTACTATCTTTATACCTTTAACAACTGAAATCCTTTAACCTTTAACACTGGAGCACATTTTACACGCAAAAATCCTTTTTCGCCTAGGGCGCCATGCAGCCCAGGGCCGGGCCTGCTTCTACAGTCTTCTGTTCTATATAGAAGGATCATTTGGCTGTAAGAAGTGCCGCTCATGCGGAGAAAGTCACATGTCAAAAATACTCCTTATCTCTCTATTTCACAATCATCTCTGGAGTCAATTTTTTTTTTCTCTGAAGCTGAGACCGTTGACCTAAAGCAAAAAATTGCAGCTTAATATGAGGCAAACTTCACTTTTGCGATGAAGTGTTGATTTTTTTTTTTTTTTTACATGGAAGAAATGAACAACAGCCCTTCTTGATGCAAATTAGCTTATAGGTGGATAGGAGCATGCAAATATTTACCACCTATGGATTCACGTGTTTTTGAGAAGGCGTGTGAATCTGTGCATTGTTACCATAGCAGCAGTGGGATTTCACAATAATTGACCATTTCCTGTAAATGTACCAACATGTAAACATGTTGGTTACCCAACCTCTAATTTTTTCAGTTTTGGATTGTACTGAACCCTGCTTGGTTGTCTTGAATCTATAAAAAAAAAAGGTAAAACATTAAGGTATGCCATTTCTGCAGAGCGGCAGGAGTTCATTAGACTGTTGGCATTAAGTAAGCCTTCCTCCTCTTCCCATCATTCCTCTTGTTTAAACTCTTTTCCACAAGCTTTTAGTCCCTCACAACTTACCATTACCGGAGCAACAAAAATGTCGAGCAATATTGGAGCTATCCATCTGTAAGCAGGGAGCTTAATTTTCTTTATATAATGTCCTTCATCATCACAAAAGTGTCTCAACAACATATTGAAAATTGTTCAAATTTAAACTACTAAATATGCTCACTTACAGTCAAAACTGAGAAGGCCATAATATGTAAAAAAGAGTCCAAAATGATTATACAGCATTTTAATAAAATATGGGTTCTGAAATCTTAAAAGCAGTTATAAGCTAATAAACACAACTTATCTAAACTAGCATAGACACTTTTTGAAGAACTCCATATATTAGTCCTTTGCTTTTACATCCTAAAGTCTTTTATCCTGTTTCTCAGTCAGTGTGTGTTGGTTTATAGGGGTGTTTCAACCTCTTTTTTTTTAACAAGAGGATGGGATCCAGTGCAGAAAATTATGCAGAATTAGAGCATCTCTTTTTTTTTTCTTCACCCTTTGTTCTTTCTCTTTTTTTGTTTGTGTGTCTGCCATGATTTTATGGCATTCTTTTATTTTCTTCTGTATTTGACTTAGAGGATTTTCTTTGTCAGTGATCCATACACAATGCAGGGCATTTTTGTCATTGTGTTTGACAAGCAGGTTGTCATCCTGTCTCAATCAATGACACTCAAATATCAACTGAGGACTTAATGTTTCTGTGTAGCTCATACACTACCAGATAGACTTGTCAAAGTCTGCCATTCTTTCCGGATTCAAAGGTAGAAAAAAAAAAAAGCATATAAAGTATTCACTCAATAATTAATATCTGAATTGTTATTGATGTTTTACGCTTTTACTGTTTTATAAGACAAAACTGAAAATGAGATTGGTTTAAAAAAAAAACAAAAAACAGATGAGTGGCTCTCTTTAACTTAGAAGATGGATCATCAGGTTCAAAATCCTATCCTTGCGACCTTCCTGCACATTGACACCTGCTCACACTGATACACATGTAAGGTAGCATCACCTGTAGATTTCTGAAGTGGATCATATTAGGTTTGAGTCTCTATAGAGGAGACGAGGTGTTATCTGGGAGTTGGCATGTTAGATTCATGCGCATCAGACTTCCCTTAAGCAAACACACAGAACTCGTACATTTTTTCTTGAAGAACCTTTTAAAACTTGTAAATTTTACATCTGTGCTAACACTGCATACTGTACGCTTGAAGCATTCGCAGCATTTAGCAGAAAAAAAAAGGAAACAAAATCATGATAAATCACTTCCTGAAACTGTATAATTGTCAATTCTAATTTTACTGGTCCATCTGAAAATGATTCCTGATGAAACTCCCAAAGGTTTATTAGTTCCACTTTGTAGACACTTTATCGGGATTTGGTGGCTGCTTACAAACATGGCGATTTATTGAAGCAATGCAGAAATGGAGGATGAGGGTTTAGCAAAGCAAACCTTAAGCCCCCCAAGTGCACTCCTGTGTATCTGACTTCAATGACCGCAACCCTCGAGAGAAAATTTCTTTGCCTCAATATGTATGGAAATGAGAGGCAATCATGGCCATGTCTGTTGAGTCACTTTTAACCATGCAAATGGTCTCCATTTCCCCACCTTCTACCCTTAAGATCTCGCCCACACCTTCTTTTCTGCCTCGTATATCCTCTGACCTGAAACAGCTGTGGTTTCAATTATCTTTTAAAAATGTACGTAAACCCATCCTACACACTTGGGTGAGCTTATCTCTCCATGTGCATCCCTCTTTTTCCAAGCTCTCTTTTTCCTCACTGATTTCACTCCAAACATCTCCCTCTCTCTCCCTTCTTTTTTTTTTCTTTAGAAGTTAGGGATTGAAGGACTCAATTTCAAAACGGCGCACGTCTGAGCGACTTAAGTGAGGGGTTTGTTCCGCTGCCACACTTCCGTTCACAAATGCTCCAGCTTGGGGAGGAGGGACGAATCCCTGTTAATCTACTGAATCTGGCTCTTTCTGCCTCTTTTGTTCACTGTTACTGAGATCCTTATGTACTGGTCTTTAGGGAGGGGTGTGAGGTTACTAGCGTCTGTGTATGAAGGGTGTGTGAGGGGATTTCAGCAAATCTACAGATGAGCGAACCCCAGACAAAATGTCACAACTTTCAACATGATGTTGCTGATTTGACAATTGTGCACTGCATAGACCAGTGCAAAGATTAACAAAGAAGTTATAAAATAATGTTCAAGGAAAAAAGAAAATGTGTTCTATTGTTTGATTGTTTTGAGATTGTTTAAAAATAGCTAATAACTTAAAGACCCACTCCGATAAAAATCCTGTTTTTGGTCTTTTTAAAGTCTCGTTCTGATCATCTTTAAATCCTAAAAGCGTTACCATTATTTTTTTCTTATTATGATTATGTCATCTTTAGACAAAATCCCCAAAACCTGTCGCTTTCTAGAATGTAGTTTCTGCAGAGTGGCAGGAATTGATTGGAAATTTCCTGAGTTGTTGGCAGGAGTGTTGGGCACAGTGGTGTCAGAGTGACCCTGCCTTAAGTTCCCATCATCCATCCGCTGTGCCGCTAGCTTCGACCCCCCCCCCCCCCCCCAACACCCCTATCATAACATTACTAGTACAGCAAAAATGACTAAGCAATATTGGAGTTATCCAGCTGAACAATTTTGAGCCAGATGCCAGCTCAGATGAGGAAACTTAAGATCTGTTTGTCTGCAAGTGGAGGCATTAAAATGGAGCGGAGGAGGGCCCTTGTGGCCTTGTAGATTTTACGTAACAACTACATGCTTTTTCAAACAGCATTTTTTTTGTCTACTGATTCACTTGTTAAATGAAGAAATACAACAAAATGCAATTTTAAGCTTAAGTTTATTGATGACCTCCATGATGACAAAAATGCTACAAGAACATGTAAAAAACACTAAAAACACAAATTTGATTGAAGTAGTTATATATATATATATATATATATATATATATATATATATATACACAAGTGCAATGTGAGGTTCTTTGCCACAAATTGAGTGTCGGGCATAGCTCATCTGGCTGGCAGCAGTGCGTTTTGGGCTTTGCAGCGTGATTTGAACGTCGCGACACGTCAAGAGTTATAAAAAAAAATTACTTCAGCAAAGAAGACGCTGCTCTTGCATGAATTCTATAAGTAAATTCAAGTACCTAACTGGTCTCATCACGCTAGTATCAATGCCTCATCTTGGTATCAACACAATCGATACTCAAATCGATTGTGTTATATATATACAGTGAATGCTTCCATGTAGTGATTAAGCTAAAACCTTTGGCGGTAGCTCCTCCCACACAAGTCTGGAGCGTAGAGTGTATTCGCACATCTTTGTACAAGTGTCCAGCAGTGAATTTGACTGATATAAAATGAGAAAATACTTCTCGAAAAGTTTTACTTTTGTTGCAAACATTTTTAGCGGACGCCAGTGGGGTTTCGCGGGTGAATACAAAGTTGGTTCCTATGTGTCTGCCGGATGATGGGCGGAGCTTGTTTTCTGTTGATCTGTGTTTAATGAAAATGACCCTGAACAGAGCTGAACAGATTTGGCCATTAGCTCAGCAAGAACCTGTAATCACTATAAGTTGTTTCCCTTTTTCATGCTGTTCATTATTGAACAAATAATCTTTGGGGAGAAAAGCTTGTGCATCTGCCATCTTCTTCCTCTCTCGTTTTATTTCCCTCTGCAAGGATGCACTTGGGAAAGTATTGATTTGGTAGCTTGAAAATAAACTGACAAGTGTGCGAGTGGGGTAATAAACAGTCCTGAGGAAAAAAAAATGTGTATAAAATGGCAATGAAGTGCAGGGGAGGCGGGGAGGGCTGAAGTAATTATTAGTTTCAGGATATGTTCAGATGCAGTTGGTTGCTGTTACTGTTGTTTGCCACCCTCAGCTTTTTGGCAGGAATAAAGAGAGTCTGCTTGGTATATGGGGAGTGTGGTGCACAGTGCTGTGCCACAGCCTTGAACCTATGAGGATGAGTAGCAAGGTTTAAAAGACATTCAAACTCTCGGCATGCCGAATGTGAGTCATCCAAAAGACTTCCTCAAACACTGTTTTCAGAGAAGGACATAAAAGAAGCTAACATATTGGTTCTAAATGCAGACATATTTGATAAACACCAATAAAATAACACATTCAGAGCATTCATTTCCCGCCTGTGTGTCCTCCTTTTGATACAGGCAGAATTACTTTGAACATCTTAGTAAAATAAGCTCATCTAATCCCTTTTTTTTCCTAAAATGTGCACAGTCAAAAAAAAATAAAAAATCAACATGTCATTAATTCAAACAGACTTGCCAGACTTTGTTTGTCTGCTTCTATAAAAGGTAATCTCCTTGTTAATAATGACAGAGCTGTAGTTGTTGCTTCCTCACAGGGAGCTAAGGGCCTTGCACTCTGACAGCTGTCAAGCACCATGCATATGCTGCAAGGACCCTCCGCAGGACTTATTTTTGCCCCGGTACATCAGTTGCAACAGCGCTTCACACACAAACTTGTTGATTACCAGCATCAGGAGAGTTGGCAGGGAAAGACTTTTCTGACCGTCTGTCTGCTAATGACAGCCACCATGACGGTAGATGGGAGAAAGAGGACACAGGCTGTCACTTTGATTCATGCAAGAACTATTCCAACCGGTGGCTTCTTGCCAATGTCTCAACAGTCGTTATTGCCCCCCCACACACACACACACCACCACCACCAAATGACATTTAAAGTGTGAAGCAATGGCCGTCCTTGTGGCTCAGTCACCCTAGGCCAAGCCCCGGCTTTGAGCACCGAACCGGCCAACGTTCTCAATGAGGTCACGAACCCTGAAGCCGAATCTCCTGCCACAACTCACTGGCACGATTGAACGTGTGGAAAGTGACCTTCAGAACAGATGCCGTCAATGATCTGATGATGGCCTGTGACTTTCGCCCACATCAGTCCTTCCTTGTTTTTCTTTACTTCATAAAACATTTTCAGAATAATCATGATGAACGTTTGAGAGCACAAGTACTAATCTTGGTTGTAATATCTGTGATTATTCTTTCAATGCTTTTTGTAATGCTTTCTTTTCAGATTGACAGGTGTGTCTCAAAAATAATATATTTTAGCTGTGAAATGAAAAATTTCTAAGTAATATATTTATGACTTCCTAACCTCAGAAGACCTTATAAAGTAAATATACTTTAAAAGTACTAGTTTACTACTATTTAATTTTTAACTAATCAAAAAGACTAAATGCTACCGTTAAATGAGTTGCATTAGTTGGAATTATACCAGCCTACAAACAGCCTCATACATGTTTAAGTGTGTCCCCAAAAATAATAATCTCAAGAAAATATCTAAACATTGGTGTTAAAAAAAACAGAAGAGGACATCCATTACAGGGAAGCTTTGTTTGTTTTGAAAAATTCACTTCCAATGAAGTTCAGACCTGTCTATGGTTTTAGTGTGCATTATCTGACAACACAGCCTTGTGGCTCCAGGCTTCAGTGGAATAACTGTGGCTAAAAGTAAATTACAGATGGCTAAAGAAAGGATTTGTGTGGAACAAGCAGCTGATGCTAACATAGAGGGAGCTGTGAAGAGGCAATTTCTACAACTGCCTGTCTCCTCTCTGCTCGGAGTAACTCGACAGTCGAACTGATAAGTACAACAGCTCCAACTTCATTAGAAAGTCAGCAGCTGCAAATGTTTTAATAAAATAAAACTGCAGAGCACAGCAAATTGTAATTTTGAAGCCTGTAGCCATTCACTAAAAACACAAGAACAATGTTTAATATTTAAGCGAAGTAATGAAATAAACTTGGCTGAACATTTTGTAGGAGTTTTGTGTTACTGCTTTATCACATTTTGCAAGTTATGATTTGGATTGTGAAAAACAGAATACTAGTATTTTTTTTTTTGTCATTTGTGATTTTCAAAGTTGCGCAGTCATAGATTAACATATTGCAGTTTAGCTTTAAACTTTTATTTTAGCATTATTGATTTTGCTGACCTGAAATGTTGGTTTGGAGTTAAAATTAAAGTAAAAATAATTGTTATAATATTATTGGTTATTATTATTGCAGTAATATTGGTGACCTTTTTTGTTGCACCAGTGATGTTGATGTTGGGGTTGCAATGGGCTGTTAGCTACTTGGGGAGCATGTAAACAGATGGATGATGGGAAAAGGACCTGTTACTCTGCACCAATAGTCCTGCCCACAACTCAGAGGCAAATTTCTAATGAACACAGCCGCTCTGCTGAAACTATGTCTTAGAAAATAGAAAATATGACTTTTTTTGTGCTAAAAACATCATACTCTTACAATTGATCAAAGAGGTTTGGAGTGGGACTTTAAAAGCTGAGGTTGCTTAGACTAAATGGCTTATAAAATGTGGAATTAATCTGCTTTTTAAACTGTGATTTGTATGATTAGCCAAATTTAAAATATGAACTTTGAACCATTGCCACAGTTCATGTTGCTTTAGTCTTTCATTTCTGGACCTTGGCATGTCAAAATGTCTAAACACTTCCCTCCTTCATTCTGCCCACAGTCTATCCGAGAAGTGACGGGTTACGTATTAGTAGCTCTTAACCAGTTTGACCACCTGCCATTGGAGAACCTGAGGATCATTCGAGGAACAAAGCTCTACGAGGACCGTTACTCGCTTGCAATCTTCCTCAATTACAGACGCGATGGAAACTTTGGCCTACGACACCTGGGTCTCATAAACCTTGCAGGTAAATGAATGATTTGTTACTTATATTGTTTTGTCATTTTTATGTGAATTTATCTTCTCATATATCTTGTCCCGTCAATCTAATTCGAGATGTTGCAATTAATCCCGTTAGACTGAAGAATATGATCAGAATCCCAATGTTCTCAGAAGACTTTCTCTCCTGACATTTCTCCACATTACTCACACGGAAGTTAATCTCCGTAGATTTCCAACCCACTCTTCGGTTGACCTGCACCTGTTTTCTGACAAGAAGGCAAATGTGAATGTGACTGCTAATGAAATGTGTGCTAAGTGGGAAAACAAATGTGTGGGCGACTCCAACGCCATGTGGACAAGTAATCCTGGCGCTCGCAGGTTTTCCTCTAGTGCTGTGACCCTGATGTCAGAGGGGGAAAACAAGTGGCATTCATACTTATGTACAAACAATTACATATTTTTAATTTTTTGAATGTTTATTTTTTAGTTTATCACAACAAATAAACAATTTGCGACATGTTCTGCAGAGCGTTGACATCTATTGCAATACATTTTTCAAAATGTTATCATTAAGATGTCAAAATGAAATTGACCACTGGCTACATTTAATCTTATCTTTGAATTTCCACACTTTTGAAAAGTATTTTTGATCCCCAAAATACAATTGTTATTGTATTATTTAGATTGCTGCTTTACAGCATACGTGAGAACAAAAAGAGTTTGGAAAAGATAATATTAGCTCTTTAAAAGAATTTTCAGTGGGACACCAACATTTTTGACGTGCATGATTTTCAAAGTTCAGATTTAAAGTTCTAATGCATTACTTTCTAAAAGTCTAAAGATAGTTATATTGGTAAACCTTTGCACCACTTTAAATAGTTTTTTTGTTTCTTCAAAACAGTTCATGATCATAAATCCTGATTCATTCATTTTCTTTGTCCATTTTGTCCCTTTCGGGGTCACGGGGCTGCCAGGTTCCGATGTCTTTTTGTATCTCATTTAAAATAATTTCACATTTCTGATACTTCATTCATTTTGTCTATCACTGTCCTCAGCAGACATGGTATTACAGCAGACAACACTTTCTGCTTTTTTTTTTCTTTTATGAGTTTGTTGCTCGCTGAGTTTTGCAAAAGCAAATGATTAGCATATTATTTATCTGTAACACAACTAACCCTTAATCTAGTTTAGTATTAGGTCATCATAATTCAGAATTTGCTTTGGTTAAAGTGACTCAAAACCCCTTTCTGCCAGTCTGTTTACAGGTCCAGATTTTTTGTTTTATTCAAATTTTTGTTGATAATTCCTCTTTTTTTTAACCTTTTCCTACTGTATCAATATTGTGAAGTCATGATCAAGATGCGTTCGTGCTGCCTTAGCAGTCCTAAATAGAAAGGATGGGAAATAACAGAACTCTTCAACACTAAATTCTTTCTATTTTATTTTATGCCATTCCTTTTTTTTCTTTTTTTATCTTTTTAATTTAATGCTTATTCATATATTTGATTTTTACCTGAGCTACAAACATTTAGAATATTCCTATATTCATACATATATTTAACTTTATTGTCAGACAAGAGGACAAAGAAAGAAATGAAGGGTAACAACCAAGTGCTGCAGCGCTTAATGACAGTGTCATTAAAATGATCACCTCACATCAGTCACCACAAACTCATATTGACAAGCATATTGACACCATGCAACATAACAACGAGGCAAAAATTACAAGAATGTAAAGTTGAGAGCTCTGTTGGGTCCACCTACTTGCCAATCAAACCCCTCCCCTGTAATAGGTTTTACATTTGAGATCCAAAGAAGTTAAAATGACTGGTTTAAATAAAAAAAAATAAAAGTAAAATAAACACACAGACGCAACTGATATAAATAAATATCAAATGATAGAAGACGTGATTGACACAGAGTTGAATCACTTTATTTTATGAATAGAATAGAATAGATCCTATAAAGTAGAAAATCCCTTGTTATCATAGCTCTATTAAAAACAGCAGATAGATCATAAATAACACTAAAAGTACACTTAAAAATTAATAACAACATTAATTGTTGTCCAGTGTCTATGAGTTGTAGAGTCTAATAGCTGACAGGAAGTTACGGTCTCTGACTGAAGGAGCTCCCCAGTGCATCCATCTAGTCTCATGCAGATGATGATGATGAAGATTTTCCATGAAGTAGTAATAGCATAGTAATCAAAAGGGCTGGGGCTAGGGTTGCTCCTCTCTGAAACCAGCCTGCAGTGGTGTCTTGAGGAACTGCAACATTTGACAACTTCAGGGTTTGCATCAAATGAGTTAAGTGTGAGATCAATGGCACATATTTCTAAGGATTCCAATAAGATATAAAAGAAATAATGATTTTTTTTTCACTATTTTGAAAAAAAACTCCCCAAATTCAACAAGCAAGTAAATCAATAGTACAAGTAAAACTGTGCATTACTTTCATAACTGTAAACTTCTAGAGGTTTTTTTTTAATACAATTATTTAAATACATTTTTTGTCTATTGTTTTTTGTGTATATATTCTAAAAACATGTAATTTCTTTTTTCTTTATTTTAAAAAAAATCTTTGTTTTTTAAGTGTTACCAAACTTTACACTTTCTTTAAAAAAATCCAACAAAAATCAACTGTTAAAATTGGCAGAATTATCTCCATGTATTTAGAAAGTGATTCTCTGTGTTTCAAAGTGTAAGAACAGCTAATTGTGTGATGCACTGCAAAATCCTCCATGACAAAAGGTAGCCTTCCATTGTAATTACCTCAGAGTTAAAGACAATGAAACAGGTCTGTTATTCTACTCTGCGTTTGCATTCACTTCGCCTCATATTCTCCTTCACATTTTTGCACCATACTCTCAGAATTAAATTTATCTGGCACCAGCAGCAGCTCTTTGCCAAGCCAATCCTTTTTATTGTAGTGCCAAGTCGAAGACAGTGCTAGGGGAGTCAGAGCTGGACTCCACGAGAGACTGCTTTTTGATGTGCCATTTGTGGCCTCAAGCAACGTAGTGAAGAGGAAGTTATGCACAAAAACCCTGGTGTGTGTAACTGTATTTCATAATTTCATGTTTACCCAGTGTATTTTGTTTAACAGCTGCTGTTTAGAAGAGGCTTGTAAATGTTATTCTCTTTAAACAAAACTCATAAGGCAAGAAATGTTTTATTTTTTTTTTCCAACAGTAAATGGAGGATCATCTGGTAAACTATTTGAGTCTTCCTCCTGTTTGGTAACATCTTTCAAAGCTCAAGGCTTTGTAGTAGCCTAGCTCCGCAGCAATTTTTGTTAAAACGTAAAGTTTCAAGTTTCATTCTAGCTAATTACAGCAGTTACAAATGCTTAAAAATTAAAAATATTCTTTCAGTTTCACATTTTTATCTAACAGCTCAAAGTCTAAAGCTAAAGGTCATGATCTCGAATGGTCACTTAATGTGTTGCTGAATAAACAGTGTTACGGATAAGCAACATAGCGTAACAAAAATTACTAAATTGCAATCAAGATCGTGGACAATAAAATGTTCAGCTTAAGACAAGGTAATGGTTGCTGTGTTTAAACTAGATCAAATGTATATCTTTATTTTTTTTTTCTTTTTTGCTGCCAACAATATTTGCAGTAATTAAAGCAAAAATCTTCAAACTGTAACCTAATATCCCACTGGCACAATGGATTACCTCAATATTAATTAAATTTTAAATGAAAAGCTGTCAACTGTTATTACTTTTATTGTTTTGAAAGAGTAAAAAACAAGAGGCACCCAGCTGCAGATGAAAACTGGCATTAAACACGTCTACATCTTTATTCATTTCCAAACAATGCTGCACTTGAAGATAACGGGTTCCTCACATTGTGGACAGAACTCAGTAAGACTCAATCATGGTCGTCTCTGGATCTGATGGAAAACAAAGTTTCAAGAGGTCTTTCCAGCCATTTGCTACCTCCCTTTGGAACATCTCGTCAAGTGCTTCTAAATATTAAATTCATCAAGTAAAACTCAAAAACCATCCTGCTGCAACATTGATCTTAGCCTACCTTTTAAAACCAAGTTTTCCTCAAGAATCCATCATACATACAACCTTTTTGTAATGTACAAATCAATGTAAACTGACTAAAACAAGGTAAAGCTACAAAAACTACCACGAACAAGTCAAACTAAACATAAACAATTAACTGCTAAAAAAGAACGATAACAAAATGAAGTAAAAGAATTAAAAAATGCTGCCTCTAGTCAGGAGAATCGTCACCTGCAGTCTTGTCTTTCCCTTTGTTTGAAGGATGCTTATTAGGATCTGAAAAACAAAAAAATTAATTCAATCATACTTGGTGACACTCCAAAGAATGCACTGCTTTGTTTTTTTACATTCCAAGTGAAAAGTTGACCAAAATCACCAAAAAAATGACTCAAATTTCCCAAATCACACCATCTTACCTCTAGGAGCATAACGTCAAAAACAAAATCCAGGCGCTGGACCTCTCCTTTCCTAATCTGATGAAATAGGCAAACATCAGAACAAATGATGTATAAACACACAGGACTGATACAATTTTAATACACCTGCTGGTCATTTAAATTTAGGGTTACATTTTTTGCTCCAAGCAACATAATTATTGCAAATGTTTTATTTAAGATTTCCTCTACTTTGAATGCTATCTCTGTCTGTGCCTTTTATAAAACAGGTTGGACATTCACAATCTTCCCGTTAAAGATATCACATTTTCATCGGCAAATGATGCTTCACTGAAGTATTACTTTTAAATAGAAGTTTTAACATAATACGTGCTTTTTTTAAAAACAACAGGAAAAAAGAGTTTTTAAAAAATGCATTTACTATGAAAATTAGTGGAGTAGTGTCAAACTTGGTCAATTAATTAAACATGATAGATAATGTGTGGATACTCATTAAAGACACAAGAATGTGCTAACATTTTTAAAAAATATGATGTGAATAATTGGTGCAAAAATGTATTGTTTTATGTAATGCACAAAATCTCATTCAAGTTATTTTTCTATATGTTTTCTTTTGGACAGTGAAGGGTATTAGATAATTGTCCTACCCTCTAATTAGAATGGTAATTTACAAGTATGTTGTATAGTATTAGTAAGATTATAGATTGAAGGTTGAGAAGTTTGCACGGTGAAAACCATTGACTGTAAAAACAATAACGACAATAAAGAGTTAATATGTCTATGGGTAAAAACGGACTGATGAGCTAATGCCACATGCCATGACATATCCATCCGTCATTACATCCGCCAATTTACCTGCAGCTGGGTGCCTCGTGTGTTGGCGTATTTACAGTACCATTCAACATTGTTTGCTACAAATTCAAATCATACATGTATTGCTAATACAAATGTTTCAATAATTCCCAACGTTGTTAGAAACACTTAAGAAAAAAGTAAAGTAATACATTGTATAGGTCTTTCTTTAAAACAAAGGTGAGTGCTTAAGTATTCAGTATTTTGACACAATATTCAAAAATATCCATTAAACCTCTACACTTCTGTGTGTTTTAAATACATCCAACTTAAGAATTGAGAACAAAATTGGAATAGTTATGAAAACTTCTATAGGAATATATTGCTTTACAAAAAAAAGTAACTTTTGAAAAACTTTTTCTTGGAAGTCTTTTTCTTTTTCTTTTTTTTTTTTTTGCCTTCAAAGTTTAATCGGTTTTGTTGCCAAATCACTTGCTTTAAACATTTATTGTTGTTCAAGCAAGTAAGTCTAAAGCCAGCTGTTTTAATCATTGTGAGGAATGTGATTTGACTTAATTGTCCTTTGTATTTCCAATTCCTTCCTTAGGGAACTGTGAAATGATCAATAGAATCCATAAGAAACATATAGGAGAGGACAAAACTTATTAAGTACATGAGGGGCTAATCGAGGGAAAGCAAAAATAAAAGACCCCTCAGAGCAGAAACCTACACACACTTCTTCTCGAGTCCAAATTGCTTTGGGATGAAATCAATTTGTTACTAGTATATTGTGGCATTACACTTATTGATTTTTTTCCTTTGGTGCAGTCGCTGCCATCTGTAACCGGACCCTCTGGATTTAAGGCAACTGGAAGAATTTGGCTGGGCAGGGATAGGACTCCCTCTGATGCACCTTTCAATCAGGCTTAGCTAAGAGATCCTCATGAATATGAAATTTAAGCCACAGTCAAGCTGTGAAAACTTTGGGGAGGTTTTTTTGTGTGCACGCAGTGCTGTGTGAAATAAGCAATGGATAGGCCCCTCTTGTGCAAAATAAATAAATAAATACATGAATAACAACCATTTTCTTCGAGAAAAACAATGGAACAAAAAACATATTTTTTATAAATATGCCAGTTTGCCTTACTAATACATACAGACTATTTAAATAAGAAATGTTATTTTCCCAGCTTTCAAACATTAAAACATTTCCTAACCTTAATTTTGATGTTTATTTGTATATTTAGTTGAACCTTGAGCAGTCTCTTTGCTTTTCACTTGGAAATTACATCCCACTCCTCTGAAAATATAATAAAAGCCTCAGATAAGCTTTACGATTTAACACCTTTTACTGCAACCACCTCACTTTCTCATATTTCATCCGTTTTCACATAGTTTAATATCTTTTTTTCTTTTTTTAACCGCCCCGCGCCTGCATGGAGTCTGTCTAAAATGAAGCATCCAATCTGAGGCCCCATCTGCTGAAAGATCCTCTCTCATCGCATACATGTACACAAGCCTGTGTTTTACGCCAAGGCGTTATCCACTTCTTCGTGGCCCATCTGCTCTCTTTATATCAGTCCCACTTTCTGTCTGTCTTCCATCGTTTTATCATTCTCTGTCTTTTGTCATATATCAGTTGGCTGTCTTGATTTGTCTCATTATTGCCTTTCACACAAGCACACATGCTATCATTTTGGCAAACTCCTTTTAGCACTTTTAGGCTTTCTGGTCGAGGCATCATCTGGTCCATGTCCTGCCAGTGTCACCCAACAGCAGAACAAAGGGTGGGTGGAGAACGAAAAGGGAAAGAAATCAGGGTGTTTCCTTCACACAAGTTGCTGAACAAGCCATTGCTTTTTCAAATATTTTGATCCTTAAAGGTTGTTTTTTTTTAATCCATCTAACTAGAAAGAAAACTGTATTTCTGCCACAGGAGGTAGTCTAGATTGTACGTGTCACCAGGTTCTGTTCTACCCTCCTGCCTGGCAGCTAACAGACCTTAGGTCTCCTTCAATTGTGTGTCTAATTGATTACTTCCCATGCAATTACTCCTGTGTCACACTCAATATTTCACTGCTTCAGGATAGGGGCAGGAGGGACTTCTTTATGAAGGACGACATTGATATTGTCACATTTGTGAGGCGCTAATGTGGATTGTGAGGAGGCACATGTTAAATTAAAGTCTAGAACAGACCATCAGTGTTGGTGGATGTTAATTGATTGCTGTGTACTATAACCGACTTACAAAGAAAGTATAAAAACTTCAGCCATTTTCTTTTCTTTGTGTTTTATTTTGGCACTGGCCAGAAAAGAATTTACTTAATTCTAACTTTTTTTTTTTTCTGATTAACTACGGAAATTGAAATTTCAGAATTAAGAAATAGAATATCCTAATCCACCAAAGTCTTATGCTACGGTCACACCAGCCTGAAATTGCGCTCAAGAGAACACTTTCAATGAAAAATCTATGTAATCGCACATTTAAGTTTTCGCCTCTCGCATTCACGTGTCGCTTTGAAAATTTTTAAGATTGTGGGCTCTACATACAAAATGCACGTCCATTGAACGTGCATCAAAAGTTAAACTAGATTAATTTAGAGACTCTGATTTGATCGTGACGTTTGGGTGGCATCCTTTTTAATTTACAGACGTGCCAACCATTTGACAATTGATCATGGAAGAGATATTAAAGCTTGTGGTTTGTGCCCGACTTGGCTTATGTGACCAACTCTTTCACGTGTGGAAATAGAGTTGTGAGAGAAAATGGCCTGGAGCAAGATTAAATATGAATACTCTGCATTTTTGCTTCCTGTTTGGAAGACGGGCATTACTACAACATTTTTTTTGGTATCAAGTTGAAGATTGAAGTCTTGAAGTCTATCCATGGACACAGATTCATTTTTCCTAATGAACCCATGTACCCACTGATCTCTGCCACCATGACACCTGACAGGAGCTTCCGTGTTGTACAGAGGCAGGTTATTAGCTTGTATAGTGGGATGGATTTGCCCTTTTGTTAGCAGCTCAGGGTGGCTTCCAATCTATTACCAGATGATTGATTTGTGCTTCGAGCAGTCTGTTTCTTCAGTCAGGGTGTTTGGATGTTGTCAGGCTCGAGACAGAATCTAAAATCGTCACACACGCAGTTTGAAAAACCCCAAAGAAGTCTTTCTGACAGCTCAGAGATAAAATATGTAGACTTTAATATGATATATTTAACATTAATCAAGTACAAAGCAGTGAGACATTTTATGGAATATAATTTGAATGCTCTATTTTACTCTAGAAGAAATTAAAATAAGAAAACATTTTTTAAAGATTTGTCTAAATAATAAAATCTAATTTTGTTAACTGAAAAATATACTTTGCATTTATAGAAATGTTTGTAAGGCCACACACAAACATTTTATACTCCCTAAGCCCTTTGACTCATCCCCTTTGTCCCCTAGCAGCCTAAAAATGAGTTGGCTCAATTTTTTTCCCCTTAGGCCAAATCCTTGTGTAAGGGGAGCAGTTGTGGAGAAATGGACATCAAAAGGCCATTTTCCTCAACACAGGTCTCCAAAGAGATATGATGTCTGTTGAGTATGCAAAACAAGACATGGATCTGCCAAATGTCTCTAAGTAAAAAAATGGAATGATCAAAAAGGTAGTGGCTGCTTGGCTCAGTTGTAGGAATGGCACATGGGAAACCAGGGTTTGTTTCCCAGGGGGCACAATGAGCATACTCCAGTGTTGGTCCTTAGGCAAGACCTTTCACGCTACTGTCTATATAGCCATAAGGGGGCCTGAGTCTGGGTCTCCCTGTGCCGGTCCCCAGCCTGGATAAAATACAGGGTTGTGTCAGGAAGTGCATCCGGCATTAAACTCTCTGTCAAACCTAGTGTGCTGATCAGTGAGTACTGATTTGTGGTGGCTACCCCTGATGTGATATGTTGAAATGTGATATGTTGAAAGGTGAACTGCAACTGCAATTTAATGCATCCATATTCCAAAAACCTTAAGTAATGTTTGGTGAAAAATGTAAAATCATGGAACCATGTTGTTACATGAGAAAGTTGAGATAATTGGGAGATAAAAACATAAATGGCAGCAAACATTTATTTTAGGGACATACCCCTTTAACTTTCTTTCTATCTATCTATCTATCTATCTTCAGAAACAGTTTATGCCAAGAAGCTCAATGATATACTTCTTCATTATGGTTTCTTAAGTAAACCACTCAGTCTTAGCTAATGTAACAAAACTGTTGTTTATAAAGTGCATGAAACTGGATAATTGCATTCATGTAGACAGATATTTACTCTTGGTAATCATTTTATAGTATTATATTTCCTTTGTAGAGTTTTGCTGTCTCCAGATAGACAAGAAACAGAAAAAATAAGGTCCTATAAAGTGCAGTACAGACCATGTGCCCTGACCGTGCTCCAGTATAACCTCATAGTTGACATGCTTGTGTTGGAATTTTTCATTTTCTTTCAAACTTTTGATCCTCCCCTTGGACTCAAAGCCGGGTTAAATGTGTCCAGCCCATAGAGTGTGGCCCATTTTAATCCAGCCACCAGGCCAATCATGCCATATAACCCTCAACAACAGCAATTGAAGGTCCTTTAAATTAGAAATGTATTTTTTGTATTTCTGTTTGAATACTCATCTTTAATCGTACATTGTTGTTTCTCTCTCTATTTGTTTTCTTTGTTTTTCTTTCTTCCTTGTAGATTTATCTTATCTCTGCGTATTGTGATATGATTTTATCGCTGTGGTCCTCCATCTCATCCATAAAGCTCTGATTACCAGGATTTTATCACAGCTCAAGCTGAACATAAGCAAGGATGCATTCCCACTCCCCATAACCACTCTGTCCTGATTTTATTTTTTCCTCTTCTCATGTTTAAGCAGATGCTTTGCCTTGCTCGGATATAATTCCATAATCCTTAAATCTCAGCCATTTTTCATAAAAGAAACAATTGCACAAAGGGTGGGCCAAATGAAATCAGCAGCCTGTGAATGCAATTATCGCAGCAGAGTAGAGGCGGATGTTTGGGGGAAGGCCAGGCCAACACTCCTGCAACTTGTATTTTATTGCAAAAAAAAAAATCAGTTTTCTTCTTCACATTGACATCATTCAGCGAAGAAAGTTAATGTGCCATTAAAACAAATGCACAATATAACGTTTAAAGTAGAAATGTTTGACTTATCCCTGATAGGTCATCATGACAAGTTTGCACCCATTCACACACTATTGTCAAGATGATCTAAAATCAATTTACCCTAAACTCCCAAAACTCCCCCCCCCCCCCACACCACCCCCTACATCCCCCATGAAATTCACTTGACATGTGACACACACGACACTCATATCAGTGTCTATTCAAACATATTTATTGCATTTTGTTTTTGCAAAAACAAATTATAAACAGACTATAGTTACACATGAAAAAATATGCACTGTTTGCTGTACCGATATACTTATTTTAAAGGAAAATAGAATATATAAGTAAAAAAGTTACCCATTTGATTGATTGGATCCTAATGATACCCTGTGGTCTGTTTTACTTTTACTGATCTTTAGGCTGTTGTTTTGTGAATTACATTGTATGCGTTTTCTCTCACAAGCTAAATTGTTCACGATGGCTAAACTAAATCTTTTCAAAAATATTTACAGCTTTTCATCCCGTTAGTAATGATGATGTCTGGTTAGTTTGATCCTTACACTAAAAATGTGTACGCACAAGTTACCATTATATGCAGACATGATCATTTTTACTGCCAGTGTGTGTTTGTGGGGAAAGGATAACTAATGAAAAAGTAAAACTTTTGGTTTTTAAGTTTTCAACTATTTTAACCAATGTGACTTCTAAAAAGCCACAATATTTTGATTTGGCTCGATTATGATAAAAACTCCTTTACAACTAACTCTGCACATTTTACTTTGTACATTTGTGACTTTGAAGAGTAAGAGTTTTTAATTCTTAGCATTTACATGCAGGGCTTATTGATTAAAAAGTATTTAGAAAAAGACAAAATGGATTGCAGGGAAAAAAGTAGTTTGAATAATTAAAAAGATATGTAAGAATGAAGATGCAACAAAATATGGAAAACCAGCACATTAGCATGACAAACAAGAACAGAACTTATTTCAGAGACTGAAAATATTCCAAAAGAGTCATATTACTGTTGGTGAGTTTAATGTGATTTTGTTAATGGTAATGTTAAAAAAATGATGTAATAATTTTTTGTTTAACAACTAACATTTATTTAAGAAAAATCACAGCGTAAGCTTTGGGGCAAAAGTAAGTTTTCCAGAAAAGTTTTAAACACACAGAGCACAGCAGTTTAAGCTTCTTGAAATCATAAGTTTAGCATAAGTTAATTCTATGTTGTTTAAACATATGATCAACGGAGGAAGTTTACATTAAAATTATTTCCTTATTTTCACAACCATGAGTTTAAAAGATTGTATAAACCTATAATAACAAAAGCAATATTTTGTTTAAACAAATTAATAAATGTCACATATAGAAACATACAAATGTACTATTTTTAAACATTCAAACTAATTAAAAAGATTGCTTTTATTGATTGAATCAAAAAAAGGTTGCATGTTTTTGAATGGTCAGTCTTTCAGTTCAATCTCCAACCTTCTATTTGTGCAAAACATTTCAGATAAAGCCACAGTGTTACTTTGGTTTTATGCTCTAAACATTCAATCTAAAACTGTGATCTAAATTAAAAGTGGCAATTTTAAAGAAAACAGAAGCAAGTTGTGAAAGACAATATTGATTTGGAATGCAGGAAGTGAAGGATTTAGTGATATTGGAGTTTGACCCATATGGGAAATTACAACCAGAAGGTGTTGACTCTTTGCTTCGATTTTTGAGAAATCCTCTGACTGTTCCAACAAGGGATTTTTTTTTTTTTTTTTGCTTTTTTTGAGAGATGATGATGTTCTAAGCTGAAAAAAGAGAAATGTTTGTGGGAGAAATGTCTTTTTTATTTTTTTAATACTGTCTACTGGTCTCCTGTTGGTCAACTTGAACAACTTTTTCTGGTTTCAAATTAAACGTATGCATTTTTTACAGATTAATGTAGGATCTGATGGATTTGGACATTTAATCAGTTGTTCAACTTGTGAACATTGTAATGATTTAAACTGTTTCCTTTAAAAATAGGCATTTAGGCAGCAAAAACATAGTGATCCAGGATCAAAAACTTTGCCATTTGGTAGAGGGATTTTTTGTAAATTCAAGTGGAGTTTTAACCCAACGGAGAATTATGGCAGCAGACTTGGGATTGGAAACAACAAAATGGTAAATGGCATATACTTATATAGTGCTTTTCTATCTTAATTAAGGCCCAAATTTGCTTTACAGTCACAGTCCCATTCACCCAAATACCCATTGACACACTGCTGGTGGCTCTGCTACCATACAAGGCACCAGCAATGTGATGTTCATTGTCTTGCCCAAGGCCACTTTGATGCATGGGCAGCCAAGACAGACACCAAACCTGAGAGCCTCCAATTAGAGGCCAACTACTCTACTTCTGCACCGCAGCCTACGACAATATCTGGAGACAAATGATTTTTCCTTATTTTTTGTCAAATGTTTGCAGAGATTATGTGCAGGCCATGGGTGCTTTTGATGTATCATGTGAAGCCACAAAAATACAAAAACTAGGGATGTAAAGGACACAGAAAAGCACCAAATAAATTGATCTTAGTTATGAGAATAACAGCTGTATTGGTGGAAAACCACAGATATGAACAAGATTACGCTGAAAAAAAAGTTTTTTTAGGACTGTTCACGCTCCATGTACGTAAAAGCATGGCCACTGAATGGGCATTTAAAGTTAAACTTTGATCAATCAGGGACTTGGATCTAGTTGTGACGTATGAATACCGTCTCTTTTAATTCATCATGGAGAAGAAATTAATAATTACAGTTTGTGCCTAGCTGGAAATATGAGACCAAGTCTGTAATATATCAGAATAGAGCTTTTAAAGGAAAAACTTGAAATAGGAATCACAAGATTTGCTTCAACATTTTGAACCAAGCCTCTTCTAAATATAGGCTGGTAAACAGTAGAAAAAACATAGAAGCCTTTTCCCGGTTGTCCAGTGTGAACAGGAAAATTTTAATTTATAGTTTTAAATGCCAATCTTGGCTTGGGTTCTTTATGCACAATTATATAACATTTTACTTGGGGTGTCCAAACTTTTAATCCCCACTGTATCTTAATTGGTATTTTTTTTTGCCCTACATTTTTCTTCATTTAACAATCCACTTGGCACATATTACTTCACTCTTACAGCAGCTTCGCTGTAGATTTTCTCTAATCATTGGTTTACCATTCGCCTCCCATTATTAATCAAAGTCATCCTCACATAACAGTAAAGGGAAAAAAAAAAGCTCACCAAGCACTTACCATCAAAATAATTGCCTGCATGCATTTGTTCTGCCTTCCCGAATTTCATATTGTTTTCCTCCAATGGTCATGGAGCCTGATATTGAAAACGGCTATGACTTTTGAAACAAAATACTCATTCAGAGATGCTGGGAGTTTCTCTGGGGAATATTCAGGAGAGATGGGGGGGCATTTTGGAAAAATTAGCAATAGCATTTTGAACAAACTAATTAACACATTTTCTCCACCCACTAAACAATCACTGTCAAGATTTAACTGCTTGTCTCCCACTGGTCATCAGCTGCACAGCCAGCAAATACAGCCATTCAATTTCTTTTAATCGAAGCAATGCCAGCATGAGTTTTGCACATTATTGAATGCATTAAATAAGATGCAGGTTTTATTTATCTTTTAACTTATGAAAGTGGCTAGAAGAGAAAAAACTGTTAGTAGTTCAAGTGCCAGCAGGGAGCCAATGAAACTGTTATCCAGCATAATGTACTTTAGATATCACAAAGCATGTTTTGTACGTTTCCTTCATGTCCAAAGGCAATGGTGGTGGTGAGGTGAGGGCGATTCTTTTGATGATGAATTCCTAAGTCACTTTTTTGTTGGTCAGTGCCTACTTTCAACCATGTCCTCTCAACTCTTTAACACCAGAGCTTTGGCTCCAGTGTTAACTTTCTTTGGACTACCATAACTCTTCAACCGTTTACGCGATTTTTATAACTCCAGCAGATTCTGAAGCAGAGAAAAGCTGCCAATTGCGCTGATATGCAACACCTGACGTGATTACGCAATCAACGTAAATCAGCTAATTCTGTTGTGGAGAAAAATGGCAATATGAAAAGGTGCTTTAAAACCTTCAGATTCATCTGTATTATGTTGATCGGGTAAACACTCAGAGATTTACGATATGTGTTATTTAGGTGTCGCCGACTACATCTCCGGTGTAAAAGGGTTAAAACCAAACAAGAAAATTTACAGGAGAAACGTGCTCTTATTTTGCTTTGCTGACAACATTTTGATTTAGATTTGTCTGTTTTTATTTTTTGTTCTAAAAGTTGTAAATAGACATTTTACAGATTCTATCAGAACCAAGATGCTAAATCAATCAAGAATGTATTCATTTTCTTATTTATTTTATATATTTTTTAGTATATTTAACATCTGGATTGAGCTGGGACAGACTTTATCCACCATATCTATCACTCAGAACAAGGAGTGATTAAAAAAAAAATTACAAATTTTTTTTGAAAAGCAAAAGTTGTGTATTTGGTTTTGGATCAATTGGATATTTGATCTTTTGTGATCTGGGTGTTCTGGGTTTAGGTAGCGCATTTTAGCAAAAAAAAAAAAAAAAGTTATAAAATAGGCGTAAAAGCACCTTCTGTGTCCAAAAAGTACATACACTAAAACCGTAAATATATAGAGTTTTGTCATTTTCTATCTATTATAGTCATTGAAAAGATAATGTGGGAACTGCACAGACACAAAGAGCTACATTGAGTTTCTTCAGTCATTTTCTAACCCTTGGTGTCATCTGGGATAGGCTCTGGATTTTGTGGTAGCTTTTGAGCTTTGAATCCAAATATCACAGATTTTCTGTTCCCGGCGAATCCCAGCATTAAAATTTCAATACAAAGTTTTAGATTTTTGTGAGATGCACTCTTCTTCAAGTGTCAAAAAAATCAGTTGCTTCTCACAACCATCCTAATACTGTTTTGGAATGAAATTTCCTGCAGAAAAATATTCACATTTGGTGTTGATAATTAATCTTTAATAAACCATAAAATGTGGAAATTTTATATTACTGCTGATTCTATTGAGAGTTTCTTCAATTGTTTTCACTTAGTTTCTCCATTGTTATTAACTGTTATGGAGATAAAATGTGACTTGTGAGAAATAAAAATTCCTGAAGACTTAATTATTTTCCATTTGATTTGGCTGCCTCCCTTAATATACAGTCCATTCCAGTACAAAATAGCAGATTGTTTTCAGGAACAAACGTGGCCATACGTTATGAAAAATAGTAAAGGATCAGAGAACTATATGTAAATGGCTGAATGCCATTTTTATAAAAGACTGATGAACCCATTAAGTTTGTGTTTATTTAAAATAATGTAAGTGATGATTAAAACTGGTTTGATTATCTTTTAAACAAGAAATTTATCTTTTTTGCCTCTGCATCACTTTGCATTTAGAAAAAACAAAAAAAAACTTGTGAAATGAAGGTGAGAATTTACCTCTAAAATCCCACAAAGATTGTATTTTTTTTTTTTCTCAATGATGTAGATAAATAAGTTATATCAGCATGCAGCACAGGTGAGAACCTGACTTTTTTTTTTTACCACAAAGCTTTCTTTTTACATAACTTAACTTTGTTCAATTATCACGTGAGCTTGTTTAAATTTGCCATTTAAATGTGTTCTTCACAACTTATGTGGTTCAATTGCCACTGCAATCTCACATGCATCTTATCAAATGTTTCCTCTATCTCATGACATGTTGTGATAAAACTAATATGTTTAATTCTATTTTTTATTAATTTCAAAATGTCACCACAGAGTTTTTAATTATTAAGTCATTCTTAATGAAAATTGTATTTCCTTTGACTTTCTCCCCTGACTGTTCTTGCTGACTTTTTTGGATGAAGAGAATCCTCTTACTTTTTCCTTATTAGTTCCCTTAATCTTTTTATGTTCTTTCAATTCAGAAGCATTTACTGAAAAAGTTATTTAATTTGAAAGAAAACATATAAATCAATTCAAATAAATTGGAATATATTTGTTATTGTCTCTAAGAGAATTGTGGGAAATGCTTCATGTGGTACCAGGGTAAAGACTAGAGAAGATTTAACAATTGCAATGTTTTGTAAAATGAAACTCATCAGTTAGTTTGATTTAAATGTTTGCCATCAGGGAAAGCTGCTGACAACACCATCAAACCATCACTGTAAACCTCATGTTTATTCTAAAGTTTCCTACTTGAATTTGTCGCTCAGCTATGTCAAAAAGCTACTATGAATGAGGATCTACAACAGCCCAACTTCTGTGTGGGTAAACCAAAATCACAAAAAACTGCTATCCAAAAAATGATTTTTCTAGTTGTCTCTCTTAAATACCTTGGAAACGGATAGATGTGTGGAAAAAAAAAAAAAAACATAAAAAGGTTTATAAAACCGAAAGATCCACAAACCACATGCCATCTGTCTGCCTTGGTGAAACTTCACCAAAAAACTACAAAGAAAGTAGCTTTGATGGTTTCAAGCACTAAATACACAAATCGACCCTACTTCTATAACTGAGAGAAAATGTATACAACGCATATTAGCATATTCTTATATAGCCCTTTTCTACCTTGCTTTAAGGCCCAAAATGATTTACAGTATTAAAGTGTTACAATTAATTTGAATGATTCGTTTAGATCATAATTTCCAATTGCTGATGCAATTCATTCATTCATTTTCCAATCCGCTTTGTCCCTTTCGGGGTCACGGGGTTGCCGGAGCTTAACCCGGCTACTCATGGGCGAAGGCAGGGGACACCCCTGGACTGGTCGCCAGTCTGTCGCAGGGGCCACAATCACACACCCATACACACTCACATCCACACCTACGGACAATTTAGAGGAACCAATTAACCTGTGAAGCATGTTTTTGGACGGTGGGAGGAAGCCGGAGTACGTGGAGGAAACCCACGCATGCACGGGGAGAACATGCAAACTCCACACAGAAAGGTCCCCCAGCCAGGACTTGAACCGGGAACCTTCTTGCTGTGAGGCAGGAGCGCTAACCACTGCGCCACCGTGCAGCCCACAGTGCAATGTGTGGAAACAATTTGAATTTTGCAAAGACATGACTGTTCACCGTATCTCAATCCAAATTGTATTGTTCCATACTGATTATAATTTATTTATTTCATTTTTAAACATTTTTTTAAATGGTTATAGGTCAACTCAATTAACAACTTGCCTCTCCATTAGAGACATCAATTCATCATTCGACCCCTATATTATATAAATACAGCATATACAGCGTATCTCACAGATGGCAGTACATTTCTTTTTTTCACAATAATAAACAATAAAATAATTTTTGCAAGGTCAGATGTGCTTCTGACATGATATCAAGTTCTCTCATAAAATAAGTTACAAATGGTGTTCTATGTTTTCCATTTATTACCCTCTATTACGAATCAAATGCAGTGGCCAAAGGTGTTCACAATCAACTGCTCCAACACAAGGATATCTTTTCAGAAGCATGCTATGTTATTTCGTCAAGAAAGTTCAGTATTCGAGCAAAATACAAACTTTTTTTGGCCTTAATGCAAATAGGTGGGGTCTTGCATCTTATATTTACTGGTATGTGGAAAATGCCAGCAAGCAAAACATGTAATGTCCAGAATATTTAAGACTGGGATCAAGACAAAGCTTTAGCATATGTCAACATGTATGTTGTCGTGCAATTTAAAAGACACACACAAAATTCTTCTTATATTTTTTCTATATCAATTTTTCACCTACTAACTACAGCTACTAGCTATTTTTAGCTACACATGAGATCTTGGTGAAACTCAGTTGCGGTATCTTAAAGGCTGGAGTTGTAGGTGAATGTGTAGAACCTTTCAGAAAGCATTGTTCAGTCTCTCCTTTGTTAAAAGGAGTAAGTAATGGAAAAAAGGAAGGATTAAGGCTTGTTGCTTGATTCTCCCTCCCTCTCTTTGATAAATTTGAACAGTTTTCTCACAGATGACACCTGGTAAAATATAAATTATTTCATTATCTCATTTTATCTCTCCAATACTCCCGCATTACTACTCTTTTGATTCACTTTGTACCCTGACACTGTACTGATACGGTGAGCTACATTGAATGAACAGCATTAACGTGTGCAGTTTTGCAGCAGCATTTCTTCCCCAGTTTCAAGTCTCTCTGCAATAGCATTATAAGAAAGCCAATGTACACTGAACAAAACAAAAAATGCAACACTTATGTTTTTGCTGTAATTTTGTCCTGGGATACACAAAACAATCTGAAACATTTTCTACTTGCACAAAATTACCACTTCTCTCAAATATTGTTAACATATTGTCTAAACAAATAATATATAGTTGAGAGAAATTATTTTGTGTTTGTAGAAAATGTTTCAGATCTTTGAGGTCACCTCATGACAAATGAGAGCAAAAACCTTGCATTTATATGTTTTGTTCAGCAAACATATGTTTATATACTGTTTTTCACACCCACATAATAAAACATGGAAATGAAAAAAAATTAAATAATCTCCACATCTAAAATGCAAAACAAGAGTAAATATATTTCACTTTGTTACAATGCAAATTTAATAAACATAATTTTATAAAACAATCATGTTATCTATACCACTTATCATTCCTTAAATTCAAATGTTTTGATCTCTCGTTTTCTATATTTTATTTAGATTTTGTTTAAAGTTAGTTGTAGGATTTGTTTATTCTGTTTTTTTTTACATTTTTAAATGCTTTAAAAAATTAAGTTTAGAAAAAAACAAAACAAGGTGTTCTGAGATCACTTCTATTACCCAGTCCCTTCTGTGTTGACGCAATCCTGCCATGAAAACAGTTTGAGATACAGCGTCTTCTTAGATGAGCCTCTTGTGGTGACAAACAGACATAATTTCTCTCTGTTACCTCAATGCAAATTCAGAAAACTAGATGAATAAAAAGAAGTTGGAGGGTGGACACCTGTGGTAGGTGAAGCAGCACTGCCTATTGTATTATCCAAGGAAGATCATCAAAGGTTTGGTGGGAGAATATTTTAGCTGGGTCTGTGCAGTGGTGGTGGGGATGTCTCGTGTATGATTGCGCGTCTCTGTTTCAGCCCTGCTCTAATAATCTGTTTGTATAAAGATAAAGAACACACAAGCTCTGTAAATAATGCAAATCTGCCACAGGGCTTAACTTAGTCTTTGTATTTCACCTCTTTCTGCAGCTTTTAGCCATTTTTTTTCAGTCTTGTTTTCCTTTTTACCCTGTGTCTCATAGAAAAATCTGGATTGAGCTTTGTCTAAACTCCAGCTCAACAATAATAAATTAAGCCACCCTCTGTGTCCAGTCAATGTGTGTGTGTGTGAGAGAGAGAAAGAAGGATTAAGAAATCAATCCTTCCTCTAAGCCTCATGATCATTGGTCTGACAAGCCAATGCATAGTATGATGATACATCATCACATTGATTTAAAAAAAAAAAAATACAATTACAAATGTAGTAAGCCTATTGGAATTTTAATCCCCGATTGATTTTAGCGCTGAGACGATGTGTGCGGGACAATTGATTATGTTTGCTCACATCTGAGAATAAGTTAGGAGGTTGGACTTTTATCAATGGAAGCTAGCTTTTCCCTGACTTCTATACAGCAGCTATCTCAGATCAAGTGACCCTCATGGTTCGGTTTGGTGTTAAAGCTCCACCTCAGCTTCACACTGGGTAAAAAAAACATAAACACCTCACAGCCCTCTGTGCATCTGCATTGATTGTCTGTTTGCTCTTTTCCAGAGATCCTTTATGGAGGTGTGTATGTTGACCAGAACAAGTTCCTCTGCCACGCAGACACAATCCACTGGCAGGACATAGTGAAAAACCCAAGGTTCCATCCTGTAGTTGTGCCCACCAACAGCAGTGTTACGTGTAAGTTACAAGCACACGAATACACATAGATGATCCATTAAAAAAGAATTAGTAAATGAATACATACTTGACTGCAGGGAGGGTACAGTGAAAAAGTTGATTTAATTTCTTCCTGCTCTGGACGATATTTGGATTGGACTCAAAATGCCTCTTGTGATATCTTTTTTTAATACCATGTTAGATTTGTAATAATTTTTTATTACAATTATTTTTTTAATCAGATTTTTTTAAAAATCATTTTATATTCCTTTGTCTTCTTTCTTTTGAACCCGTCTCATCGTTTCTTCTTGGGAACTCTTAAAATAAGCCTTAATGACAAATGTATTTTAAATTTAACGAGGAATCATTTTGGTAAATTAAAAAGTACATTTTCTTTTTCACAAACATATTAAACAATGCAGTTCATATGCTGACTAAAACACACAACCAACATAATAAAATATAATAGTAATTAGCAGTATTTAAAGTTTTAAAAACATTTTACAGCATTTTGTCAGACATGCAATACTTAAAAAAATATTATAAATTATCTGACCTGATTTCTTAAAAAATAGCAAAGTGGGATTAAACATAAGGCTGCATGGTGGCAGTCTTGCCTCAGAGCAAGAAGGCCCAGGTTAAAATCCCAGCTGGGACCTTGGAGCTTGCTTGCATGTTCTCCCCATGTATGCAAAGGTTTTTTCTGGGCACTCTGGTTTATTCCCACAGTCCAAGACCATGATTCATAGGTAAATTGGTGACTCCAATTTGCCCCTGGGTGTGCACATGAGTGTGTAGCCCTGCAACTGATTAGTGACCTGTTCAGGGTGTACCCCATCTTCGTCCAACAGTAGCTGGGTTGTCTCTGGCAGTCCCGTGATCCCAAAAGGGATTCTTAGGATGGATGGATGGATGAACTAAAAAATAAGACTAATCCAAAAGAGACTTCAATGAGAATCCTGTCCTTTTAAAGAAGTCACAGTTTAAACGACAGATAACTATTATGTCATGACTTGTTTGAAACAGAAAAGATGTTTATCACAGCTAGGTGAAAAAAGAACACAGCTTGTAGCAGGATGTAAGATTGTGTGAATGAACAAATGTCGTGACGGAGCATGTTATTGTTAAAAGCACATATTTATTCTATTAGGAGGTGGCAGGCTGAAATGCTCTGGTCTACATTAAAGGAAAGATTAAATGTAAAATTAAAAAGAAAATCTCATTTCTGTTCTGTCACTGACGAAACATCCTCTCAAACTGATCTTTATTGGAACTGTTAGTTATTTTAAATTTTTTTCCTTTTTTTCATTTTTGTTCATCAAGTCATAAAACCTGAGAAAGCTTATGTTTTCTTTAGATGTTTTTTTTTCTTCTTTTTCCAGTGATGTTATTTTCTTTGAATTAAGCCAGAAAATATATTGTTGCCATGAAAACTGACTGCAGTCAGCAAACATTCTTGGATATTTTCTCACACTTGATGGAGGCTTCAGATGCATATTAACTCATTGCATTGATGTTCTGCTCAATTAGCCTCCTCCACGCAGCCTTATTGGTCTGGGATCGACTCTAACTCGGATGCAAATCTGGTTTCTTCACCAAAAGATCAGAGGTCTTCAAACTTCTAATTAATAACAGAGGAAATTATCCCTGTTTTAGTTTTGGAGATCACATACTTAAATTTGTTTTTATCTATTCATATCCTGAATAATTTTTGTTTATTGGTTTTCTTTAGAAAAATAAAAAATCCCAGCAAGAACTCTGAAGATATGGTCGCATCAACCAAACATTTATTGCTAACTTGCATCTATGTAATCACACTTTTGTCTTTGTTTATTGTTAAAAAAAAAACATATTTCTGTTTCTGTTAAACTGCCAAAAAGAAGAAAAAAACTGGACAAGAAAAAAAAAGGCTAAGCAAAGATAAATAAAAAGAGCTAGATACAAAGATGAGGAGGATTAATTAATGATGGTTGGGCGAAAGATGAAAGAGAAAAATGTGTAGTAGGGGCTCACAAATGAGGAAGAAGAAGAGGAGAGAAGATGAAGAAGCTCACATGGGGCAAGAGAGCTAGTCCAATGCTAATAGCTCTCATCTGGAGAAGGCTGACGGACAAAGGATGGCACTTTCAGTCATATCCAGCCTTGCTTTCTCCAGTCCATTACTGTCAAGTCAATTAAGTCCTTAAAAATCCAGAAAGGCTGTAAGGAAGTTATAGTTCTGAAGGGATAACAGCATGTTTTGCTTCTCCGTTGTCTAATCCTATCCCTATTGGTGTGGACAATTCAGATCTGGCACAGAAGATTATTTGAACCAAAAAAAAGGGGGGGGGGGGGGGGGAGGGAAAAAAAAAAAAAAAAAAAAAAACTAAAGAAAAAAAAAAAAAAAAAGAGGGGGGGGGGGGGGGTTAAAACAACAACAAAAAAAACTATTTAATTAAATAAATTGAAACAACTGAAACATTTTAGGTATTTCAATATGTGAAAGTAAAATATCACACCATTATGAAATTAATTATACAGTAAGGTAAGTAGATGCACTTTTGCTTGACTTATTTCTATTTTCACAGATTGTAATGACAGTAATTATGTTGTGGTAACAGAGAGCAACAGATATTTATATAGATTCATAGAATCTTGCAAACACTTTCAGCTAACTAAATTCCATTGGACACAACCAAATCTAAACATGCCTTTGCACACGAGTTGTTCAAAATCATGTCTTAATTGTGCTAACAAACCCTGGGAGTCATTTCTTTGAGGTCAATAAAATAGAACTTTAAGTACTTCAAACATACTTTAGTTTTTTTTTTAGACCTTTGCATCAGTAAAGTTTTACCAAATATGTGTTTTTTAAAATAAAAACGGAAAATGTCTATAACTTCTAGATGAAATTCAAATAACCCTCTTTGAATTTGTCTGCAGGTCCAAAATGCCATCGCTCCTGTAATGGACGCTGCTGGGGACCAAAGGACAACCAGTGTCAAAGCTGTACGTACATCAATAAGAACAGTTACTTTTAAGATAAGGAATAATTACTTACACTTAAGTAAAAAAAAAAGTTCTCGCATATTGGCATTTATTCATTGGAAAATGCCCCCAAAACATGCTACAAAACATGTCTAAAAAGGTATTAAGCTAACAAGTATTTACTTGTGTGCTATATTAATATGTGACATGTCATCTATCAATCAATTTTCTTAACTCGCTATACTTCTTTTGTGGTCACTGGGGAGCCTGACTCGGCTACTGTTGGGCGATGGTGAGGTACATCCTTGACAGGTCACCAGTCTGTCACAAGGCTGTGTGATGTGTAAAATCTAAAAAAAACATTTAAAATGTCTCAATTAAATGCCAGCATACGTAAAAACATCAATTAAAGAGGAAATCTCCATGGTTGGCCAATAGTTTATGCCTTTTTTCCTCAACAACTGAATATGTAAACCAATGCATACCAATGTATGGGGATATTTATCTATTCCACCAGCAGGATGGCAACCAACAGTGGTTTAATAAACTGAATGAAAGATGAGACTTCTACAGTACTGACATTTCTAAGGTTTTTTTTTTTTTTTAAACGTACATGTTCATGCATGCATCATTCAAATGAAATTGTGGATGAATCCCATAGATAACAGGCCATACTATTTAGTCATATATCACATACCATTTATCATTTGTACAGTATTGATTTCATTACTTTTAGAAATTCCTTGAAAGCATTTGCAGTTAAATCATCTGTAGGTACAGGCTGATAACTTTCAAAAGCAATCTTTTAGGCCTTTACTTTGAGCTATTAGAGATGTTCACTCAAGTAATTGATCAGTGCTTTAAGTAGATCAATTAAAAAATGTATGTTTAATCAAAAAAAATGAAAGCCTTTTGAAAGTTTGTCTTACATTTCTTGCACGAGGCAACCATATAATATAAGCTTTGCTTTTTTAAATTGTCATTCTGATTAAAGGGACTTGATCATTTTGTAAGCGTGCCAAAACTTGCAACCAAGTCGGTGTGGTAGACACTCTCTACTGAGAAAAAGATAAATATCAGACCATTTTTTCCCCTGTATGCCCTTACGTTCTGAGTCCTCTAAATAATGACCTGCCTTTGCACTGTGCACCAGATATGTGACACACAGACTTTTTATACTGGTTTTCTACACAAATATTTGGTTGCCTGTGAAACGAAGAAGGAGTTGAGATTTGACATTTTGGCAACATGCGGTTTTAAAGGACAGTATGGAAGGGCAGACCTAAAAAACAATAAAGACATTTTTGGGAGAAATAATGGAAACCTTCATGTGCTCTAAGGTAATTTACAATGGATTGTGTGTGTAAAATTGTATAGCTCTAACTGGCGTTTTACCTTAGACTGCACCCCACTCGACCACAAATCTGCACATTTCATAACAATAAAAATAAAAGAATCCTCTCACATTTACGAGATGATAAAATCTCCAAGAGTTCTCACTCACAGTTTTATTTGGGAGTTTCTCTTGCAAAACAGAAGCAGAAAAAGAAGAATCTGTTAGCGTAAAAGTGTAAAGCTGAGAGGCAGTCGCTGCTTTGACTGATGCTGCTGTCCACAGCCTGTTCAAATGAAAGCTTCCAGGCATATTTCATGAGATGGATTCCTTCTGCATTTGTCACCAAGCAGATTTTTTTTTTCTCTTTTCTTAAAGTGGAAGTTTTAAAGCCAAACTGATAAACAGCATAGCCTCTCTTTGGCAAAGTAATTTGTTTGACAGGGTGTCTCTTGAATAAAGCAGGCCATTTCATTTTAACCCAGGCACCGTTAATGGAATCCCACTGATGGTGTGTTAGGCGCAGGGGTGAAGTGTGCGAGTGAGTTTGCATGTTTGTTATGTGACTTGGCTGTTGCTTATATCTGTCTTACTGATAGTATCTCATCAGAGCAACGCCGAAACCGAAAAACCGTCATCTAGCAAAAACGCATGAGCCTGCACTCAGTAAAACATGCAGTTTTCAGTTACCAGCTTTGTAATGATTTACGATTACTGCTACTCTTGGTAATTTTCTCCTTAGCGGCCTACATTCACACAAGGGGATTTAAGTTTATTACTTCTTTTTACTTTTGACACTTAACCTTCCCATCTTATCAGCTGTCGATGTTTATTTGCCATGCTGTCCACTGAGAAATGACATATGGGTGCAAAAAAAAAAAAGAAAAGACACGGGCATATGGCAACTCTTATGATTGCAATAAATTTGCAAGGAAGACTTGGACATGTGTCACATCCAAGTTGAGACCTTAAGGAGCACACAGTGAACATGATTGATGACACGTTAAAGGCAGGACAAAAAGGCTGTAGCTATAACTTTACATGCGGCACACATCAAGCCAAAGTAATGCAGAAGCCAAGCATTTATGACGATCCATCAAACAGTGCATGCAGTATCTACTCATTAGGAATATGGTTTTGGTTGGAGAATTTAGATGAAAACTTTGTCATCTCTGTCCAATGAAGTTCAGTAGAACAGCTTTACCTACTGCACACCACTGTCAGAGAGTAGACAGTGACAAATTGGTCCATGTTCTCTACTGACAAGAGTGTTCCCAGAATAAATCACATAGACAACTTTTTAGTGTCGTTCATCATTCCACATACTTGCTAATTTTTCTCTACGTTTTACCATGAACACATTTATAATCCTTGCAATGAAAATCAATTCACACACATCCAGGTCCCTCATCCATTGAAGAGAAAGGGTTGAAAATGCACTTTCTCTACCTGTGACATCACAACCATTGGTAAAATAATGTTATGAGGCAGATAAAATTAACTCCATCTACTGAGCTGTTTGTTTGACCTAATTGTTGATATGTGATACAATATAATCTCCATCTTTTTTGATTGTTACAGTAACAAAGACGGTGTGCGCCGAACAATGTGATGGACGCTGCTCCGGCCCCTATGTCAGCGACTGCTGCCACCGCGAATGTGCTGGTGGCTGCTATGGACCAAAAGACACAGACTGCTTTGTAAGTAGACAAAAACAAACAAATAAATGCATACATACAACTTTACTTTTGCTTTCTTACTGTTATAGTTTCAATTACTTTTGTAATCTTTACATCAAAAAGACACTTTGTACTTTATAACTTGAGATTTACCAGTGTTTCTTTGTTAAATAAAAGCCATACATTTACTTTTTTGTTACCTCAGAAAACACCAAAACTTCTGGATTCTTTTTTATGTGTTTGTCTTTGTTAATTATATATTTGATAAAAAAAATAAAAAAAAACCTTTAAAGTCATGTTAGATTTTATGCATTTAATATAATTGAGGGAATCCTCTAGCCTTTATTATTTAACAACTAAACTTGACTCTTTTTCTTTTAACATTAAAAGAAATTGTCTTTAGAATTCTCACTTTTTTCCATTATTGTTTCAACATCTTAAAACAGGTACTTTTGTTGTGACTTGGTAGTCATAATCAAACAGTTAATATCTTTTTTCCCTTTACACAGTTACTTTAAAGACCCACTCTAATGGAAATTGTGTTTTAGGTGTTTTAGCATAGTTTTATAGAATTTTTCTGAGCTGGAGAAAGTGTAAACAAAGTAATAATGGGAAGCAGGGGCAGACTTAACTCAGAAGCAAATTTCGAATAAACTACTACTGCTCTGTAGAAACTATGTTCTAGAAAATGACACGTTTTAGAGTTGGGCTAGAAAATGGCAAAATCATAATTCAAAGATCACTGAAAAAACACTTTTACAATAGATCAAAAGATAATTGAAGTGGGACTTCAATGTGGACAGGTTCTTATTTGAAACAACTGTACCATGTTCTAAAAAGGATAAAACTACCTTGCAAATGACCCCTGACTGAAATGAGCATTTTATACTTGACACTTACAGTTTTGTGTATGTTTTCAGGCCTGCACAAACTTCAATGACAGTGGGGCCTGTGTTACCCAGTGCCCTCAGCCATTTGTCTACAATCCCACTACCTTCCAACTGGAACACAACCCTAGTGCAAGATACACCTATGGAGCCTTCTGCGTCAAAAAGTGTCCACGTAAGTCACACTTCCTACATAGACGAGCAAGAAGTGTTTGCTTGTCTTCCTTTTATTGTAATTTTTATCATAACCTTTTTTTCCTACAACAGAACTAATTTGTTACCATTAAACTGCATATGATATTTAGTGTTTTACACCTTAAAAATTGGGGTTATAAGAGAATAGCCGTCTGTGGAGTTGTGTCAATTGGCAGCAATTCGCTCAACTAATTCTTACCACTGTTTTCATGTGTAATTCAACACTACTAAAGTAGCATGGAGCTAGAGATAGTACAGATCTCCTCCAAACCACAACACAACAGACAGGCATGTTTGGGTGATTCTTTGATGGATATTAAAATCAAATACCGGTTGAGAACCCTGTAAAGATCTTTACTTTAGATTTGGCTTGCTGTGTACCACATGTGGTAGGCTGTCGGACTAAAAATAAGTGAAGACAAGAGCAGCTAGATACAGCCTACTACATGGAGGTAATGAGTCAAAGGTGTATACGGTTAATGATCATTAACAGCACCCCCCACCAGGCCACAGGAGGAACTCAGATCCCATTGAGAACAGTCTAAAATAACCACTTGGTCTGCTATAAGTTGGCAGTTTTAAACTAAAGTGGTGTGCTGTCGGTAGCTCCTTAGTTTTCTAATCCAAAGAGAATGTCTAAACTTCAAAATCACCAACATCTGGGAGTCTTTTTTAAATATTGGGTGTGGGGTCTGGAGAAAATGAAAGAAAAAAAACACAATAGAACTGGTGCTCCAAAGACACAATAGTTGTAATATTGATATTACTCTATTAAAGTTGCAGGAAATTGTTGTGGAGAAGGATAAACACAAATATGATGGTTACACTAACATCTTTTTTTCTTGTTTTCCCCCTTCATTTAATGAATAAAACCACCATGTTCTCAGTCCATTCTATATTTTTGTTATAAACTTTGCATTCATGTTATGGAATTGTGTATTGTTGCCTTGCATTGGCTTTCTTGGCCATGTAAGGATTTCTTTTTTTAGTGGATACCGGCATGGACATTAAGAAATATTTATTTTCTTCTATTGATAATCAGTCCAATGAGACGGCTATGGCTGTGATATTGGGCTATATAAATAAAATTGAATTGAATTCTTTTAACTTGTCCTGTCCAACAGCTGAGTAATCAGATTTGAGCTGAAAAACTCTTGAATTGGACAGATTGTACTGTTTCAATGGGGGGTTAGAAATCTTCGGACACACAAGGTGCATATTTGTATAACCCCCTTTTGTAATTTTAGCTAAACTTTATTTATATTGGTTATGTTTGAATCTTTTTTTGTTGGACCGGATGGAAAAGAATAAGGGGGCAGAAGAGAGAGGGATGTTGGTGAGGGTGTAATGGCACAAAAGAGAGGAAGAAAAGTTGTGGGTTAAAGAAATTGGAGGATGATTATGGTGGGGGGGCTCCAAGAGTCTTCACACACAAACTTGTTAACATGTACACAATACAACTACAGATCACATGCAAACTTATGCATACAAACCAACACATGTAAACCATTTCATTCTGTCACACAAACTAGTTATGCAAAGGTGAGCTGACACCTGTATTCAGGTGTTTATATTTTGCTGAGGTGGATGGTGGAATGTTAAAAAAAAAGAAAAAAGGAGGGAGAGTGTCTGGTCATCCCCACACCAAGACCCCCGCCAAAGCAGCATCGCATGAAGAGCCGAACCCCCAGGCCACACACCCCCCACCCCACACAGAGAGCGAGGAGGCAAGATGGAGTCAGTATCTGGGGCAAGCCACGGTGCCCACCCCCAAGCACCACCCCTGTGAGACCTCTGGTCGTGGCCCCCATCGATAGCCTCAATGGAGACCGCAAGTCACCAAACCTCCTCGGTCCCATACCGATAGTGGACACACACACTCCCTCCCACAACAGGCCCCCCCACCCCCAGTAGCTCGCCCTTCCCAGACCCCACGTCCATTGTAGGCATCGCCCAGAGCAACCGCAGGCCCCAAAAGGCTGCCTTACCCTGTCTACATAAAATCATTCAATCAACACTTTTTCTTTTTTTTTTTTTTTTTTTTTTTTTTTGATTAGTTGGTCTTTTTGTTTATTTGTATGTTTTTTTTAATTTAATTTAAAAAAAAATTTTTGTTGAAAAAAAAAAATTTTCTAACCCTAACCCTTATTTGTTTGTTTTTTTTGGACTCGTTACTAATCAAATCATGCCTTTAAAAAAAAAAAAAAGGACAGGAAGCTTTGCCAAAAAAAAATGTTTAGCATTTTGACCATTCTGTGCTTTATATTAAAGGTAGCAATTCTTTCTGTTGAGTGTGTGAGTCCCTAAACTATAGGACAACTTCGCCAATGAATCCATTTTATGGAGACCCCCGTGCTTTCTTGATAGCAAAACAAACTGTGGCAACTATTATAAATTACTATATTGGTATAACACAACTCCACATAGAAATGATGTTTGGCTTTTTTTGTTTGTTTTTTTTTTTTGCATTTTAGCACAATACCAAACATTTCTGCACAAAAAAGCCCTTTTTGGGGGTTTTTGGGGCAACATTTTTTTAATTCCTATTTCCTAATTACTAATGCTTTGCATGTTTTATAATACTCTCTGCCCCTATGGATCTGTTTTAGCTCATCAGCTCTGCAGAAACCAGATGCTGAGTCAGAGTCATTTATATCATGGGTTTTGGAGCAGCGAACTTGTGAAGCTGGATTAGGAACAATTTTTCAAGCAAAAACATTCAGACCCCACTATACCATCTTAGATAAATCTGAGAAACCAACAAGTTCCAACATCAGCCAGGAGAAATGATAAATGACAAATGAAAAAGAACGATAGCCAAATCATGTTGCCCCAAAACCAGATTCCCTCGATTCCTTGTTTTTGCAAAACAATAATCTTCATATGTGTTCACCACATTAGTGGTGAAGCAACCCCCCTGGGAAAGTCCACTTGCTAGAAATGAATATTTTATCATATTGTCGTGGAACATTTGCAAAACATTATATTCTTGTTTATTGGTTTGTTTTCCCTTTTCTTTACATACAACTTATTTTTTCCCAATAGTGAAAAGTTAGGATGTGGGCAGATCGTTCTTTACATCACGTATTTAAAGGTATTTTTAGCACCACATGCTTTGGAGTAAAATCAAATCAGATGACAAAATTAAGTGGGCTTACTCAAAACAAAATAAAAATACGGAACAGCAAAAATAATACAACCTGGAACATACCACCATTTTTACATCATGCTGCATATAGTTCAATCATTTGATGTTTACACTTAAAGCAAGCAATGCTTAAACACTTTTTCAGTTCATTGTCCAACACATTCCATTTTATGACCCCAGCAAAGGAAATAAACATTTGTTTAAGAGCACTTTTTACATTAGATTCATAATTTCTCCTACTATTTCCCTCATTTATAACAAAAAGATGTTTTAAACCACATGGCATCAAGACATTTTTGGCCTTATACATTACCAGCAGTGTCTGTAAAGTACTGAAATCTTTGAAACACGTGGTGTCATATAATTCCAGCCTGGCACAAACCACAATTATTCATTTCTCCTCCATGATCAGTTTTCAAACAGTTGGAACTTATTTGAATTAAAAGGGACACCATCCAAACATCACTACCAAATTCCTGGTTTGTCAACACTTGGCCTGGTCTACCTTTTAACGCTTGTTCATTGGCTTAGTGTTTTGTATGTAAAGCTCATAAACAGTCTTAGAAACTTGCGTGGGTATAGGTGAATGTGACAATTTGTAACATGGAAGCCCGAACTGCGCATTTATGCGCCTTTACATAGACTTGTAATTGGAAGCAGCTGGCTGAATGCGTGCCAAGGCCAGTGTGAATAAAGCATAAAAAGGTTAACCAGCACATCAGAAGGACAAAATATTGTTTATCTTTTTTATAAAGAAGATGGATATTTATGTCAGCATGTTTACCCTACCACAACTAACTAATTCATACACTATTTTTTTTTTACAATTCTACAACAAATACTGTGCTGCAGACATTTAAACACATTACAACAACACAGAATAGCTTGAAAATCTTCTTAGTAAAAATAAATACATTACTGTAGCTGTTTGGTATATTTTCTGCATTTTGTTGTTAAACCCACACTCAGAGTTTGCATTCCCCCCAGCTCACAGTACTTCTGTATTTAGCCTGCAGCCAGTTTTTCCTACACCGGGGTTAAATGTCTTGCCTTTGGACACATTGACATACTGACTGCCAAGTCAGGGAGTCAAACTACTGACCTTTCACTTAGCGCACAAAACTTCTACTGACTGTACAGCTGCCCAAATGCACTATTATACTCTTTCTAAATCATCTGCAGAAAATTATGATCATTTGGGACGATTTTTCCTTTGGACTCTGCTAAAGAAGTACCAATAATTGTCTGTCCTGGATAAAATGGTTTCCTTTCTTTTGATTTCTTGTCTTAACCTTTTTCTTATTATAAATTCTGTCTCAATATATTTTATCCTAGGTGATATTGAGGTTTACAAGTTGGTGAAACAAAAAATTGTCCACTGAGACTTTCACCTTTTGCGATTTTCTGCACTCCACTACCTCCTAAATCACGTGTGGTCCTAGGCAACAAAAAGCAGCCATCAGGGTTTGACATTTACAGTGATTTGTTTCTCCAGATAACTTTGTCGTGGACCATAACTCCTGTGTAAGAGCATGCCCCACCAACAAGATGGAGGTGGAAGACAATCATATTAAGATGTGCATCCCTTGTACTGACATCTGTCCAAAAGGTAAACACAAAAAAAAATAAAACATATTATATTAAACAGCTAAACAAATACATGCACTTTACATGTTTTTTTATTGATATTTACACGTGTAGTAAATGTCAGTACACCTTCTAGTTCATGCTACATGCATTTTAGTAGCAATGCCTGACCACTCCAGATCAATCAATGTCAAATACGAGATCATAAATCTTCTTGTTTGTGAAAACTCTCATTCACCCAGGATTGCTCCATAGCATGTTTTTGTTGTCTTCTCTTTTAGTATTTTATTCAAACCTTAAAACATTAATAATGATGTAATTTTTGACTGCAAAGTCAATCTTATAAATATTGAAAAATGACTTACTTTTCCGGGACTGTGTGTTCTTTAGCATGTGATGGAATAGGTACGGGCAGCCTGCAGACAGCTCAGACGGTGGACTCCAGCAACATTGATAAGTTTGTTAACTGCACCAAAATCAACGGCAACTTGGTGTTTCTGATCACTGGAATCAAAGGGTGAGAACATTCATCTTACAAGAGTTATAAATGATGGAGTGAAAATGTGTGAATATTCAGTATGTAAACAAAAACTTAAACCAGCAACTGCAAAGAAGGTAGCATACAATTTACTCAGTGCCGGTCTGTGCATTTCAGAGCTGAGCCTTCAGTTTTCCTCCACCAAATCCAGGCTTGTCAATATTAACCGTTTTATGTTACCATTATATATGAATATTATTTTCTGAAGCAATTCCATCATAAATTGATCATTTATGTCGAATAAAATTCACTATGATTGCACATACTTATTGTAAAAACAAACGCAGCGCGTGCAAGTCTCCTCCCACTGCAATAACAGTAGTCATTTATAAAAACAATAATAGATAGGTTATTCTCACTATAAAGTTTTGAAAATTAGCCAAGCTTTTTCCTGCCAAATGTGTTATTGAGATTTCAAAGAAGCAACTATTTTGAAATCAGCAGGAAAAGTCCTTCTACTGTCCCTAGTGGAATAATGATGAACTTCAGGGCAAGTTATGTACCAACTTACTTTTTTAAGGGAAGTTTGGATCATGCTATTGAAATAGAGGACTCAGAAATATGTGTATCAAAAAATGATACAAATGGTTATGTAAGATTTTCAGTCATTTTTTTGTCTTATATTTGTTAATGGAAATGCAAAGATTGACAAATTTGTTCTCATTTGTTTCATCCTTTTGGTCCATATTTATTAACAGGGATGTCTATCACAACATAGAAGCACTGGACCCAGAGAAGCTCAATATTTTCCGAAGTGTTCGGGAAATCACAGGTGAGTACATGAGTTAAAAAAATAGATAGAATTTATTTTAAACTTCTTCCTTTAGCTTGGGTACAATTCATATAATTTATATGGTGTATCTGCTGCTTATGGATTATTCTTTTGTGTTTCCTCGACTTAACCCTCTCTCCTCATGAGGCTGTCCACATAAAGGACAGACATGGCAGCATGAGATGAATATCTTATGAGGCTTTCAGTTCCTTCTGTCTCTTTTTTGCTTTTCCCTTGGGGACTTCCTTGCTATGAGTCCCACAGTCCCAGCTCTCCCTTCACGCACCATGAGGAAAAGATCCAGAACATGTGGTGCGCATCGGTAATCCTCTAGCTCCCGCATGCTACCACCACTTTTGAGGTTCATGTGTGCTGTCATTTTTTCCAGCCAAGTCATTTGACAGTGCCATCGAAAGATTTTTTTTTTTTATGCCTTAAAGTTTCACCCCAAACATATTTTGGTCTGTTGTAAAAGTGCCCTTTCAATCATGATTATGCCGATTTTTGCAAAAAAAACAAAACAAAAAACTGTCGTTTTCTAGGAGATAGTTTCCACAGAGCAGCAGTCGTTTTTTAGAAATTCACCTCTGAGTTCTCAGCTGGACTGAAGGCGCTGAGTAAGGCCTCATTTCCCATCATCCATCTGTTTACATGTTCTCCTGCTAGCAGCCCCTCACAGCCCCAACCTAATATTACTGGTGCAACAAAAATGGTGAGCAATAGCAGAGCTATCCAGCTTTACAGTTTTGTGCCAGATGCCAGCTTGGGCAAGGAAAACAAAGACGTACTTGAATATAGTTGTCTACAAATGGATGCGTCTGAATGGAATGAAGCTAGGAGCTTGTACATTAGACTTAAAACTTTTCTCAAATGCCATTTTTTACATCTCCTCCTGATTTACAATGATTCTTTTATCTGTTGTTTGATGATTTTTATGTCACTTATTTATGCTTTTTTTTATCATTAACTGTTTTACCATTTTAGCTGTTTTTATTTGTGTTTTAATGTACGGCACCTTGTTTGACTGAGGTTATTTTAAGGCGTCTTATAAATCAATAAATCAAATCAAATCAAATTTGAACAAAGAAAAACCCAGAAATGCAATTTTAAGATTAATAGTATAAAAGTATATATGCCATCCATAATGAGAAAAATGTCAAAAGAATATGCAAAAAAAACAAAAACAAATTTTCTTAGGAGTGGGTCTGTAACAGGACTAAAGTACAATAAATCCATATATACATATATATATATATATATATATATATATATATATATATATATTATAACATCATCACCGTTTCAAACACAGCTGAGACCTTTCTATGTGGAGTTTGCATGCTCTCCGTGTGTATTTCATTGGTGACTTTAAATTGTCCCTAGGTGTTAAAATGTGTGATTCTCTGTCTTTGTGTGGCCCCGCAACGCACTGGCAACCTGTCAAGGGTGCAACACATATTTTCCCAAACAATATAGGTTAGCTCCAGCAAACCTAAGACACCAAACGGGACCTAAGGGGCTTAGAAAATCGATGGATAGATAAATGTTCAAACACATCAAGCCACATGTGCATTTGTTAGCAGATCTGTGGTATCTAGTTATTTGTATAACTGTGACAGCACCTTAAACTCTAATATCCTCAGCTGTTAGAGATGTCGTCTTCTTCTAGCAATTGTTTTTCCGTTTCAGACAAGCTCAAAAGATACTAATAGTCCACACAATGCATGCAGTACTACAGAAGACGGCATGATGATTGACAGGAAAACTCAACCTGCTTCCACTTATGTCTCAATCAATGAACAGAGGTAGATAACCCTTCTTACTCGGTGAGGGCAAAGCCGTAGGGCTAATTGGGAATTGGGACTGGGCCAAAGATTGCTCTTCGTTAAATATAAAGACATCACATAAATGGTGTATGTCCCCATTTTGTGATTAAAAAATGATTTAGCAGAAAGCACTGCACTTTTCTCCGGCCTTGACCATATGACTCTTTTTTTTTTTCTTGTAAATTTGTGCTTAGTTTGAGATTTTCTGGAGTTAATAGTGAAAAAAACTGGATGGAAGAAGCATTACAAGTCATTTGAAAGATGCCATCCTATATTTAAAGTATTTTTTGGAAAAAAAAACACATTAAGTGTGAAAATAGCAAATCAATAGTTTTCACAAAACCTCAGATTTAAATGAATACTGATATGTTTAGGGAAAAATCATAAGCTCCTTGATTCCTTCCGAAGCATTTTCCTGTAGGTTATGAGATTTTGCACAGGAGGCACACAAATAGCTTCCATAAAAAAAACACCTTTTTTATGGTTGGTTTTGTTATGGTTAGTGAAAGCATTTTGAAGCAGTTGATGGGTCATGAACTGGTGGTCAGACATGTGTGTCAGCTGAGCTTGTCATCCTTCCGACTTGTCTTGAGAACGTGACGTCTGACAGAAGCAGCAAACCTGCCTCTGTGACCCTAGGTCAACACAAACATTGCTCCAGTTTTTAAATGAGCAGGATGGACCTTTCACAGCAGCATATTCTTCTTTTTTTCTACAATTTTGTCCTTCCCTATTTCTTCTCTTGACTTTTGTTTTATAATATCTTCAAAGACATTTTTTGCAGGTCAGAATCCATTCCAAGTGGTCAAACTTAGCATAAGTGGATTTATCAGTGTTTTGACATGGAGAGTAATCACCACAACTTAAATACTCTTAACCTTTACTAGTGAGCTCATTTTCTTCTTCACTAAGCACATCCACAGTTCTATTTACTGTGCACACTGGTGTGTTGTTAATGTGGTTCTCAGTAGACAGTTAATCAAAACAAAATCTTTTTTTTTTCTGGCATTAAGCAGTCAGATTCTCCAAAGAGGTTATATGGAGGTACATCTCTGTAGTGTTGTTCTCGTATCTGTTGTGTTGCAGCTATCATCCCATTGTGTTCAGATGATGAGCCACTGAGGTAAACACTCAAGTGTTGGAAAATTACAACCTGGTTGTTTGGGGAAGTTTGGAGATTTTTTTCAATCGTTTTCATAGCAAACTTTGGAAAAAACAATACAACTTTTAGAATGGTCATCGCATCTCAAGGGCACAATTCATCAAAAAGTCTTATTGAGGAATAATGAACATTCTGTATGCTGCTGTTCACCTGTTAGAATATCCCATCAGCACAGCAAACCAGCATTCACCAAACCGCACATGTGGTTTGGAAGAGAGTTTTACGCTGGATGCCATGTATGATTTTTGTGTTGTCCTCAGAACCAACAAGTTCTTTTTAAAAAAAATCTGTGCCTGCTTTGTGCCGCTCTAGCTTTTCCAAGTTATTATTACAGCAGGAAGCCAATTTTTCAGTATTACTCTGCAGTGAGGATGGTGTGGGCCAGCGTGTGGCATCTGCTGAAAGATTTTAAAGTGACAGCACTGCAGGAATGTTACTGTGTTCTTATAAACAAGTTCAGGACTGTGTTTCAACACTAAGTAGCTTGTTGGGACCTTAAGTTAACTCTTTTTCAGTCACATCCAGGGACCATGAAACCTAGTTCATTACAGTTTCATTCAGTAACCCACTTATGTGTGGCTTACTAGTTTGGAAAATCTAACACCCTCTCACAATATATAGGGCATAGTCTTGTTTGTTTGTTTGTGTGTGTGTGTGTGTGTAAAGCTCTCAGTGGGTTGTTGGCTTATTATTCATCTGTGCCTGTTCAGTGTGTTTGTACTTTTTTTAAATTATTGGTCTCTAACTGATCAGTTCTTTCATCTCTTCTCTATTTTTTGTTTGTATCATAACTGAATCTGATAGATTGTTGTGTTTTTGCACATGTATGTGTGGGTGTGTGTAAGGGCGGTCGACACTTGCGTTGCGTTAAACCACTGTAAGTCACCTCATCAGACATCCGCGACTCTGTCCTGGTGTCCTAATAAGGCTTTTACTCATCCTGATTATACCCCTATATTTCCTTCAAGTCTGCTTTATCCTCAGATCAGCCCACAGGCTGAAAGATTGACTTCATTTGACACTGAGTCTTTGCATGTCACACACAGTCATGTCCCACTTTCATGACGCTGGCGTGGATTGATCTTGTAAAGTTGTACTAGCTCTCGGTCAGATTGCGGCCTTTTCTCTTGTTTGCCTCATTAAATCTACTTTCAGCGTGGAGTGTGGATTTTAGTTCACCACTTGTGCGTCTTTGCACAGATGAGGATGTTTGATGCACCTCTGTGTTCTCACAAGACATCAGGGATGCGTCTTTAATCTCTGGTTGTTGTAGCATTTTCACACTGACCTTTATTGATAAGAACACAAAACCAACACAAGCTGGCTTTAATCCAATGTCTGTAACTGTCTAAGAAAGTGAAATGTAACTTTAGATCAACTTGGTATGATATTTTTACGTAAAAAGACATTTTTTCTTTATAGTTTAGGGAGTTGAGGGAGTTTTTGGTTTCAAATTATTTTAATATTGTGTTTTAATTTACATATGGTGTGTGTACATTTTAAGCCAAACGAGAAGATGACTTTTTATCTGAGGATAAACATGTCATTCATGTAAGATTAACACATTTAGAGAACTGTTGAGGCATTTTTCTCTGAAGCAGCTGGAATATGATTCAATGCAATTACTGCAATGACATTATAGTGATTTTCTTTTTGAGCGAACAAACAACTTTATGACTTTATAAAATCTAGGTCAGTAAGTTTCAGGTCGCTATTTTATGTGAAATTGGAGCTCCTATAATGACTATTAATATATTTAAAAGAAATGAAGAAAAACATAATACTGGTTTCACAATAGCAACTCAGACTTCAAATAAATGTCATTGCAACTCTCCTGGAGATGAACTTCTGCCATCATATCTGGAATGATGTTAATTTCATAAACACGTGCTCAGTTTAACGTTGGGGAAATACTTACATAAATAAACCATGGTCGCCCTGGTTCAGCAAATACATTTATGATTACAGGAAGATTAAAAATAAATCTTCTTTGACCATGTATTGCACTATGTGGAATAGTTTTTGACTGATATGAGCTAGATTAATTTAAAAGTGTGTATTTTTCTGCATTCTGATAATAAACTCATTGGTTAAAAATATGTTTTATTTATTTATGTATTTATTTCAACAGAGAACACATATACAAATGCTCTGTGGTGTTTCTTTGCTGTAATGTTTTATGGATTTTACACAATTAGGATAACCAGCCTACCCTGTTACTTTTGGGCACTTAGTTACTCTTGCTATTCACCTAATATGACCTTTGATGGTTATTTCAATAAAAAGAGATCTTGAAAATGGGATTGAAAGATTTATTAGTCAAACAGGAATCTGTGCATGAAATAGTCCATAGTCTTTGGCGGTTGAGCTCTGGGCTAGATACATCTTGCATGTTTGGGATGACCCTGGACCATGTGAAGAAACCCCAGAGCCTAGATGCTGAAGCCAAAGCAAAGAGCCAGAAGAAGGACGAGTTTGGAATGTGGGCCGGCAAAAATGTCTGAAATTTGAATTTAAAAGGCAGGGATTTAATTGTGATTGGCTGTGAATAAAGTAAACACTTTAGCTATTGGCTCAGAGTGAGGACTTATCTTAAAGGAGCCTGGCCACTATTGGAAACTGGCGTCTTAAGTAAACACCTGTTATAACCGGTATTTGTTGGAGACCAGCATCATTTAGAGACTGGCCATTGGAAAATATATGGTAAACCATAATCATTCATCTTTTTTATTATAAAAAACTTGTCAATATCTTGTTTCATTAGACTTTTTTTTTGTTTGAAGGTGTAGTACTTCTGCAGCGAACCCAAGAGAAGCGCTGTTGGTTTTTTCTTCCTACTTGTTTTTTTTTTTTTTTTTAACTAAAGAAGATGATCTATGCGCTCTCCAAAATGGGCTGTGTGTAATTCTTTAAACTTATCTGATTCTTTAAAGTGCACCTCATCAAACATTGTTAATGGGAATCTGTTCAGAGGCTTCAGTTATCCTTTTGGGACGGCTGTAACAAGCCAGGATTCCCTCAAATGGACAAAGATATTGCAAAGGGTTATTGTTAAGTTTTCAACAAGCCAATTATTTAGAAATCAACCTTTTCAGTTTGAGAAAACAACACAACATGCATTATTTTTATTTCTCTACGTTTTTAAGTATATCATGTCTCTATAGAGATTTTCAGTCATTCAGGTCATGTCCTCACAGGATTCAGTTCCTCATGTTAACTGGACTTTACAGGATCATGTAGTTGAGGTTTGGCTGCTTATCTTCTGTTCTGAAGAAGAACTGACTTGTGGAACTGAAACAAACTATTTTGAGATGTATAATGCATCTTCTAAATGAACCGTTAGCGACCAGACGCCTTAAAGAGTAGAATCTTGTGATGCATAACGTCATCCTTTTTCCTTTTTCTCGTGTCTTCAGCCAGCAGCATTGTTGGCCCTCTACTGTTGACTTGGGGTTTGTACTTACCCACTGTTCCACTGCTAAATATTTTATATTTCTGAATCCATTATTGAAAATTCTAAATGAGCAGCAGCCATCCTTTCACTTTTTCATTTACTTCTTTAAATGATTTAACAGAACAGAACGATCGGGGGAAAAAAGCAAAATATTGGTATGGCTGTCGTGCTTCTATTCCATTTTCCAAGTTGATATTCCGTATATCATGTACCAGAAAATCACTCCTTTAGCTTACATTTGCTTGTTTTGGTCACTGTGGTTTTAAATATTAGGTTTACCTTGAAAGAGGAGACTGTAGTCATCTTATACTCGATTGTGTTTTCCTGATCACGCCTGTACAGGTGACATGTTTTAACACATGTGCTTGTGTGTGTTTGCATTTAGGTTACCTTAACATCCAATCTTGGCCAGACAACATGACTGACCTGAGTGTTTTCTCCAACCTGGCAACTATCGGAGGAAGAGCACTATACAGGTATAATATTATACACCTACTAACTGCTTATTACAAGTTCTAAAAATGTCCCAAAACATAGTTGGAAAGTAAATGCTTAAAAAAAACAAATTAAAAATAAGAAAATTAAACCTAGAACAAGTAGATACTTACAATTCAGTAATTGCAAAAATATAAAAACTACATTTTATAAATGTGTTGCTTAATGGCCAGAAAAAAATAAAGAAAGTTTTTTGTTTTTTTTTTTACAAAAAAGGTTAAGTGGGATTTGGCGTTTCTCGCTGGGTTTTGATCAGTAAGAAACTGCACCAAATGGCTCAAGGTTGCAGACCCCAGGTTTGGAAAAAAAGACAATGTTTTCTTTAAACTTGATTTCAAAATCTTTAGATGCCTGACAGACCTCACCAAACATGTCATATTCTCCTTTACTCCAAATGAACTTTAAAATTATTTTTGTATTAGTTCAATTTCTTCTCTTTAATCACATTTTAGAGGGGATGTAGTGTAAAGTGTTATCTAAAAACATTAACCCATAAGGTAACAAAAAAACATGAATAAAAATCATGCGAAATTGCGACGAGGGTTTCATGTCAGTATGGATGAAGTCAAATCACAATAATAATGAGAGCTAAAGAGGAGAAGGTAGGAGAAAAGATTGTTGCAAACCTAAGAAACAAAAAATATAAATCTATAGACATCAAAGTCTTCAGTGAAAAATCTAAACATGTTTTTGAATGTACCTATGTGTTGTTCCAAAACAATAGAGCATTTATTTTAAAGTGTTTCTATATCAATTTAATGTGTCACAAATGATAAATCAGTTTTGCAGCATGCCAAATATTTTTTTCCAAAATTACTGATATCCCAGGTTAAACTAAAACATGTGCAGCCGAAAAAAAAGGCATGAGAACCAGGTATATTGCCACAATAGAGAAACTGAGAAAGACTTGTGGAAGCATGAAAAACCATGGAGTTTTTCCTCTATGTTAGCTGTCAGTGTGTTGCAGAATAAACTCTCATTTGACTGTGGGATCCAAAAGAATGTGTCAGTGGTACATTTATCCTGGCACATTTAATAGGAGCTCCATAGTGTTCTTTTCCTCATAAAATAAAGTTTCTTGTCAAATATCTTTCTCTTGTAGGGATTTTTTTTTTCACAACAGACAAGTCAGGCAAAGGGGTTTAAGGCATAAAACAGTTGAGGTCACTTGGAAAATCTGTCCATAGCAGGTTTGCTATACAGAAACTCTGCCTTTTAGCAACATTGCTGCCATTAAAGAACAATAGACTTTTGAGACTTTTGTGTGCTTTTTATTTTTTGACACTTACATACCCAGTTTTTTTTTCTGTCTCTTACATGCTGCTCTTTTTGCACGAGTGCTCAAAAAAGTGGCATTTACATGGAAATCGCATGAGTGTTTACTTCTGATACACTGCATAACTTGTGTGTCTGCGTGCGTGTTTACACCTGTGAGAATTTATAAGCCAATTGCACCTGCCTGCTGATGGCAACATTAAGCTGCAGTACAAATTACAGCTTGCCGCTCAACTTTGCCATGTGCTTGATCTTACAAATTCCGTGTGTGATGGGTCTGACACCATACTAGCATGCTGTTGTATTTAAAATCCGTAAAAGGATCGAATGGGGGCAGGCTGCAAAAACAGGAAGGAGTCAGAAGTCAAGCTAAACGATTTACTGAATAAAGTAAATGAGTTGTTGTTGCAGCCTTCTGCATAAACTGGAGTGTAATGAGCACATGTGCGGCATTGAATTGCCTGATTGAAAGCAAAGAGCTTGAAACGAAACAAACCTTAGGCACATCACACATGACACTAAAATTAATATGCCTGCTTTGAGCTGAAAACACGGAGAAGACCAATGAAACCCAGTGTATCCTGGTGTATTGTTGTGAGACCTACTGGCTGAGCTTAGTGCAGCAGGAAGGAAATGGTAAGGTTCAGCTGCAACAACATTTCCCTTCTGGTGGTATGGAGTTATAGGCCAATATGTTTAACCTCCCCTTTTTGAAAACATATTTAGTGTTGATATTTTTTTTAATTCGGCAATACTAATCCTCTATTACTTAAGAGGTGTTGTCCTCGATGTATATTTTGGGTTAGCTTATATTTTAAGTCAATGCAAAAGAAGACATCTTTGGTTCAAAAATGGTCATCAACATATGTGATGATTATTGCCCACATCATCTTTTGATATTTGTAAAAGCATTCCCAGTGGTCTTCTATTTATGATTATTCCGTTTTTGGCCAAAAACCTGTGTCGTTTCTGCAAGTGGTAGGAGTCCATCAGAAATGCTCCTCTAAGTTGTGGATGGGACTGCTGGCGGAAAGAAAGCCCATCCCCTTTTCCCTTTGTCGCTACTGAGACCTCTCGGTATTCTTGCTCTCAGCTCCAGAGCTTGCAGCTCCTAACACCGCTAGCCTAGCATTAGCGTATTTTCTACGTCACAAATGCGCTCTCTTTGTTCAGCGACATTTTTTTTGTCTGCTCCACTGTTTTTTATCTGCTCCTGATCCATCAAAATTTGAATAAAAATATACTTAAAGTTGTAGTTTTCAGCTCAGTTTTCTTTTTATGTTCTCCGTCGATTGAAAAATGCCACAAGAACATGTTAAAAACACTGAAAACAAAAAATGGATCTTTAAAACTACTACTTCCACTTTTGTTGCTCAACATGTCTACATGTGAATACCCAAGCCACTACCGGTCACTTTAATCTAGAAATGAATGTCTGAAGTCCAAGTCTTCTTGCTGAAATTCAAGGCTTTTTCTCAGGTGTTACAGTTTAAAAATCCTTTGAAAGTCAAAGGAAACTGAAAAAGAAAAATGTAAGTCTTTGTAAAACTTTTGAATTCAGGGCTTCATTGATCCAAATTGTAACTGATGACGCAAAATGGATTAGAAGTTCACTGATTAGTATCTAGGAGGGGGAAACATGCAAAGAGACTATTTCCTAAACTATTAACCTAAAAACAAATCCACAGATTGAATATGTTTTTTGTATTGCAACACAGTTTTGTTTCTCTTCTTTTCACCTCATATTTCTTCCTGTCTTTTCGCCCTGTGCTCTCATCCCAACCCATGTTTTTCTCTTTCAGTGGGATTTCCCTGCTGGTGTTAAAGCAACAAGGAATCTCCTCATTCCTGCTTCAGTCTCTAAAGGAGATCAGTGCAGGAAATGTGCACATTGCTGAGAACAGACAACTCTGTTTTTACAACACTGTTAACTGGACAAGGCTGTTCCGATCTCCAAACCAAAAGGTTCTGGTTCGCAACAACCGAAACCCACTGGAATGCTGTAAGTTCATGAAAAAAACATTTTGAAAATATTCTCTATACCTGACTCAAATCCTTCCCTCTGTAAAAAAAAAAAAAAAGATGTTTGAAAGTGTGTAAATTGTGAAAACGAATCTGTATTAAAGCAGCTTGCTAAAATCCCAAAGAAACGGCATATGGGGGGAAAATCTATTACATTTATGGAGATAGAAAAGTAAAAGTAGCATTTGACCTTTGCTTACGCTTAAAATCCAAAATAAAGTTCATGTAATACATTGAAAAGAAGATCACTGGGTCAAACTTAATGGCATGAGAGAAATGCTTTGAATAGTACAACATCCATTGTGTGTTTGCAGCTGTAAGGTCAGTGTCCAAGCAAAAGCGTCATGGAGCCCAAAGGTAGCATGAAAAATCCCTAAACTTTGAGGGGTTTGGGCTACAACATTTTGGCCTATTTTTGCAGTACTCTCCTACATTAATTACATTTATAATTTGACAATTCTCAATAACTATAACAAACCTTGGTAATATCACCATCGATGTGACACTTTAGTTCAAAGAATTCTGAAAGGCTCTTAGAAAAAAAGGGCTAAAAAATTCAGTAGTGAAAGATAATCATGTCTAATTCACTTTTTTTTTTTTTTTTTTACTTTCTTGGAATCAACCTTAAAGAATGAGAATCAGTACAGGTTAATGATCAAATGATGCCAATAGAAGTTTTTGCTTTGTAATACCATTGTATGTCACCAAGTTACTCAGTTGGGGTTAATTTAAAAAAATGCATACTAATAGGCGTGTAGCAACTCATCAGTCAAATCGATTAATTTGATTTATACTTTTATGATCATACAAGATCCATTTGTCTGAAGGAAGTTGTTATTCAGATTGAATTGACCTATAGCATTATAAAATAGTTTCAAAATGAAATATATTGATTATATTGATATAAATCAATAAGATAATTATCAAAGACAAAGTTTACTAAAAACAAAAATTATCAGATTGAATCAGCACACACCTGTGTGTGTTATCTGTTGTTCATTTAACATTGTCCTTACCTTATCTGAATGCCTGTTAAGGATCTGATTGTGTTTTTTTTCCTTCCGTTTCTGCTTGGTAAAAGCTTTGCATTGATTTGATGTAATTTTATTTTTCACAGAACAGAGTGAAGTGCATTAATGAGGAAAGATTTGCATTATTGAGTTGGCCCCTTTTTGCTGTTCACTGTGCTCCTGTCTTCTGGCAGCTTCTTAGTGTTGAGCATAAAAGCACACTCGTACACACAAGCACACTGACTTTCCCTTGTGACTTTGAAGATTAGAGGGTTATTCATGATTCACATCCTTGACATGGTTTTACATGTGTGCAGAGCAGTGTCTAAAAAAAGACGGAAAATACGAGGATGTGGAGTAATCACACACTCAAAAGAATGTGCATTACTTTATATAATGAATATATATATATAACAATGTAAAAATACAAAGATTGCAATTTCGCAAAGCACACACATTTTTTTTTAGAAAACCTTTGGTAAAGGTATAGCTATTTTTTTTTCTTTTTTTGTTTTGCTGTGTGTGTGCTGAAGCCGATACTTTTTTTTATCTTACATCTACTGATTAAGTTTTTTTACACTTCAGGCATGTGACACGCAGTCAAGAATGGGCTAACCCGGCTTTCTCGAACATGCTTTTAGCATACTGTGTTCACACTGGACCGTCGCTACTCGATACTTGCGCTTGTACCCACAGTTGAGAGAGGCTTGGTGCAAAATATTTAAGCGCTGCAAATCTTGTGAATCTTTGTTGCTGCAGGTTTTTTCTTTCACAGCTCTATTTCGAGAAATGAAAGATTTCCGGCGAGGCACAAACCACAATTATTCATCCCTCCTTCATGGCCACTTTTCTAACAGTTGGCCCTTCCATGTTTTGAAAAGGACACTACCGGTAAATTTGAGTCCCTGATTGTTTAAAGTTCAACTGGCTTATTTTTTGGCGTGCATTTGTTCAGTGGTGGCACATTTTGCATGCAGAGCCAGGAAAAAAAAGGGTCTCTTAAATGTGTGTTTTTGAGCCCGGTGTGAACGTATTATAACATGGATATTTTCAGTAATGTTATCTAGGATAATTAAGTATTTCAGATCTGTCCAATATCCAAAACTCTCACCCAGGTGACCAAGCTTCTATAAAGCTTGCATCATGTCATCCATGCCTTTTCTAATTCACCTTGAAATGACTTATGCTGTTTTATTATGGTCTGCACTATCAGTGATCTGTGATGTATGCAGTCTTCCAAACTTTCCAAGAGGAAGAACTGCTTGAAGGCTTCAGAAAACAAACAGCGTCTATCTCAGCTTTACTGAGGCAACTCCTTTCCCAGCCATCAGTTCCTGTTCTTTTACCATACCAGTAAAGTTATAATGAATGGACCTTTCTGCTGTGGCTTCTGTCGTCCCCCATTAATTGACAAAAGTGACAACTTTCTTGAGCGGTGATTGATGTCGTTAACCTTGTGATGGATGGCATTTGTTTTGACTATTAATTGATGTCAATAGCATTTCTTCCCTTTTCAACTGTTTACCATTTAAACCCTTTGGCTTTTAAACAGAAGTTATGGATGAAGTTCAGAGTACCCCTCTTTAGGTACAGCATGCAAACTGGTGACCCTAATGGAACAAGTTGAATGGACTTGGTAGAGTTGAGCGGTTTGGCTCAATGACGTTAGGGTCCACCCTAAATGGGTAGCCAGTCAAGTACAGGGAGGACATGCAAACTTCAAGCTGGGACTTGAACCACAACTGTCTTGCTTTAAGGTATCAGTACAATCCCCAAACAATTGTGCAACCGTCATCTTTCTAATGAATATTTATTCAAAGTTGGACTTTGTTATCCTTTCAGTAAAAGAGTTATCAAAATCATCGTCAGTCTTTTCTTCAATCTCCCACATGAATATACTGTTTTTTTTCCAGCCATTTCAGATGCATTTGATGTATGCTTTTGAACTGGCTGCTCAGATAATGTCATTTCTTTAGAATCCATTCTCTCACCTACTCATTTCTCTCACATCGTTAGTTTACCTGTGGTGCTGTGATCCCAACAGGGGTGGTTTTATCTCTTGGGAGAGGCAGAACTTTCATCTTCTGCTTTCAGACTTGAGTTCTGCCTTCTTTGTGCATCTGTATCCTTTTGTCAGGATGCATGCTCCAAGCATTCTGAATACAGGCTCAGATGACGCTAAAACACAGCTCGTGGCTTAGACGTGGCCAGAAGAGCAAACACAATAGGTAGTTTCTTTCTAACATAAGTTATAAAAGGTAGAGAGTATTTAATTCAAAATCCAAAAAGCAAAACTGTTAAAAGATGCACATTGCATTGGGGAGGACAGGAGACAGTTGGCAATGTCCAGATGGGAGTTATGGCAGGTCCTTAAGCAGTTATTCAATAATAGGCTCTAAATGAATCCTAATCAGCTGTGGTCCATGCAGCATCAGCTGGCTTACTAGTGTGCTATGTATAAAGTAGATATTTATAATATATATCAAGGATAACTTATAATCTAATGTAGATTTATGGAATTTCACTAACTGGTAAGAAGTTTGGTTTACTTGATGCTTAAAAGGCAATTTGGCATCATTGATGCTCAGGAGGCTTTCCAGACAAGAACATCTATAAAAGGCATCTGTATGTTGGTTCATCTAAAGAGAGGCACCTGGCCCCACACAAGATGTTGTCTGACATCATTGACCACAAGCGGAAAGTATGCAACTTACCCTAACTCTAGCAATCATTCTAACCCTAATCTATTGATTAACTATTGATTTTCTTTACTTGATCTGAAATATGTACCAATGATTACTAGAGTAATTTAATTACGTGTTTCTAATGATAATCAATGTTTATTACATATTAGTTACCCAAGTGTGGATCAATAATGTTTATGAACGAAAAACATCTGCACTTGATCTGATCAGAACCAGATTGTGAAAACTATGCAAGACTACGAAATGAAGTAACTATGTAAGGGTGGGATTATATAAATCCGCTTCTTCCCACTCCTTTTCAAGCAATTAATCAAGCTCTACTAGACTTCAGTTATTAATCACTATACTTAAATGTTACAAATATGACTTAAGTGCATCGTTTTTGTTTGTTTTTCATTGTTCGTTTGTTTTTCATTTCTTTCTTTTCTTTCAATCAATGCATTTCGTTGTCTCAGTAATGAGTTTGATAATTCTGTGTGATTTTTATTTTTTCTTGTGTACTGTCCAAGTTATGCTTGAAATAAACCAATCAATCAATAAGTATCTACAAATTATTATATTTAATGCATGAGTAAACAAAACTTACAAGGTTTTAAAACCACTTTTTTTTTGGCCACAAACAGAACTCTGCCTTTTTGCTGTTGTTTTTCTACTTTTCTATAATTCAATTCCATTGAATTTAGTTTATTTATGAAGCACTAGTTCACGACTGAAGTAGTCTCAAGGCGCCACACAAAAGGCAGGAAACATTATGCACAACATCAAACATCATCACAATTACTCTTTGATTTATTCTTTAAAAGCTAAACAGAAGCTGAAAAAAGCTAATTAAAAATGCAAATTCTCTATTAAACACTGTGACTTGTGTTTTTATGAGTGATTACAGGACTTTGCTTTTTCTTATTATTTTGTTACAAAAAAAAAAAAAAAAAACTTGAGGCACATTGTCCTCTCTATGTGGAGTTATGAAGTAACATTTAGGGTGTGCTCGAATTGCTGTGCATTTTCTCGATCTGCTGCTCTCCTCTCTGTTTTTCTGAAGCTGTTTTATTTGTTTGTTAAAAAAAATGGTGTTTATCACGTCATCCCACTCAGTTCAAATTCAACAATTTTAATTATTTTGCTTTTATTTGTTTTTACTTTCCTGTTATTACTTCCATAGGGACTACTAGCTGAAATGAGCAAAATTTGCTATAACCTGCCAGAATAAATTTTTTCATATATCACGTGATCAAAGTGCTTCTATGCATTGTCCCTTCTCTTAAAAAAACAAACAAACAAACCAACTCTTAATTCAATTATTCTTTCCTTTGTGTTTTGAGCAGCGAAGGATCAAATGGTCTGTGACCCGCTCTGCTCAGAAGACGGCTGTTGGGGTTCCGGCCCAGACCATTGCTTGTCCTGCAAGTTTTTCAGTCGTGGACGATCTTGCATTGAGAGCTGCAACCTTTATCAAGGGTAAGTGAGAGTACAGATAATCTTATGCAATTTTACTGATAGGTGAAAGAATTGCAGTAAACCAGCTTCTTTTGTGTTTATTTCAGTGTTTTAATTGAAATCATTCCTGACCCTCAGCTCCAACTTTGTACTAAGCCTGTGCCTATTAGTATTTGATAATTACATTTTTATTGAAACTATACATTTGTGCATATTTGTGCTAATGGACTGTCTACTCTGGTTATTTGCTGCCCATTATCTTCACCTAAATGTAGGACGAAAATTTTGAAAACAATTAAGTGATTTTTTTTTCCCCACAGTGTAGGTTCTCAAAAAATGCTAGGTGTTAAGTAAAGGAAAAACAATAAAAGTATTATGTGTTTTGATATTCATGTAAAAACTGTCCATAGACAACCTATGCACACCAATTTGTTTGAGATTTTCAAAGAAAAGTAAATAAATAGACAAACAAAAAGAGGTCAATGCCAACAACACATTTCAGTTACTTTGTATTTTTGCAGCTCATGAAACACTTTGATGACTATTTGACCAAACAGCTCTCCTTTTTGGCTTAACTTATAGTTTTTCATTATTTTAGCCTTTGATTAAAAAGAAAAATAATTCAAATTGAATGGATTTGTGCAGTTTGACATCTAAATAAAAAAAAAAGAAAAATTGTTTGATCCTTGAAAAAAATAACAGATCAAAAGTTTTAATGTTTGATGGAGCCTTTCATCAGTAACGCCAATAGTCCTCGATGCAATACAAAGAAAGACATTTATGGTTTGTAAATCCTGACGCACGTGTTCTGTAGTTTTAAAAGTCCCAGAAATTGCAAGATGACCTTATAATCCAATTTTACTGTGTAAATAATACTTCTTTTTTTTTTCTCAAATTTGGATGTTCAAAAAGTGATATCAGTATGACGAAACGAGTATATGACATGATCTGTCCGGTCTACATCACAGCAACCAGAATTGTTTTTTTTTTTGTGTGTGTGTTAAAAATCACCAGGGCTTTCTTAGGCTTGCGTCTCCAACGTAACTTTAAGTCATCAAATTGGAATCAAGTATTATTGATGTGTGAAGTATTATGTTGTTTTATAGCAGTCCAAAAATCCTCAAGGGCTGATGTCCTGCCTGTTTTTAGACACCATCTTACCCAAACTGCTGCAGATTACCAGAATCAACTTTGTCTTGCCAAAACGAAGCAACATGGGCGGAGCTAGAAAGAAAAAAAAAAAGAGAACGCCACTGATTGAGGACTAGTTTGTATGTCATATGCTACGTTCACACCAAACGTGATTTGCACGTCAAATTCGCGTCGGCCGTCTCTATTTGGATATGCGACAAATTTGCTGCTCGACACCTGTCAAAAAATTTGTTCAAAAGGTTTGGCGCCCCAGACGCATGTGGGAGGAGCTCTTGCCAAATCTTTTTAGCTTGATGGCTACATGGATCGCTGTTTGTGTGTATCTCATTTGCAATGCATGGAAGACACTTAGGATGTTTAGAGATCGGATTTATTTATTTTGAAGAGCTCCACAAAAGCATCAGTAAGCATGTTGCCATGTCTGAGTTCATGAGATCATTCAGAGAGACTCTGGGTACGGTGAGCTTCACCATCTACTGCAGGAGTCTTATCTGAATGACGGCACTTTTGTGTCTCTGTGACCCAGTCTGACAACTTGCTGTCCCGCAATAGGAGGGAAAAAACAAAAATAAGAAAAAGATGAAAGGATCTTTTTATTGCAAATATGAAAAATGTTGTAAAGTTCAGAAGGAGAATGATCAGATTCCCCCATGTTGGCTCTGGACCTGAGTACCTGATTGGGTGATGTGACACGTCTTCCTCACCATAGTTCAGATTTTTTAACTCTGGACACGCTGTGCCTTCCAAATCGCACCATTACACTCATATCATGCTGCTGCTAGACCAACACACTGTGCCCAACACTCAAATTGTGTTGCAAGACCTCAGATCATGTCTCTACTTGACTTAGAATTGAACTGGACGCCTCTGACACGCAAACTGTGTTCGGTGTGAACACATCTTAAGAAACCCACAAACTAAATGCCATACTTATTGGCTTTTCACATTATTACACAGACATTTTAGGGACGGTTGAATGAGATAATAGACAGAAACATCACATTTAAAGGATTCTTTGTGATAAATCCAACAATTAACAACCTTTGGGCAATAAGAGTTCCTGGAGTCTTCATATAATGCTTTGCAAATTCCATTATAATCCAACTTAATCTGCATAATTTTAAAACAAATCTTTTTTGCAAGTTTTTATTTTGGAATCCATCAGAAGAAGAATGACATGAGCCCAGCAATGCATTTTAACTGGTGTCGAAAGTAAAGAGGATTTATGATCCAATACTTTTAATGTTTGTAGGATTAGCCAAAGGATTTTGGATAGTTTTCAAGTTTAGTTGGAATTGAGCAGAAACACAAGTCTGAAAACTTTTTCAGAACTTTTGCAAAAAGATGTCCCTGCAGAACCTTACATCAATATAAGTCTCTTGATGCTTCTACTACTTCCCTCTTTAAGGTGAGAAGAGCTGCTTATAGACTTCAAAAGTAATGTTTGAGTTCTTTCTTTGTTTCCTCCTCAAGCCTTTATTATGGCCCGCAGCAGCAGGGTCCTGTCTGCAAGGACCGTATTG